>OY740719.1:157025463-157625463 GCA_963513945.1 Hydrotaea diabolus | reverse complement strand
TACAGTCCATTATAGGATGGAGATTATATTCACTTTGTCATTTCACTTAAAACACCTCAAGATGCTGGTCGGAGACCCTTTACATTCTGATACATGCTACATCTTATGACAATGATATTTGGAACATAAGTTATTAGCAATGCCACGCCTACTTTTTAAAACCAATTAATGGCTTAAGTTATGGACCTATCGCTATAAAATTTTAAAAGAATGAAGTCAATGACTAGCAAATGATAATAAACAAGACTGGTTAGCAAAACCGCAGTAGTTTAGTTATTTCTTAACAAATATTGTCAATTCTGTTCGTGTATAAATAAATAGTACAGAAATGCACAAGTCTTTTAAAAAGATACAAAAGTAGTAAAATGAATTTGTTGTTGCCATAATTATCGAGTATAACCCTGTATACAGGCTAAATACTAAAACGGCCACAACGAATTATTTATCTAAATTTTTTTCCAGAATCGCATGGTCAATGTTGGCACTTTTTGTTAACCAGTGACTTAATTATTACGGTTTGGTATCTGGTCTTATTAGCAAGGCTTAACCTAAAACACCACTATTATAATCAAGTTGGACAAAATGGCGTGGAACCGCCCATTCAACTCTGAAGTTCTCAATAAATAATGGTATGACGATAGTAGTTGGTATATAACGCGTGATCCATTTCTAGGTTTCCTACTCCCACTTTAAAGAAAAAAAACACAGAAAAATCAAATTGAATGGGGAATGTTTATTATCATTTGAAAGAACATTCTTTGGCATTTATTTTTTGAAGATTATGTCGATCAAATCTTGGCCGCGGCTACATCTCAGATGGACCATCCGTTGAGTTAAATTTTCGATGACTCCTTCGAGCATTTCGACTGGTAACTGGCGAATGATACGAGTGATGTTTTGCTCCAAGGCCTAAATCGAAGCGAGTTTGTCCGCATAAACTTTAGACCTTACATATCCCCACAGGAAAAAGTCTAACGGTGTGATATCACACGATCTTGGTGGCCAATCGACCGGCCCAAAACGTGAAATTATCTGCTCACCGAAGTGTTCTCTCAATAAATCCATTGATTGATGCGATGTGTGGGAAGTGGCGACGTCTTGTTGAAACCAAATGTCGTCGAGATCACGAGCTTAAATTTCAGGCATCAAATAGTCGGCCATCATGGCACGATAACGGTCGCCATTGACGGTTACGTTCTCACCGGCATCATTTTTTGAAGAAATATGGACCGATGATTCCACCGACCCATAAACCACACCAAACCGTTGTTTTTTCTGGATGAAGTGGCTGCTCTTGAGCCTTTTCTGGTTGCTCTTTGTCCCAAATGCGGCAGTTTTGCTTGTTAACACACGCATTGAGCCAGAAATGTTGGCCGATTATGTTGACCATAAGTTGAACAATTTGAACGATTTGTAAACGTTGTTCAGGCGTAAGTCTTTCCATGATGAAATGCCAAACAATACTGACCGAAAAAAACATGACAGCATGACACGACTCACACGTGATCTGTCAAAAAGGGATATTGAAAAAAGTATCTCTACTTGGATCACCCATAATAATGTTGGTATGGGAAAAAACACTCCCTGATGGAAAATTCGAAAATGTCTTAGTTTTTCTCTCAAAATCCCATTTAAGAACAAGCGGGGAAAACTTCTCCCGTATAAGAGCAATGCACGATATATTTTTATACTCACTAGCTGGGACTTCCTATTAAATGTCGGCTCCAAACGACCTTTACTTGGACCAGAGATTATTCGTTTACTCGTTAAGCCACCGGCGCCGGGAAATTAAAGCATTCCGACTAAAATTTAGCTATAGTACCATACGAAATTTCTGTCCCGATTGTAGTCTTAAAGCTCTAGCCACCACACATGAACAATGTTCCTAATGTTGGTCCCGAATTAAAAGCAAGTTTTGGCTTTAATGAGGAACCCAACAAGATTGATGTACGCAGTTTTGTGCAGAAGTGTTCGCTAGACTGGCATGCTAGCGGATTACACTCACGGTTTACGCCGTCGTGCGGTACACACTGACGAGAATCTGGCTAAATATTCAATTCGCCATTGATCGCAGCAACTCAACAAGCCATCGCATTCTCAAAGAATGACAGTTTGGTTCGGATTTGGAAGTAATTTCTTTCCATTGAAAATGTTGCTAAAACCGGCGATTCGGGTTTGCATCAAAGAATTGATAAAGGGTGCGGCATGTCACATAGCCCACAATCAATCTACTGAGCCCTGCCAAGCTTTTTCTCTAATCGCCGGCGTTGCCGAAATGTCCAATCGACTTGGTTCTCTGGTGTTCTGTTAGCTTAAGGCTATGAGATGGCTATATGGGATATGAGTACGCTTAAATTCAAACAATGACGGAGAGAATGAGAGATGAAGAGAGAGAATAAGTAACCGAAATGATTAAAACTTGAACAACAAGTATTTCAGATCAAGACGGATGGTGGCGGCGATGGGTCCCAAAGGGGATCACAACAACAATATGGCAGATGAAAAAAGTGCAATTATGAGCGCAAAAAAACAAAAGAAATACAAAAACTGTTCGTAGTTGTTTTGTTTTTTGAGTACATTCAGTTGTGTTTCAAATATATCGGAGAGTGGATGTTGTGTCGCGTGCGTTTAACGAATTGTTTGAATAAAACGCAAAATTAGTAACCGTGTGCGAGTGCATTTTGTTTTTGTGAAAGAAATAACCGAATTGTAAATAATTTTTATTTTGAATGAATACAACATAGCTTGTTAATATTCAAAACACAAAGAGAAATTGTGGCGTTTTGTTTAACAGAGAAAAATAAAAATCTTTTTGTAATTGAAATAAAGCCAACATTTAAGTGAAACTTTAAAAATAAAACGAAAAAATTAGAAATATTTCTTTGGATAAAAACAAATGTGAAAAAATTAAAGGAAGCTGATCTAAGAGAAATTTTAAAAGTTTTTGTTTTGCAAAACATGTTTGGGGAATATAATTGAGAAAATAAGAGAAATATGAAAGGAACCCCAAATGACATAAAACATGCACTGTAGTTGAAAAACAAGTTTCGGTCAAATGAAAGACAAGTGATAATTCCAATAATGTAGGACTCTTAGGACCCCTAACCGTACATCATGAAAACAATCTCGATAAAAAAAATTAGTTGTAAACAGAATTGCATTTAGAAGAAGAAAAACTAGTTGGGAACATCATAGAAATATGACAAAGCTATTTTCTAATTCCTATGTAGCACGACCACTGCGCCGTCTCTGCTGCTAAAGGTAACTTGATCGCCTGCCATTATATAGGCATCTAACGTCCGCCCTCCAGCGTCCGTCGCAGTCGACGATCGTCGACCATAGTCGTTGCCATATTATCAAAGCAAATAGTCAGTCAATGTTGTAGAAATTTTTGTTGGTTTACTATTGTTGTAGTTGTTGGCTAGTGATCACCACCATCATGAACTGGGACGGTTTGCTGTCTGCCTGCCTGACTGGTGGTGAGCAGCACCACCATACCACGTCGATGACGAAATTCATCATTGTTTAGCGCAAATATAAAAAAATAAAATACATAAAAACTAAAATGAAACCTGAATACAGACGCTTCGTATCGTCGTCGCCGCTCGCCAGTACTAATACTGACTGACTGTAAAACCAGTAAATTTTTTATCTGCTACTTCGAACCTTGAAAAAAATACAAAAACTCCATATAATTTGGGCTTAAATCGCTCTATGCTAACAAAACAAATTGTATGAAAAAAGAAGCCACCACCACCGCTGCACTGTGGTTGGAAAACGATTATTACACGGCCTAGACATCTCAAAAAACTAGTCATTTTCGAGTCTACTTATATATGTAATGGTTTTCTGCAGTATTTGTCTTAACTTAATAAATTCTTAAACATTTTTTCCATAAATAAAATAAATTTGCTTGTGGAGTTCTTTACTCTCTTAAAAATAAAAACAACCTAACGAAAACAAATTCAAGTTAGGCCATACAGAGTAAAGGGATTTTCAATAAACAATAAAAAAAATCGGGTTAACGTTTTTTTAATATCATATGACGAGACTCGACCCAAACGGTTTATTTTTGTTATGACTATGTTGTACAAATCGGTCTAGATCTCAGGAGTGATATAAATGACGTTGTTCTCCAGCGATTTTATCCAAACCTAGTCTTAGTTCATGGGCGTTAATTCCCACAAACATTACTTTCAATAGCAACAATGGAACAACTGGTGTGTGACATGTAACGCGGTCCTGTGTAATCCATTTGATACAGTTGGACATTAACAGTCGCATTTCGACTCAATATTCTAGTTATAATCAAAATTAGCCCTCTGAAGATGCTTAATGCAACGGATTCCCTTCATACGTCCATTTATTATACTCCGTCAAATGCGGAAGATGACGAGCCCAATCGGCTAACATACGACTTGGTGGCCTGAGTGTTACAGTATTGTGTCTATAGGATGTTCTCCGGCAACACGCCAACCTTTTTTCCACAAATTTAATTTTACAAATAGATCAACTGCTTATGTACGAAGAGGAATCGTATAGCCTGTCTCGTGTTTCGAAAAACAATAAAAAAAAAAAACGGCAAAAACACTAACTTAATCCTTTTGATAGGATTTCACTTCAGTTCGTTGGAATTATCGCTGCATCGGGAGAAAATTCCGGTTGCAAATAGTTCGTAGTTTATAAGAAGTTTGGCAAAACGATTACGGCTAATGCAAAACTGATAAATATGACGGATCACAAAGTGAAATACAGTGTGGCCACCTTCATTGTCAAAGCATGAAACAAAAAAAGTTCAGACATAACGTTTAAACCCAATTTATTAACGAAAGCTATTTCATATGATATAATGAGGCAATGATTGCGCTGTACGAATACGTGTGTAATTGTCTCCTTTAACGTTTATTAGTAAAACAGGCGGGGTTCTTCTCTCAAATAAAGAAGTGACCAACATAATGTCTATTAGGGCTGTGATAGAAACCAATGCTGTCACTATTGCTTTCGAAAACTATAAGAAAAATGCGTTGGTGTCATGAAAACCAATCTCATCGGTTTTATCAGCAGCAGCTGATTCGAACTTTGGTTTTATTTTCATTCGAAATGGTCAAAGCCAACTTGGTTTCATGAGACCAAATGAAACCAACATTGGTTTGCAAAAACGACAATTAGCAAAACCGACATGGTTTCTATGACAGCTCTGTATGGCGCATGTTTGTCTCGTTCTCTCAGATGACGAGACGAACCGCCGCGTAGAAATAACATGAATTTACATTTACAGAGTTTAGCCTGAGTTCCTCGCCCACTTGTCACGCTCTTTAACACCACGTTCCTCTACTTAATGTACTTAAATGACACTTCATTTCAGATTTATACAGCAAATATATCCGAAAAAATGTGACTCAAATATACTCCATTACGAGCGTCTTACAATTTTCAGCGGCGGTTTCAAGTGTCTATCTAAATTTGAAAGCTATGTTGTAACTTATATTAGTTGCTTAAAAGCGTCTTTAATATGTCGTATACAATAACTAAGTTTAGAAATTATATTTGCTCACTGATCTCATTCAATAAGGGTTTATTTGTTGCCTAAAGTTATGTTTAGCACGTTCAAAGTACGAATATATTTATTTGATTTGTTGACTTAATTTTTAAACTTTAAATGCAAATGCATCCATAAATAACCATTAAGGAATGATAGTTGCCGCAACTTCTGTAAAATCCAAAGTCCAGATTTTAAATCTTCAATGTGTAGTGTTTTACACTGTCCTCAAGAGATCGCTATAAAAAATTTATATTTAATTAAAAAGAAAAGTATACGAAAATACTTCATTATAAACGAATTCTGTACATATTATAAATTCGAACCTTAGTGAATTTCTTGAACTTTTTCAAATATGTGTGCAAAATTAAAATTACTTACGGAAGTCAAACGACATCCCATTACGGAACTTCTTTCAAATCAGTGAGCTTTGCACGATTCAATTCTAATACTCGCTGACCGGGACCTATTGCTTAACGCCGGAAAGGCTAAGGCATTTTTTTTTAGAGAATTTTGTACATGGCTAAGAGATTAATCTCTTACTCGTAAAGTCGCTGGCATTTAAGAGATGAAAATCCGCCGCTGAAATTTTTTTAGATGTTCTTACCCGGGTTGAGCCTGGGTTTACTGGCATGGTAGTCATGCCCACTTTCATCACACCACGGCGGCCCACTAAATTAAACACTATTATATCAAAAACTATGTCTGAGAATAGATAGAAAATGTAATTTCCGGATATAAGATGGTCCTCGTCTTTTTCTAAAAAAAACTAAAGCAGGGAATAATTTATTCCTGATTGCCTTTTGTTGCTCAGTATTATTGATTTTCAATAAGTAAGGGAAGAGCGAATTAAGGTTACAAAACAACGTTTCAAGCCACTGTACCCTGGCGTTACTATAACAACAAAAAGTCGTTAATAATACCCTCCAACTAATGAATGAAGCAGATGATTTTCGCTTTTTTATTTTGATAAAACAGAGCAACTGACGTTTTAAACGCTGTTAAAGGTTGTTGTTTGAAATCGAAAACCTTTACGTACACATTGCAAATTTCATTTCTGTTTCATTTTTTCAATTTTCGTTTTTACTTTTTTGTTTTTGGCAAATTTATGCAATTGAAAAATTGCATTAAATTTTAAACCCTAGATAGACGCACACCCCAAAAAAATTTCCCGATTGAATGAATGACTGGCTGAATGCCTGCTCAACTGCCGCTAGATGGCAAGTTACACTTTACACAAATTCGGAGGCACTACTCACTCGCATTCGCTACTTCTGCCCGCTCCCCTTCTAACTATATATGCGCGCGATTGATCGCACACCAACCAGCCTTAATGGGCTTCCGCGTATAGAGAAATATGTTGCACACAAAAAATTTACCATAAACAAAAAAAACTGAATGGAAAAAGACGTAAAATTTATCAAGCGCAAGTCGGGCACACATTCCGCACAGACACTCGGCGGCATACATCATCGTCATCACACTTGGAAGAGTTCATTGTACATTTATTTCAACAACAAAAAACACCTACCTAAAAAATAGTCCATAGTTTGCAAATATGTATACGATGCGATACAAAATTTCAAAACTATTGCCTCTGCTCGCATTGCCCGTAACGTTTACGATTATTTAAAAAATGTGACAATATGAACGAAAAAACACGCAGTTAGGAATTTGATAGGCGTACAAGAGCAAACGCTTCCCAATTGTGGCAAAATTGGTTTAAATATATAAACTTGTTTCCTTCCACGCATGACACCCATTTTGCAACAAGGAACCCAACCACTTTGCGCGAATCCATTATGGTCCACTGAACCATGTCAGATACCACAAGTCGTATCTGACTGTTATTATTTGTATACATTTCCATAAAATACAACCTTTAATTAGGTTAGCTTTCGCTATATCAAGGAAGCTCCAAAGAGTATAGAAATTAAATGAGCTGATTTATTTGTGGCAAATAGGGAATTGTGATTCAATCCCTAAATAGGATTAGCAGATTATGCTATCTTTGAGCTTTAAGGTTCGAACAACAGAAATTCTCTGTCTGCAACCCAGTGTAAAGAGATTGATAGATTGAATTTCCAACCGTGCCATAGTAAACCCAAAGTTTAAGTGCAGATCCATGCAATTCAACTATTAGAACCGTTCTCAGATGAACAACTTATAGCCCGAATTCGATATTTGTGAAAAGTAGGTTTCCTAAAAATCTATATCATACCTGGTCATAAAGTAAATCGCAGTTACAACCATAGCATGAATCACACTCAACCATACTATAATATCCACAATCGCATTATGATCCTCACAACAATACTATGTTTTACATACAACACACGCAACCATGTTATAATCCCTACAACCATATGATCGTACAAAATTATACTATAATACCCAAAATTATTTATTAGAATTGGGTTAAGTTGTCAACAATAGATTTGAATTATAAAAATAATTTAAAAAAAAAACATCAAATTCAAAATAATAGGAGTGATTTATTTAACAGTAGAAAAAATCAGTTCAAAAAAACGTATGCGTTTTTATTAAAAATATTTCAGTTAAACAAAGCCAAAGCAGTTTGTTTGAAAAATTTAATTTCCATAAATAAAGTACTATCTAAAAAGCATATTCAAATGAAGAAAAATTACAATCAAATAGTATGATTGCCGTAATGATATGAGTGTTAACATAAAACCAAAAAAAACAGTACTATTGCCGCACCAACCCTTTTTTTATTATTGCTAAAACCATATTTTCATTTTTAAATTTGGCAATAATACTATTGTTACATTTCTACAATATTAATGTTGCGGAATCATACTATTGTCAAAAATAAATTATACTTTTATTGCGTAAAACATACTATTGCCGTGACCATACTCAGTAGGGATATAAATACTGTTACAACATTGAACACATCCATTTTAGTACTAGAACTGCACATACCCCGTTAATGTCATATGGGTTTTGAAAGCTAACCTTAATAGCGTTAGTCTGTAACGGGATTTTAAAATTGTTTCAACTTTCATCATGGAGTGGTCAGATAATGAGAACCCTATCGCTGTAATATCGCTTTTCAAGAGTGAAATGAAAAAAAGCGATATATTCAAAACGCTCCGGCCACTAGGGATTAGCCGCATGTTCGTCTACCGATGCATAAAACTGTTTGAGACTGGAGATGTAAAAGACCGCCACCGGTCGGGCCGCCCAGCTCTGTTCGAACACCGCATGAGATCAAAGCCGTTAAATCAAGAATTCACAGAAATCCGCTCCAAAAGCAGAAAATCATGGCCCGTGAGATGAATATCACACAAAAGTCTATGAGTCCAATCACTAAAAAAGACGTGGGAATTGGAGCTTTCAAACGACGTACCGGCCATTTATTGACAGCAGCTTTAAAAAAATAGGATTGAAAAATGCAAATGTCTTTTGGTGAAGCACGCTGATAACTTGCACAGAAAAATTTTGTTTACCGATGAAAAAAGTTTTACGTTCAGGAAAAATTTAACAAGCAGAATGATAGTCTAAGGAAGCATCTGAACTGATCCCAAGGGTGGAAAAGGGTCATCACTCAGCTTCAGTCATGGTTTGGTGGGGTGTCTCTTACGATTGGGTCACTGGCCTGCATTTCGGCGAAGAAGGACTCAAAACATCGGCCAAAGTTAACCAAGAAACCGTTTTGGAAGCTGTTGTGAAGCCTCTTAACAATTCCCTGTTCCAAAACCAGCCATGGACTTTCCAGCACTTCCTGCGCCGGCCCATAAGGCTAAAACGTCCCAGGCCTGGCTTCGAAACAATTTGCCAGCGTTAATTTCCTCTGAAGAATGGCCCTCCGGCGGTCCAAATTTGAACCCATTGGATTACAAATTGTGGACTGTTTTAGAGGACAAGGTTTGTCACAAAATATACCCCAACATTGGATCTCTTAAGACTGCTTTGGTTCGAGCTGTGGCCAATTTTACAATGGATGAGGTTCTGCAGCTATTGACGATTGGCCAGTGCGACTTAAGGCGTGTGTAAAAGGCGGACATTTCGAATAAGTAGATTCTTTTGGGATACAATATACATCAATAAATATATTAAAAAATATTTGGTCCAAAAACATTCAGTACTTTTTATTTTACAGCATAAAGCGTGTGTAACAGTATTTATGTCCCTACTAAGTATAGTAACCTTATTTTGTATCTGCGTGTAGAGAACTAGAAAATAGAGTATTAACTTACAATCGAGTTAGTATAACGATCGTATATCAAGGAATCTTAAAAAGCTGCAAAAGAATTCCAAAACAAAATTTAACAGAAAAACGTGCACTTTATGTTAACCACATGTTTTGAAAGAGAAGATGTTTAAAAGTGCAATTTATTACGAAAAGGTTGTCCTAGAAACAACTTTCAACTATTATAAATACGAAGCGACAACTTTGACAACTTCAAGAGCAAGCAATCAATTATGCAAATTAGCGATGACAATATGCATAACTCAAATATCAACGTGATATAGTGCGCATCCCATACCAACTACAACTTTCAGAGCATTTTAAGTAGTTAAAAAGAAAAAAAACTACAGATAGTGGAACAGATAATCGAAAGTAGTTTCAAATTTGTGGTTATGGAAATGACTGAATTATATATATATTTTTGTATTTCATCTAACATCATTTCAAATTTTTCAAAAAGACTGGTTGTTTATTATTCCCATTAAATGATATTTACTATAGCTAAAGACTGGATGGAGAACAATCCTAAAATGTATAAAGAAGTTCTATAAACATCAAAGGCTGAGAATGGCGGGATTGATAATGGCAAAGATGTTGCACCTAGATGAAAATCTATTAAGGAACATCTGGCGATAAACAAAATCCGAAAATAGTTAGAAATTCTAATGTTAATAAACTTGACTTGAAATTTTAAATCTCTAACCAAATTCTAAAATTAAAATCCATTTGCTTGTTTTCAGAACTTTAAACTTTCATCACATTGACATGTGTAGGCTGCATTTTTTGTAGATGAAACTTCCAGATTTTATCCTCTCGTAAATTCGAGTTTTATCTTCAATACCCCTTTGCCAATAAATATTTGCATTAAATAATCGAACCGAAATAATTAAGCCTACTAAAACTTAACTAGAACAAAAAAAAATTGGCTTGAAACACTGAACAAAAATTATTATTTCCACATATTACTCGTATTGGTTAATTCGAAATTGCAAACATTCATATTCCACACGCATCCGCTTAAGCCAATTTTAGGTCCTTGTCACTTAAGCCTTAAATTAAGCAAACATTTCGAGAAATATATATCTTTCTCCTCTGTAAGTAAATCACAAAAGCAGCGGCGAACTTCAGAAATAATGAAAGATAAAATCAATGCTTTTTTAACTTCAGTTTCTAGTTATTTAAACTTGTAAAGTTGGTGGAAAGACCTCAGAGTCAAGTTTATGACTGCAATTTAAGTTTTTAAAATCGCACCAAAGCCGCCAACATAGCAATTTTACTCGTAATTACTTATAGTAATTAAATCCAATTATTAAAAAGTTCAAGAATAACTCATAAATCGTTGCTTGTGCACTTCTGACTAAGTTGTGGAAAGTCTAAATGATTTTAAAAACTACCCCTAGAAAAAAAACTACTGATGTTTTAGAAAATTTCGAAAAATAAATACATATCGACTTGTTTTGAAAACTAATGTAGTTTGTGCTGTTTGTTGCATTTTCTTAACTTGCATCACTAATTCTTTAAGTGCAGGACCAGCAATTTTATTTTTCCGAAAACTGATGTTAAATTCTGAATCAGGGACCTTAAATCCTTCTTTTGGAAAATTTTTATTGAAAATCAAGTTTAGGATTTCATACCACTGTGCAGCTCCAAATCACAGCTCCGAGGGGGTAACCTGATATCGCCGGGTCGGCTGATAACACGATTACCAAAATTGTTGAAGAAAAGATCCAATGTGGTGTCGCGAACCATTTAAACCAAAGATCTTCCATCCCATCCATGTCTTCTATTTTGGGTAACACGCCTCAAAAGCGATCGGCATTTTAAGAAAGTGGAATTTTAATGAAAAATAGGCCAATGATGCCACCGCACTAAAATCAACCTGACCTGTCACTTTCTGAGGATGCTTTGGCTTCTCGAAGTAAGGGTTTTGCGACCCACGGATCTATAATCGTTTCGATAAATGAAAATTCGCTTCTTAAAACTGATTTTTTTTTAACAAAATCTTTGTATATTTCGAGCAGCTCTAAGTTTTAAAACTTTTTTTTTGTTTTAAAACTTAGAAGCGTTAACGTGTGTCATGAATTGTTGTGTCAATTGGTCCGTGTAAACGAATAATGTCAACTTATTGTGAAAAATTCGCATTAGGTTGGTTGGTGAGTAAAAATTTTAGTTCTTGAAATCGACTACGGCAGCCACATTTGCGTCAGTTTCCAACGAACGACGGAAGGCACTTCGACTGTTGTCTACTTGCATTCTAGTCTCCATAATATTTTGCACAAACTTGGGTACAGCGGGCACAGTGGGTGCCTCATTTCGACTAGAAATTCTCTTTAGAGAAAGCACTGATTATGCTTCTTGGTATTGACTCTGATACAGGATTGATATATTGCCCAATGTCGTTTAAGCATAAGTCGATTCATTTAATTTTACGTATCTATGAAGGCTTGTCCAATCATAATGCACGATGTCAATTGTGATTCACACGCTAACGTGAAATGTTGTATGGAGAAGTACACAATTGAGCAGCGCGTTAAGATTATGAAAGCCATATACGAAAACGGGCTTATAAGGCATATCACGTTGTAGGAGATTGGGAACTGACTCTGTTCGAAATAAACCATATCTGTTTATTTTCATAAAGGGTGGTCCAACCATAATACACGATGTTGATTTTGTGTCACACATTAAAGTCAAGTTTTTTAAGATTGTTTAAGTCTTTAACGAAAATTGGCGTTAAAATCAATGCATTTCGTGCATTGGTCAGCATAATCGACCAAATTTGTCTACAATGGATTCGTAAACAAGCAGAATTGCCGCATTTGGGCAAATGAGAATCAACGAGTGTTTGTTGAAAAGCCGATGCATCCGCGATGAGCGACTGTTTGGTGCGGTTTATGGGCTGGCGGCGTTATCGGGAAGTACTTCTTCAACAATGAGGTCGGCCATGCTGTTACCGTGAATGGTGTTTGCTATCGTGAGATGAAAACGGACTACATGTGGCAATAACTTGGGGACATATACCTGGACAATGTGTGGTTTTAACAGGATGTGGCCACTAGCCATACAGCCAACAAAACAATGATTCTTTTGCACGAGAAATTCAATGATCGTGTTATATCACGTCGTAGCGTTGTTAATTGGCCGCCACGATCATGTGATTTGACACCGTTGCACTTCATTCTTTAGGGATATTTAAAAGAAAAAGCGTACGTTAATAAGCCAAGAACAATTCAAGAGCTAAAGAATCAGGTAATTCGGCACATTAACGACATTGAACCTCCAGAGTCATTAAAAATATGCATTTTTCCAATATTTTTTGTCATAGATCCATCTATCATAACAAAAAAATGTTAAGAAAATTCTCTGAAAACTGTTTGTTTTATTAACAATTAACATCGTGCGTCTTAGTTGGACCACACTTTATAAAGGCTGTCGCTGCCAAATATGATTTACAAAGAAACCACTAAATGGGCTCTATTTTTGATAAGAACAACTAAATAGTGATTGGTGCACTGCATAGTTTAGTAAATGAAATTGAAAGTATTCTTGTCATTGACAAAGTATCTGTTCCGTCTTTTCTCATAATTACTACATATTATAAGTTGTTATCACCTCACGACGAAAATTAGTACCTATTATTAATTTTGTGGCTTTGTAAACATTTCTTATGCAATCAAAACAATAAAAATAAAACCCCAAAAAGGCGACTATGATTTCATACGTTGCAAAATCAATGATTAGCAGACATCTCCGGACGAAGCAAAAAACTTTTATTATTCAATACATTTTTTTTTTGCGAAATTTTTGTTTTATGATTTGTCATATAATTCAAATCGAAATAACTAGATCAACAACCCGTTACAACATTTTTTGCCCAGTTTTTTTTCTAACAATTAAACATTCTAAAGTCCCCCCTCTTCTCTGGCGCTCCTGCTGTTTTTTATCGACAATAAATGACAGCACACAAAATTGATTTCAAAACATTTGCACTTTTGACATTTGCAATTGTGGATTTTGATTGGCATGCACATGCCGCACATCGCAAAAGATTTTATTAATAAATAAATAAATCCTCAATACCACCACACAGCAGACTCTGAACGATAAACAAAAGCCAGCAGTCGAAGTAAATCAGCTGCAAAAACTTAACAAAAGTAATGAACATATTTCCGTAAAATATGGACAGGCATCTTATGCAGACATTTAGAAGATTCCCACCTCCTTCTCTTCGAGTACAAATGGATAAAGAAAGTTGACATTAACTTTAATTGCAGCCCATAATTATTTTCATTTTCCAGATTGTAGCATGTCAGTCAGATACCTGATGACCGTGTCTGTCCGTCGTCTGTCTAGCTATACTCCCACCTTACATTTGTTTATTTCTTTCTTTCTTTGAATTCAATACAAATCACCTTTGTTTTCTTTTGTCTGTCTGTTCTCACTGTGACTGTTGATCATCAAAGCCCGCAATTATTGTGAAGTATGGACTCCCAGTTTAAGTAGATTACATTCATAAAAATAATTGAGTATCTTTTGTCTGTGTACGAATGGCTGGCTCACTTAGCAAAACGACTAAGTCCATTTTGAGAACAAAATGATTGTAAATTATCAACTCTCAATATATTTGAAATTAGTATCAGGTTTTCAATATATGTGACGCGCAAAATAGAAAGTGACCTAAGGGTAAAAACTAGTTTTGTTCAGGAGAGCCATTTCAAAGATTTTAATACGTGTATCTTTGGTGTACCATCACTTTCATAAAACGCGCATATCTCTGGGAGGGAACACTTTTGGGGCATGGGATCGGTCTCAGATGTTGTCCACATCAAAAAAAAAGGAAAATTGATTTTTTTAACCGTAGGTCCCTTTCTCACATATGTATGTAAGCTCTCATCCTCTACTTGGTCTTTTCAACGAAGACTTGGTCTTCCCTGCACGCAGAGAAAAGATTTGGTTACTATATGGTCACGGCAACAATAGTATGTTCTCTGCAGTAAAAGTATGGTCGTCGCAACTATATTATTGTTTTTTGAATTTCATTTTGACAATAGTACATTTGCGGCAATATTAATATTGTTGAAATGTAACAAAGGTATTGTTGCCAAATTTAAAAATGAAAATATGGTTGTAGCAACAATATAAATATGGTTGGTGGAACAAAAGTATTGTTTTCATGGGTTTTATGTTAACAATAACATGACATGACAATCATACCGGCAAAACCTTATTTTTTTTTAATTTGACAATGTTATTTTTGCGATTCTTACGCAATAATAGTAATAAAAATTAATTTTTTTCAAAAAAAAAAATACGGATTAGTACGAGTATAACTAAAATAGTTTCAATAAATGAATTTGGTTACTGTTAAATAAATCACTCCTATTGTTACATAACTTACTTAATAAAAATTCTTTATTGTTGAATAACAACGTATTCCAGTCATTACAAACAATTTTGGGGATCATAGTATGGTTGTGCGTAAGTCATACTATGGCTCTAAGGATCATACTATGTTTGTGCGTTAAACATACTATGGTTAGGAGGATCATAATATGGTTGTGGGGATCATAGTATGGTTGAATGTGAATAATAATATGGTTGTGGGGATCATAGTATGGTTGTGTGTGAATGATTATATTGTTGTGAGGACCATAATATTGTTATGGGGATCATAGTATAGTTGTGTGTGAACCACACTATTGTTGTGATGATCATAATATTGTTGTGCCACAACCATATAACCAACAATAGTATGGTGCTCTTCGAATATTGTTATCCCAACCATACTTTTTTTCTGCGTGTGTATGCGCTTTCCTTCGTAGTTAACTGCTTTTCTGGCTAGATTGTTTGTTTCCATCCGACGACATATCAAAGCCAGCGAAATCGTTGTATTTTGATGCGTTTTACTACTTATACATCGGAGAACAGCTCACGGGTTGTCTGAAAATGGTACTTCCCGGCTACGAAGCTAGGCCACAGATTGTAAGAAGGATTTATCTCTCGAAGACGGATAATACCCTTGCATCCACTTCTGATTGAAATTTAATGGCGTTTTCAAAATAAGACACAACTTTTTTAACAAGCTTCAAAAATGTGCTTTGTGCTTTTTAAAAATATGTTTTTAGTTTTCATTTAGAAAGAAAAAGTGTTTTCGCACTCCCAAAAAAAATTAGAAATTGTGTAGGAATTTTCTTTAAAATAATTTGCTTATATAAAATTTTGGAAAAAATCAAATGTTTTTTCGATTATTGAACTATTTGCCAAAAATAAAAGCAATAATTTTAAAGGAAATTTGTAAATTGTTTGAAATATTTGCTTTTGCTGCTTCTAAATGATAAAGCACCGAAGGAAGGAAATGAAAAACTTTTGCGAAAAATATTGCGCATTTTCAATCCTTTGAAACTCCCAGATTGCAATGTAAAGGGTTGTCACTTTTCAAAGAATTATCTTAATATTTTTTATTATGATAGAAGGATCTATCAGAATTAAGTGTGAAACAAAATATTGGCGAAATGCTCGCCACGTCATCGGTGACATAACTCTAGTCGATGGTCCATATTTTCAATGACTCTAAGACTCAATAGAGGTTCAATGTCGGTTAACTAGCCGAATTATCTCATTCTTTAGCTCTTAAGGTGTGTCTCACAATAAGCACCGTGCGCTGTGGTTCGACAACCTTTTAGTAAAACATGTTTTTTGGGTAATTCACATTTTTATTTAAAAATTGGGTTCTAGATTAAAAGGTTTGAAAGATAATTTACCGAAATTAAGTTCGAAAGTACATATTACTTAGTATGTTGAAATGTAAGCCAAGTTGTATTTAACAAAAAGAAGCTTCGCTGCTTTTTCACCTTTTAATAACCTAACGTATGCAGTCTTATTTTATCGATTTAAAAAGCCAATACTTCAAAAACTTTTGCTAATGAAAATAGTCCAAAATTGTTTTTTGTGAATGCAAAAACGAATATTTGAAAATTTTTTTAGCGAATGCGAATAGCCGTTACATCCCTTGCATTAACTAAATCCTCTTACAACCCTTGTATTAACTAAATCCTCATGTCGCCTCTTAAAGAGGCGACATGAGAATATTTGAGCGTGTTCCTTTTTCATATAGAAAAATGTCTTCTAAAATGCCTAATTTTTGAAGGCATTAACAAATGTGTATTGTTTTTGCAAAGAAAGCCTTCTAGAAGATATTTAATTAAAAAAATCTTGCACATTTTTCCGCTAGGTTTTTTTCATCAACTAACATATATAAGAATGTACCTTCTATTTGGCAACTAATTTAAAAAAGCATAAAAACGGTAGTTAATCGCTTTGGCTTGTGAAAGACTCTGATCAGCAAACTAACATTATTACACTACTTTTTATTGCTTTGATAATTATAAAACCGATCGAGAAGAGAAGACAATACAATTGAATTAATAACAACAAAAAAAAACAATAAATACAAGTCAATGATTTCTGAAACAAGGTCAACTGTTTAAGATCATGAACTTTTGGCTGCCTCCAGGCAATCAATAAAAAAATAAAAAGAAAAAATTGAACATGTATGGGACTGTATACAATAATCTATCAATTGCATGATGTGAAGAGTAGGAAGAGATAGATAAGAAATTATTATGTCCAAAATGTTTTTAAATAAAAGTCTATAGCGGTGTTCACACATCGAACATGCAGTTGCATAAATGGGGTCGAGCCATAACCTTTTTAATTCTAAATTGTTTTTATAATTCATTCAACCTGAGCAAGTTGTACCAGATATTGCAATGTGTGAACACCGCTTATGACTAGCATTTCCTTTTATTCGTTGTTCACAATCATTCATATTTATTAGTTCGTGGCATGTATGGGAATGTGTAAAATAATCTCTCAATTGCATGACGAGAAAAGTAGGAAGTAAAGGGTAGTTTTTAAGCTGCATGGGAACTATCGATAAATATGCAGCATGAGAACTATTAATATCGATAACTATGGTTCGACAGCTGATAATGTCAAACGGTGTTGACATTAATGTCCAGTGACATTAATGTCCAGGGGTAAGGCAAGGATGCTTACTATCAACTCTTCTGCTCCTAGTTTTGATCGATGCTGTATCCATACGCGCTTATTTAGAAAAATCGAGAGGCATTGTGTGGGAATCGCTTGGAATTTTGATTATGCGGATAATGAATGCGAATTTTAACATCGGCTCCACGACATGCGGCAAAAACATAATAACCTCTCAAGCGAATCAAATAAAGAGGGCCTGCGAATTTACACAGCCAAGACAAATTAACTGAGAATTAATTCCACATCTTCTGATCCCCCAAATCTTCTAAATACATACGTCAACCGAGTAGAGGTGGTCATGTACCTCAGAAGCTACATTATCCGACAATGGAGTTTATATGTCATCCAACTACGCAATATGTAGAGCTCAAATAGTTACCGTGTCAAAGAAATAATTAAAATCGTTAAAGCTTGGGTTGATTATGTTCCATTATACGGGTGCGAAAGATGGTTTGTCACAAAGAACGAACAGAAGTAGCTACGTGCTTTCGTCAACCGGAATTTTTCGTATATTTTGACCACGCAAAATCACCAATGAACAACTATCGCTAAAGTCAGACCTTGGAGACATAAATAGCTTAATCCGTAGAAGAAAATCCGGCTGGATAAGTCATAACCTTCGCAAACCGCCAGGAGAAGTATGTAATCGTGCCTTAGTATACAACCCGCAAGGAAGTTGAAAACGAGGACGAGCGAAGAACTCTTGGAGAAGGTCAACATTACCGAAAATAGACTCGATACCACGTAGACTTGGTAGGTCTTACCGCAACATTGGAGAGCTAAGTGTCTTAGCTCACACAGACAGAGATGGTGACAATTTATACAGTCTATGCCAAAAACTTTGAAAATAAAAATGTTCCCATTTCTGACTAAATCCTGAGTAACTCAGTCAATCGAATTGTAAAGTTTATTAGCTTGTTGGACGCGCATTTTAATACGCTATTTATGAAAAGTCATCACTAGTAAAGAATCCACCAAATTTAGGCAACTAAAAGTAAAGTAATTTTTTGTAACGAAATTTCTGTAGAATTTTGCCTATATCTTCAAGAAAATTTATCCGAAATAAAAGCGCTGCCTATCTTTGAAAAGGTCAAAATTTTAAAATGTCTCTTAAACTAAAGCGAATCTGGAAAATCGGAGGACAGATTCGTGATCAGCACCATAAATCAACTAAAGTTGACTATCAAACCTTCGGCCGCAAATTTAGTGTTGACCAGTGTAATCTATGCACGACGAGCAAAGCGATATATATAAAGGGTGGTCTAACTAAAACGCACAATGTTATTTGTTAAGAAAATAAAAAGTTTTCAGAGAATATTTTCTAGTATGATAGAATATTCTATGCCAATTTTATGCTAAAGAAAATATTGGACAAATGCTCGCCACGGCTTCGGTGACATACCTCTAATCGATGGTCCATATTTTCAATAACCCTGGGGGGTTAAAAGAGGTTCAATGTCGTTAATGTGTCAATTAATATCATCCTTAGCTCTCGAATTGTTCTTGGCTTCTTGACGTACTCTATACATTTTAAATATCCCCAAAGAAAGAAATCCAACGGTGTTAAATCACATGATTGTGGCGGTCAATTAACATCGCCACGACGTAAGATGATAACACGGCCATTAAATTTCTCGAGAAAAAGAACGTTTCCTTGGCAGTGTGTCACCATCCTGTTGGAACCACGTATCGTGCATGTCCATATCCTCAATTTCTGGCCACAAAAAGTCCTTTATCATCTCGAGATAGCGAACATCATTCACGGTAACTGCTTGGCCTACCTTTTTTCTAAGTAGTGTGGTAGATGGCAGAACGACTTGTCAAATTTCCAAAAGATCCGGTTTCCTAAAATTTGCGCACAATTCCAGATTGTGAAAACATTTAGTTGATCTTGCTGAACAAAAAAAAATCACGAAATGCATTTTGATTTGAACGCCCATTTTTGTAAAAGGCTTGAGCAATCTTAACGCGTTGCTTAATTGTGTACATCTCCATGGCTGATTTTGTCAAACAAAGAAATTCCAAATAAAGTTGGGCAAAAAACTTTACGATAAGGTGTACCTCTCAAATAACATCGTGCATTATGGTTGGACCACCCTTTACATGTAAGATCTACACGCTTAACGCCAGCAAATAGTGGATGTGCCGACAATGTGACGATGAAGAACAATCGATGATATACATATTTTTTTCTAATCCTTTCCGAAATGAAAACGAGTAAGGGAAGTCGAGCGAGACTGACAACATGAAACCCTCATCACTCGTTTTAGACTCCATTTTGCCCTATGTGGGGTCTTATGTCTCACAACAAATATTATTGGAATGCTCAAATTTTCCGGTCTTAGGAGGCTTTATCAAAACCTGCACGGATCTCAATGGTATTCTATAACGCTTTTTCAGTGTGTTCAACAACGCTACAACCAAAATTGCACTGAAATCCGCTTGTAGGGAGGTAAAACGCAAAATTGGAAGGAACAGTTATATGGGGGCTATACAAAGACTTTGAACGACCTAATCTCTTTTCAGCAATGTTTTTCCTGTGTACATAATAACTTCACAGGCCGGATTTGGTAGAAATCGAATGATGTTGGGTGCAGTTATTTCCGTATAGACCTTAAATCAAGAGGTACAGGGGGGAGGGGTATATCAGAACATGGACCAATTTCAACATCGACCGTCATTACCCTAAAACAAAACAATGTGCAATGTTTCATCGAGATCGATTCAGATTTGCGACCATTACTTTGAATACAAAAATAGATAAACAGACGGAAATGTTTAAATCGACTCAGAAAATAATTCTGAATTGAAATGCATTATTTTTAATGGGTATATTACACTTTATTCTGATTGTTGTAAACATCAGCTAAAAGTTATAATAACAATATTTCTGTAAGGAAAGTTCATCTTACATTTTTTTTTAAAATTTCCTTATTTTTTTCTTTGAATTTCCCAAAAATGGTCATTCAAACAAACCCTCACCAGTCCGTACAACGCAGCGACAAAAAGAAGCAAATCGTTTGAGTTATTCTTCCGTGTGAACACCGCTTATGAATAGAATTTTTTTTACCCCATCTTTTAAAACTCTTATTGAATTTTATTAAGTCACAATTGTCTACAATTGCTGCTTCTATTACAATCTTTATTAGGTCGAGACGATTTAGATAAATTTTATTTTGTGATTTCGTAAATTTAGTTTACCTTTTCTTATCATAGAAACAAGATTAAATTTATTATTCATGCCATGAGCACATCCAGTAGATACAAATTGTATTTGGAAAATTGTGAAAATGTTCCGTGTTCTAACGATTAGTATGAGTAAGAGGTGAATTTTTTTTCCTATTGTAATCGTTGACACTGGGGCAATACGAGTATGTAATTGTGTATATATATTTATTTTAAAAGAGTGAACTATAGTATATTGAATAAATTTAAATGGACATAAGATGTGGGAACATAAAAGATTTTTCCTTTTTACCTTAGGTACAAGATACGAGTATAGCTTAAAATAAAACCGATTCATTAACAGTTTCTATCTTAAGTTTGTATATGAAAAATTCTGTATCAAAGTTTGTCTTGGAAGTTATCTATCAACCCACGTAGTATTTAAGAGACATAAATGCCTACATTTTTATCTGTTAAAATTTGTTTTTTTTTTGCAAAAAATAGATGTTATAATAAATATTAAAATACTACAATTTTATACCCAAAACTTTACAAAACAAAAACAAGGTTACTACAGTTTGTGAATATATGGTCTATCTTAAAACCCACAATTTTGATCGTAAACTACGTTTAAACTTGAAAATCATCATTTAATTGGTGTGGCTGTAAAATTGTAACCATCAAAAATCCATAAATTAATATTTATAATAATTTGTTATACCCAAAAATGTTAAATTGAATGAAACATTAGTGACGGTAGTGGTGTATTAAAATCATAATGATAGAGAGTGAATGTTAAAGCTCGTGACCTTAGTTAACGTCTGTCTATTGCTAGTAAGACTTTATATACTCGTAGGTATGAATGATTAATCTTAACAGTTTAGACTGTTGGACTATAATTGCCAGAATACGAACGAGTACGACTAACGCAATTGTGTCGGTAAAACTAGCCAGAACATATGATCGAATAGACAACAGTTTCAACTAAAAGTACTCGTAATTATATACATATCTTTGAAACTATTAAAACACCGGTATGCTAATAACCTTCAAAGGTTATAAACGTTGGATAGAAAATATACCATATACATATGTATTTTAAAATCGAAACTCGTGCATTGTATTAGAAAAGTAAGAGCTTTATCAGGAACCTTTCATAGAGCGTGTTTTAGAACCCACTTAAAGCATTTCATCCTTACATATCCGAAACAAAAAAAAATCAAGACCTTTCGAGGAACAAGGAAGTTAAAATAATTTGTATAAAATCTAAGAATTTTAAGTTGAAAATTTCGAAAATAAAACCCAATCAATTTTAAGCCAATTGCCAACAGCAATCATTTCAAACATTTATTAGTGAATTTCAGGAATAATTTCCCTTAATATTACATTTGGAAAGAAGTGAACAAATTAAGTTCGACCGAGCGAAAGATTGTATACCCTCCATCATGGTTTCAGGTCGAATATGCATAATGGTTTTCGGAGAGTGTGGCACCGCCCACTTTTCCATCAGGGTTTGTTACTTTCCATGCTAACATCATTTATACCAACTACTATTGTCATACCGGTTTTAGTTGGCGAGATAGGTTCTGGTGTAATGGTATATCTGGCCATAACCGCGACGTAAGCGTCAAAAATAAAATATTACAGAAGTGTTTTTTTCGTTTTTGTCTAATTTATCTGGAGGATTCTGATACAATTAAATTTGTGTTGGATTCCTCCAAATGTGGAAATATTAATATTTAACTTTTAATATTTAAACTTTGAAGGGTTGTAAAATTTTCTTTTTGAATTCCATTAAAAAGCAAGTGGCGCTTACGGCTATTTTGTGGTTAGAGCTCGTTATAGTCTATATCAATATGCTAGGCATTGATTTCATTCTGTTAAAATATTATAACAATCGGTCCATTATTTTGGCCATTAATGCGATTTTTAAAGGGGCGTGGTAACGCTCTAATTTGCACCAGGGGGTGTTTCTTTTCATGGTTATATCATTTGTTGTAAATAGCATCGTCACATCTCTAACAGTTCACAAGATATGGTTTTTCTAAGTTCTTGTCCAATCACATCGTTATGTACCCTACAAATATAACCCGACCAAACTTAACATAGTGTGAAATTTTTGTTACTGTTAACAAAACAATTCACTGTAAATCGCATGTACCAAGAGTTCAGTCTCGGACGCTGTTCGCTCTAGTATGAATTTAGTAAAAAAAAACTCTAACTTCGGTCGTTTCGCCGGAAATTATCGACTCTTTGCGGAGTTGTTTGTGGTGATGTACGAGATCTGCTATGTATATTTCAAAACCTGGCAATACAAGTGTTGCCAGGACCCGTGTGCCATTTGAACGCGAATTGTTTTGTTAACAGTGAATTGCAAAAATACATATCGGTCAAAAAATTTAATTAACCCCTGAAAATTGTCGTGCGATGATTTTTACGAATTTCGGTATGGATATTGTGATCAATCAGCTTGTTTCGACTTATGGTAATTAAGCACCATCAAAAACCACTGTAAATCGCAGGTAACAAGAGTTCAGTCTCGGACGCCGTTCGCGCTAGTATGAATTTAGTATAAAAAAAACTCAAACTTCGTTCGTTTCGCCGGAAATTATCGACTCTAAGCGTGAACTAATATAGCAAGACCGAAATGTGACATGCCGTGATATTTAGACATCCTTGATCATTAGTATGACTAGCATCAATAAGATATTTCATGTTCAATTGGCAGTGAAAAAGATTTCTTAAAATGTTAAAGGTGACGAATAATGAATCTTTGCATATGAGGCCTAAGCAAAACATCAATTGCTTTTATGAGTCTTTCAAGATGAGACAACTCCATCAAAAGTTGTTGGTGGAGGAAGCTCTTCGATGCAAATGAACGCGTTTTTTCGGTGGCCACGGTACCTTTAGTAGAAAGAAGGACGACCAATTCTGAGTGGTACACACCATCTGAAAAACAAGAAGGGAAGGCGGATCAATGACTTCTAGCAAACCTCGTATAAGCAAATATCCCCAAAAAAAAAATTCTACTATATACTGATTTTCTAGAGGTTGACTCAGTCCTTGTGTGAAAATATGTTTACCTCTTGACCGATCTAGTGCATATCCACTGACGGACGAGTTTCTATAGATAATATCTGACATAAAATAGATTTTTGGGTGCAACAAGCTTGAGACATGAAAATAACTTATAGTTTTCTCTTCCACTAACTCGTGTATAATTATGTATAAGTACATAAGTCGGCCACTGAGTTGATATAATTCCACACATACGAGGGCGGTTCGGAAAGTTCTTAGCCTATCAATGAAAGAGAATAGTTAGTTTTTCAAAAATATTTTCTTGTCCCGATAAACCTTTTTTATATAAATATTTAATGACACCACGCATTTCTAATTTTTCCGTTGTAAAAAAATCGCGGATGCGTCTTTTGTGAACACCTGTTTCTATATGAAGGAGTTGCCAGATTGAAACAAAATTTAACATGTTTTCATAGCAGAGATGGATGTTTCCAAAACACTTTTTTCTGTTTATACCGCGCTTTTTGTGCTAGGCTAAGAAGTTTCCGAACCGCCCTCGTATGTAATACAGAATTTATGCCATTAGTTCTTTAAAACATATAAGTATATGAAGAAAAAACGTATTTAAAGACAATCGGTTCAGACTTAGATATAGCTTTACACATATGTTCAACCGATTGTATATCTTTTACTCTACAAGCTGCATATTAGATCCAAGCTTGATAAAATTTGGCACAGTTCATAACCTTTAATCATTTACCAGCTCTGATAAAAAAAGGGTCATACCGATCCACGTTTAAATAAAGCCCTCGTACGAAACTCACTGCTGATTTCACATTCAACCGCTCTATAACGCCCATTTTTATTCTGTTTAAGATCAAAATGGTTATAGTACAAGTATATTACTACAGACAAACATTAAATCTTGGACCCCCTTGGACCATATAGACCCCTACAACTGGTTTGGGGGCTCAACAATGGTTTCCAGTATACATGGTCATATGGTTAAAGAATAACTATATGGTTATGGCTACCTCACGTCCTATCATATATATGTTGGACACTGAAACTGGAAGGTACCAGAATGTATATGTCAACCACTCCCATTTTATAATTGTACAAAGTAAAGCAAATATTGAGGAACTGTAAAACTATTTCATAAAAATTATAAAGAAAAGAGAATTGGTTATAAAGGGTTTATGGAGGCTCCAAAAGCATTGCGTTTGTCTAGAAATTACAAGAGATCTGTGTCTAAAAATTAAAATTGTTGCTATCGAGGTTATCTAAGTTTATCAGTGCAAAGTAAACGATTTTGCTTAATGCCAAAAAAAGGCGGAAATAAACCTTTGTTACTCGTAAAGAGATACTAAGAATTGTATGGCAAAATGGACATGAAATGCGGATTTGGCGGAAACGGTTTAAAATAACAAAACCGATTTTCGAGTCGCAGTTATTGGTTTAGTTGTTTCGTATCAGCCACGCACATAGTAGGGTACATAAGAACCTTTGTAACTATACGATAAAATCGCATCAGTCTGTTAAGGTCTTATAATGGTTACCAAAAGTTTCTTTTTAATAGCAAACTTGTACAGTACTCATTTCAAAATCTTTTTGTTCTTGTATACCTTGTTCTTGTATACCTTTTTAACCAGGTAGAATTGTTTTGCTTTAATGTAATTTCCAAAAATTCTACAAAACAAGATCAAAAACCCACAACAATACCACCCAAAGTTTTAGATCATTATCGAAAACCAGTTTATTGGAGACCAGGGATAAAAAAAACACCAACAACAGTCATCGCCAACAACAATGACTTTAATAAAACTTCTGAGCCACATTAAGATGAAGAGTAAATAATTCCATCTACATATGTATAGTTTACCCAACACATTTTTAATTTTTTACAAACACAAAAGTTCGTCTCGCCTTTAGAAGTGTTTTTAAAGTAATTAAATTAAATTGTTTGCTGGCAAAAAATTCAAAACATATTTATAAGAAAATTAAAAAAACAAGCTATTATTACAAATTAAATAATAATCTAGACTGGACTGGCGAACAACAACAATGGTCTACTTGGTGTTAGTCTGTACGAGTGTTTGGGTTATTTTCTACTTGAAATAATTCAAAAACAAATGTTTCGAAAACGCCACTACTGCTAAAAATGGCATGAACAAGTGTCCAGTATTCAACATTTGCGCATGCGTGTGTGGCCATATGTGACGGTGTGTGAGTGTTAGAAGATAACAACAACCACAAGAAAAATCTACATTTAAAGTTGTTTAAAAAAACTGAACCGGTTAACCGTTCATAATGTTAAATACAAGAAAAAAACCAAACCAACTTCAGTGACTAACGACGAAATGCAAAACAAAGTGAACAGAAACTAAACATGCAGAATGAAAGAACATCGTTAAGAGGATGATTTGATGAGTTGGGTAAAAAGGGACAAAAGACAAAAAGTGTTTGTGTCATTTAGAAGTGATCGTGTCTTTTGTTCCCGAAATAAAAATGACTTCACCTACTGAGACAGTGAAAAATTCGATTCCTTCTTTGAATAAAGGGATTTATACGGTTGAGCTTGAAAGCATATGTAAATGGTCTTGGAACTTTTTATAATTATAAGTAGTTTCGTGTCGAAATCTTATTTTTTACCGTGGCTTTCAAACAAGTTGAAGTAAAAAAAAATGGTAAAGTAATAAGAGATAAAATATTGCTAGCTTTCTCGTAGGTTTTATTTGAATAGGATTTTGTAACAAAGGTTTTATAATAAAAAACCCATACCAACTCATTTAATTGAAGAAAGTCGCAAAGGAAATCTAATTTATTTCCACACGAATAGACAGGGAATCATGAACAGACTTTATTTTTCTTAATGAAAATGGAGAACTATGAGTCAACACTCTTAATTTAAACTACTTTCAGGAATTTACGCTGTGTGTTTTTCAATACAAGTTGAATAATATTTCGAGAGAGAGCTCAGTTTTATAAATTTCTTTCAAAGCTTGTTGATCACAAGTTTGTTTTGTCCAAAAGTGGCACCTACTGATATTGACATTAACTTTTACACAATGGAACTTTTATAATTCGCATGTCAATATTGTGGCCATTATGACAGAGACTAATATTACTTAGATTCAAGGCCATTTTTACAAAAAAAAGGGAGGTAAATTTAATATATTTTTTTCAAAATAAAAAAAAAATCAAATCAAGTGTGGAATCTTTTTTATTTATTTAAAGAAAATTTTATGCCATTTACTTTTGAATATAATTTCCTTCAAATGTTGGCCGCACCTACGCCTTAAGGGTGTCCATTCTGAGGGTGCAATTTTGGATGACTCATTCGAGCATTTCGACCGGTGAATGGCGTGAATGACACGCGTAATGTTGGCTTCCAAGACCTGAATCATAGCTGGTTTGTCAGCATAGACTTTGGACTTTCCGTAGCTCCAAAGAAAATGTCCAATTACCGGTCCAAAATTTGAAGTTATCTGCTCTTCGAAATTACCTCTCATTAGATCCATTGTTTGACCAGCTGTATGGCAAGTGGTACCGTCCTGTTGAAACAACAGGCTTCAATTTACAGTCTTCAACTTCAACAAAGTCTGATATGATAGAACAATAGCGAGCACCATTTAAAGTGACGTTTCGACCATCATTTAAAAAAAAAAAATATGGACCGACAAATCCACCAGCCCATAAACCGCATCAAACCGTCGTTTTCTCTGAATATAATGGCACCTCTTGAACATCTTCTGGTTCCTCTTCAGCCCAAATGCAGCAATTTTGTTTATTGATTTTGTCGTTGCGCCAGAAATGGGTCTCATCACTGAACACGATTTTAGTCTAAAACAGCGGATCTTCCTGTTTTTCGCCGAACGCTCATTTCCATATTACAGTTGCCAACATTTGAAGGAAATTACATTTAAAAAATTAATGGCATAAACTGTCCTTTCATATGAACAATAAAGATTCCACACTTGATTTGAATTTTAGTATTTTTTTTTTTTGAAACAAAATAACTCTAGATGGTTCACTTTTTAGGGACGTTTAACGGACGGCTGTACAGGATCTAACACAATTTTTACATAATATAAAACACACAAAACCAGAATAGAATTCTGCATCACCATCAATTAACTTCAAATGCAAATATATCCATAAATATGTCTTAAAGTATGATTAGACCCAAACAATCTTAAACAAAATTCAATATACCAAACAATTTTTCTTCATTCCGATATTTCTTATCGACCACCATCTTAGCTTCAGTCCCTGTTAAAATGTATGATTAGGTTTTAAATTAAGCAATGCTGAAAAGACATGTAAAAAAGATTCCTGTTTTTTTTTTTAAAACAAACTAAATGCGATCACAATGCCCTTATTTATCAGGAATTCCAATCCAACCCTTTATGGCAAATCTAAATGAAAGTTTAAAAAAATATCTACAAAACCCAAAAAAAAACAATTTGGTTTTAAACTAAATGAAAACATGAAGCTACGCCCAAAATGCTATAATCAGCAATTATATAAAAAGCGTTGAGTGTTTAATTAAGAAAAAATTCTCTGTATTATAGGGGTCTTTCCACATTCAAAATTATCTCGTGAGCACGTTTAACGAAACAAATGAAAAAAAATTGTAACAAAAGTGTCGAGTTCAAGTTAATTGTAATCAATTAAAAGAAGAAAAACAACAAAAAGAACTGAAAAAGAAACAAAAAAGGCTCACCAAAGAAACAACAAAACAAAAAAATATATTTTTTAAAGCAAAAAAATAACGCCGCATTTAAGAAGTGTGAGTCACACATCACCACCACTGGTGTAAATACCAAATTTCAACAATGAACTGAGAACAAAGACGCTGTTCTCAAAAGTGACCGTGTCCCCAACACTCTTGGAAGGTTTCAACAATGTAGTTTCTGCAACAGCATTATACGCTGCGCAACACATACGAGATGGCAACCACATCTGTATCTGCCACCGCATCCACAACAACGACAGCATCATTTCCAACCAACACTTTACGCACCCTGCCGCGCAAGAGACGGCCTCGTGCAGTGGGTGAAGTGTCAATAACTTGCCCTTCGAGCTGTGTCTATCTCAATGCCGAGATCACGGAAGAGGCCAGAGACAACTCCAACGTCGATCCAGTGTATCAAAATACATGCATCGATGAGCTGAAGCAAAAAATCGAAGCTGCCCAGCAACAAAATGAAACGAATGCAAGACCGCAGCGCCAACGCATTCATTTAACGTTCGTACGTGCTACAATAACCGAAGTGGATGACGAGACGCGAGAGGGCATGGTCATGAGCACTTTTGTAGGTTGGTACAAATAGTTTTAGAAAAAAAATGTTTTCAAATCAGAAAATAATTGTAGAACCAAAAAAAACCTTGTTGAGTCAATTAACAAAATTGGTTCAGCGATCCACAAAAAAAAACTTTTGTAGATTCATGTACCAATAAATGTATAGAGAAAAACTTCTTAAAGTTAAACAGCATATCAAATTATAATTAAAAGAAGCAAAATCTTCCCATAAAATCCATTATAAGAGAGTGTTGCAACTTTATTTCAAAAGAAATTAATTATTTAAATGATTCTGGCAATAATCGTCGTAACTCCTAAATACAGTTCGTTTCTTTATTGTAAATTGTTTACTTTGAACTAGATTTTGCGAATATTCTTATATAACTTGCAAAAACATAGAATACACACAAAATAATGAAATATGGTTAGTTTTTTGTTTAAAAATATCGAAAATAATGGATATACATATTTCAAATGACAACCGTCTGGTCGTACGCTGCTATGTCATTATTAGCCCAAATTATTTATATTAATAAACAAAACAAAATACACTAGTGCAAATATGTTACATCCATCAGATATACCAAACTTCTAAAGACAAAACTTCAAAAATCTCAAAGGTCCCATATTATGTCTATTTTTTTAAAAGCCGAGGGCTAATTTTTTTATTTTTATTTTTTATTTTAAATGTACCCGCGATTTTTTTTATCTTTTATAATTTTTTTAAATTTAAAATACGAACTCTTTGATAAGATCTCTACCCTCCGTTCTTAGATCAAAACATGTTTATAGTTAGTTTGAAAAGTACCACATATCTCATATCATATATAATGCACCAAAGCCTGTAATTGGCTTTTTGTACGCTCCAAATTCTTATGGTAAAATTCAAAGATTATCTTATGCCCCTTATTTAGGTCAAGTCTGGCAAAGAGTTTTCCCCAAAGAATCGGAATTTAATGTCTGCCAAAGCTGAACAATGTAAAAGGAAGTGATCTTTCGTTTCGTCATCGTTCCCACACGCCCTGCAGGCGCTATTTTCTATTTTCATTTTATATAGATGCGCCTGCAAGCCTGTGTATCATTTAAGGACACAAATAATCTACTTATCTCAATATAGGATCCGGGATGACCTACAGGATCTTCCCTCATTCTATTCTATATAAGTAGTGTGAGCTTTCTTCTTCAAAATTCCTAACTAGGAGCACAATATATTTTCTAAGTCTGTTTTATTAAAATTTGCCTGGCTCTTAAGCGAAGGAAACGATGCCAATTGTACAGTGTATAGATTTCAAAACAAGTACAAACAGCAGTTATTTCGGCCATTGCGACCCGTATGTATATATTATCATTAAATATTTATACAAATGGAAAAATATCCATCATTATTATAACCCCAATGAGTCGGGTCACCGTGTGACAACCGATAACAGCCTAACCTTAAATCAAACCATACTTAGTAGGGACATAAATACTGTTACACACTTTTTATGCTGTAAAATAAAAAGTACTGAATGTTTTTGGACCAAATATTTGTTAATATATTTATTGATGTGTATAAGTATATTGTATCCAAAAAGAATCTACTTATTCGAAATGTCCGCCTTTTGCCATTACACACGCCTTAAGTCGCACTGGCCAATCGTCAATAGCTGCACGAACCTCGTCCATTGGAAAATTGGCCACAGCTCGGCTCGAACCAAAGCAGTCTTAAGAGATCCAATGTTGGGGTATCATTTGTGACAAACCTTGTCCTCTAAAACCGTCCACAATTTGTAATCCAATGGGTTCAAATCTGGCAAATTGTGTCGAAGCCAGGCCTGGTACGTTTTAGCCTTATGGGCCGGCGCAGAATCCTGCTGGAAAGTCCATGGCTGATTTTGGAATAGGGAATTGTTAAGAGGCTTCACAACAGCTTCCAAAACGGTTTCTTGATAAACTTTGGCCGATGTTTTGCCTCCTTGTTCGCAGAAATGCAGGTCAGTGACCCCATCGTAAGAGACACCCCACCAAACTATGACTGAAGCTGGGTGATGACCCTTATCCACCCTTGGGATCAGTTCAGATGTTTCTTTAGATAACCGTGCATACACTCTATCATTTTGCTTGTTAAATTTTTCCTGAACTGTAAAAATTTTGTAATCGGTTAACAAAATATTTCTGTGCAAGTTATCAGAGTGCTTCACCAAAAGACGTTTGCATTTTTCAATCCTATTTTTTTTAAAGCTGCAGTCAATAAATGTCAGGTACGTCGTTTGAAAGCCTCAAGTCCCAAGTCTTTTTTAATGATTCGACTCAAGGACTTTTGCGTGATATTCATCTCACGGGCCATGATTTTCTGTTTTCGGAGCGGATTTCTGAGAATTCTTGATTTAACGGCTTTGATGACATGCGGTGTTCGAACAGAGCGTGGGCGGCCCGACCGGTGGCGGTCTTTTACATCTCCAGTCTCCTCAAACAGTTTTATGCATCGGTAGACGAACATGCGGCTAATCCCTAGTGGCCGGAGCGTTTTGAAAATATCGCTTTTTTTCATTTCACACTTGAAAAGCGCTATTACAGCGATACGGTTCTCATTATCTGACCACTCCATGATGAAAGTTGAAACAATTTTAAAATCCCGTTACAGACTAACTCTATTGATTTTAGCTTTAAAAGCCCATATGACATTAACGGGGTATGTTCAGTTCTACTATTGAAATGGGTGTGTTCAATGTTGTAACAGTATTTATGTCCCTACTAAGTACGAGTACATGAAGGGTCTCCTATAAATATTTCCATCTTATGGTGTAGGGTATACAAATTGCCTACGCTTTATTTTATTGAGTTTGGCAAATATGAGGGTCCCTAGTTTGCCTACAAGCAATACACAATACAACATTGACGATACAATGGACGCAAGGACGATTCGTGCGTCAAGCTAAAATCAAGATTAAATTTTTCAATATTTTACTAACTTGAGCAATGAAACTCTATAAACAACACGCTGTTGCAACCTTTTATAGGATAAAAGGCATCTTGTATGGTATTGTCCCTTTTTGAATGATCCAATTTTGTAAAGTCCCTTCGTCCTAAAAGGACAATATTGGTTACGTTTAGGAGCAATAATTTGGTCTTAACTAGTGTTTTTTAGGAATCTTCTTTCGCCAACGCTTGAAATACCTAAAGATCCGTCTTTTTCAGCATTTGGTCCTCCCTAACCGAAAAATGGAAGATAAAAACCATGTTAATGTTGAATCCTTAAAACAAAATACTATCATTTATAAGTACTAACAGCTCAATATGGAAAATATTTATCCTTTAAATAATCTTAATTTTCTTATAAATACTCTTTTCTTTCTCTCCTTCCAGATGATCCCGATCATTATTACGAACAACTCTCGCCGAGTGCCCTCAACAAGCGCCATTCGCTGGGACTGCAAGAGCGCACCGGCAGTTTGCAACGCAATCAAGATATGGTCCGTGTCTCGAAGAGAGGCAAACAAATTTCCTATTCCGCTCATGCGCTGGGCCAACAAATCTCCGATGATTCCTTCGATTCCGACACCGATGACTACTACGAGAGTAAACACTATAAAAACGCCCACAACGATAGCGGCGTAGACATACGAACATCCAAGTTGCCCGATCCGCCACAATCGTCCAATCAAATGTATGCGTTTGTTAAGAAATTCAAAAATTTCCTGGCAAATAAAAAATCACCGAGTAGTTCCAAACACGGCGGTAGTCAGCAGAAGATAGACGATAGCGCTTCGCAGTTCTATGTTGAGGGCAATTTCCAAGGTAGTGGAATAAGTGATGCGAAGAAGTCCGCATTGCAAGTGCCGCAGACCAAAGAATTAAGTACATCGGAAAAGAATCTAATACTGGCTCAAAGTAATGTAACCAAAGCGGAACAATTGAACGCTTCCACAACACCGAGAAAATCCAAAGCGGGCAAGAGTTTACGGCATCGCATACGCAAGAGTCTGGTGGGCTTTGACAATAAACAATTGGCCACGCTGACACCCACACGAAGTACGTTCTATGTGGAAGAACCTGGTCATACAGAAGATGTGAATGGCCAGTTGGATTCAGGCTTTTCAGAAAAGGCTTCTTCAGGTGATCTGCCCATAGCAGCAGCAGCAGGTGCACCGGATACTCAAAAGTTTTTGACCGCACGCAAAGCGAAAAAAGAAGCAAAGATGACCAACACGCAGAGGAGGCGTACCACTATTGGCATAAGGCCCATTGAGCCGCCACCACCTCCGCCGGACAGTAGCGGCGGCAATATGAAGAGACAAAGCAACACCTCCTGGTATGCGGAATGTGGTGTCTTTAAAAATGGCACCACCAATCTTGTGCACGATGATACTCAATTAATGAACGGGCAAAATGGTTCCGCCAACAATATTACTTCGGGCGCATCCTGGTACGAAGAGGCGGGCTTATACCAAACGAGCGGCGTCTCTGTTGCCAGCTCTAGTGGTAGCTCGGGAGTGTCCACAAGCAATGAAGTCGGTCCGGCCGATGAAATGTCCCACAGTCTGTTTAGTAACGAGCCCTTGTATCAAATCTATAGTGCTGCTAAATTAGAGGCCATATCGCGAGATATGCACGATGAGAGTTCCACAGATGGCTATGAAGAAATTGGCGACCGAAGGAGGAGTGCTAACAGCGAAGCCGAGGGGCATCGCAAGTCGTCAAGACCGACAGCCTTGCAGTTGGTAGAGCCAAAGAGTGGGCCGGAGAGAACACTGTGGAGTCAAATACCGGAAGTGGTCAATTCAATGATCATACGTAAGTCTTGGGTTAGCTTATTTTTGTATTAGCACTAATTTTCATTTATTGTGACGTTTTAGCTACCATGACACCACGTGAACGTGCCCTTATGGAGGCCAAATTTGAGATTATCACCTCGGAAGCCAGCTACCTGAAATCCCTGAATCTCTTGCGCAATCACTACATGAATCATCCGGTATTTCGCGATCAAAATCTGGTCAATTCTCGCGATCGCAAATCGTTGTTCGCTCACATTGTGCCCGTTCATGAGTGCTCCGAGAGATTACTCTCAGAGTTGGAGTCCTGCTGGCAGGATAACATTATGCTAATCGGTCTCAGCAAACGTATATATGCCATAGCCGAGAAACACTTCCATGTCTATATTGGCTTCTGCGAACACCAAGGCCGCATGGATCGCACTCTGAAGCGTTTGAGGGTGGGCAAAGGATTGTTTTCACAAAATCTGGAATTACTCGAATCAAGTGCCATGTGTTGCGGCCTGAATCTCCACTCATTCCTAATGCTGCCTATGCAAAGAATCACACGTCTGCCTCTGCTCATCGATGCCGTCTTCAGCAAATGCCATCCCAATGATGACGAATATGAGAATTGGAAAATGTGTTTGGCCATCATGAATAAGATTGTGACGCAGTGCAATGAGGCGGCCACCAAAAGTGATCAGGCCTTTGAGATTGAGAAAATCTCCCGGCAACTGGAATTCAATCCTTCGGTGATACGACCTCTAGCCATAGCTCCGGCCGGTGTCTTAGCGCCGGGCAGTAAACCTCGCTTCTTGGTGAAGAAGGGCGAGTTTACACATCTCATCTGGCGCGGTGATGATGCCAAATTGACATTTGGCAAAAAGTTTAGCAAGACTATGATCTATGCGTTTCTCTTCTCCGATTTGTTGGTCTTAACGAAGCGCAAGGGGGAGGAGCAATTCTCGGTATTTGACTATTGTCCACGCAATATGTTGACAATAACATCAGGTGATTCACTGCCACAAGTTCCAACCAAAGATTTGAATAGTCAAACTAGTAAGAATTTGATTCTAATGACGTTGCTAGAGAATCATCAGCGGAAAACTAATGAATTGGTATGTAAGGAGAGGAGAGACTACAACGCTCATTTGTGCAATAACAACGCAACTCAGGAAATACGTTATTTCAAGCATGAGTACCTAGCGAACTTTTTTAAATTTTAAATTCTGTGAATATTTTTTTAGGCCATAAAAATAAGCACTTAATAGTGACGAATAGTGATTCGAATAGTGGCGATCTCGCACGAAATGAGCCTTGTTAGACGAATAGAAGACAAATCAGTTATAAACTTTTTTTATATTTACAGCTTCTATCGTGTCCTTCGGTTTCCGAACAAGAGAGATGGCTACAAGCCATGCGTCCGCCCGAGTCTGAGACCCCCGGTGAGAAATTGTACGAACAGTGGGACTGTCCGCAGGTTATAGCCAAGCATTCGTATGAAAATAACGAACCGGATGGTTTGAATTTGGAAGTGGGAGATGTGGTCAATGTTACACGGAAATTACCAGACGGTAGGTTGAATCAAAGAAATTTTAATCGCTCTTCTAATGTATGCCAAATTTGAATTTAAATATACATACTCGTAATCTTAATCAATACTCTCGATTTAACACAAATCTCAAAATGTATGGTACTCATACTAAAGTTGTTCATTTAATTTTCGCATAAGATTGATTTCCCGGTCTTTATCATTATTTAAAATTTCCTGAGATCCGGCCGTGAAAAAAGTAAAGAATGCAACATTTATCATGTAAACAAACGTCTTTTGTATGAAAAGCGAAAATCTAAAAGTTTCTTATTTGCTTAAAATGTGTTAAATAAACTCTTCCAAAAAAATTGTTCTAAAAAATTAAATTACAAGGAAAAAGGATATAAAACAAAAACGCGTATTCGCTTCAGTCAGCTTAAATCTGTTAAAGCTTGCTTATCACTTTATTTTCTTTTTCTAAAAATCCAATTATATCAAAGCAAACGATTTCTATATATCAAACATATTTGTAGTAAATAAAAAAGTTATGCATATATTTTTTTGAAAACAATTTGAAATTATCGCATAACAGGCTTTAAATGGTTTTTTTTTGCTTGTCGTGGGATATACTCTTCAGCACCATAAACATCTACGGAAATTTTCGACCCTTGCATATTGAACGTCAAATAGCTTTGAAGGTATTCAGTCTATCTTGTACTGATGTTTTCGACTCAAGATCGATTCTGACTTAACAATGTAAGCCTGTAGATTTAAAAAAAAAATGATCCCTTAACGCATTAGCCTATTTTAAAGATATCCCTGAACACACATTTCTGCTTAATTGCATCTGTTTAACTACGAGGGCGACCGCATAAGTAACTGGCCTAACATAAAAAGAACCGTTTTTTTGGAATTATTATTATTTATTTTTCAACATAATCTCCTTCCAACTCAATACACTTCATCAAATGTTTTTCAAGTTTTTTAATTCCATCCGAAAAATAAGATTTTTCAAGACCTTCAAAATATGCCTCAAAATTTGTTGCCACCGAGAATTTTTTTTAAATTTGGAAACAAGAAATAATCAGAAGGAGCTAAATCTGGACTATATGGTGCATGCGGAGCAATTTCAAATCGTAATTCGGCCAGTTTTTGTTGAGTTAAAAATGCAGTGTGTGAAGGAGCATTATCTTGATGAAAAAGAACTTTTTTTTCAAAATGCGGCCGTTTTATCTTGATTTCTTCACTCAACTGATCCAATAATGCACATTACTATTCACTATTTATAGTTTTTCCTTTCTCAAGATAATCAATAAATATTATACCTCTTGCATCCCAAAATACTGTGGCCATTACTTTTCTTGCTGACTTAACAGTTTTCGCCTTCTTGGGACCACTTTTACCAGCTTCTATCCATTGTTTTGACTGTTCTTTGCATTCTGGGATGTAGTGATGGATCCACAGTTATGAATCGGCGCAAGAACTATATTGGATTACGCTGATAAATCGCTAAAAGCTCCTCGGAATTGGTCCAACGGACGATTATTTAGGGCAAAGTCAACAAACGCGGCAGCGTTCTTGCGGATAGCTTTTTCATGTAGAGTTCATCATGTAAAATACTCCAAACTTGTTTTTCGTGTATTTTAACAATATCAGCAAGTTCTCTGAGCTTTATTCGTCTATCTTTAGTCACTTCATTAAATATTTTTCTAATGTTTTCAATAGTAGTAGCAGTTTTCGGTCTTCCAGAGCGTTGTTCATCTTCCGTACTTGAACGACCCATTTTAAATTGTTGAACCCATGATTTCACGGTGGAGTATGATGGTGCATTATCACCATGAACAGAATCCAATTCATCTTTGATTAATTGTGGCGTATAACCTTTCATATAAAAGTGTTTAATTACCGCACGAAACTCTTTATTTTCCATTTTTCAAAAATTATAAAACTTGTTTACTTCAATCAACTGTAACAAAGAAAATAATCATTAAATATTTCGGAAATTTTGACAGGTGGCTTATAAAAGATTGCTTTTAAAAAACAAAACAAAACAAAAAGTTGCTAGTAAAACAGAAAATGTGCCAGGCCAGTTAGTTTTGCGGTCGCCCTCGTACTTTTGCATTTCAGTCAAATAGTCATAACTTTGGAACGGTAGGACCTCTGAGCTTCGTTTAGGTAATTTTGGAAAGATAAGAGGTCCGACCACTGGATCAGAACCTAGCAATTTTAACCTAGAAGCCTCCGACCACCAATTCAAAAATTTTCAAACATCTGTTGTTGTTTTTGTAGCGGCAACTGTGTGCCGGGGTGACGAAGAATTGCTCTTCGGCTCAATCCGGTCCATAGAACCGGCCGCTTGCATTTTCGGGTATGGTCGTGGATGGAAATACTCTCATGGTAAAATTTGTCCAGTCGCGAATGAATCACCCTGTATGCAGATTGTTTCGATTTGGAGTAACGTATTTTTGGGCTAGAACACGTGGTTACGAGCCAGACATTCTGACAAATCCTAAGAATAATATTATTTTTGGATACGTACTCAATTTGTGTACCCATATGAGCATATTTACTAGTGATCGCTTCTTTTGGCAATATGGGCCAATGAATTCCAGTTTGATTAATTTTGAATGACCATACATTTAGGTTTTGTTTGGTAAACGTTTCTCTGGACTATAGGGGACGTTTTTGGGACACAAGATCCAAAATTACAGCAACCATTCCTTTATGTTGTGTGAAGTGCGTCTTAAATAGCAGTCCCCATTTAAGGCATGCAAAAAATTGAACTTTTTTAAGATGTACCTTTAATACCTTTAGAGGAACATTTTTCTTCCTAATCAGATATTGCCCATATACAATACCAGATCCTAGACACATAGATCTCTAAAAATTTTATGATGATCAATTATTTTTTGATTTTGTAGTGTTGTCTTTGGCTAATATTTCAAGGTGATGCTAGTAAAATGACGAATTGAGTATGTACTCTTCTGTCCTACAGTGCATGTTATAAAAGGGGATAATTTCGTTTTCTATTTTCCCAGGTTACAGTTTTTAGGCACAACACGACAATTGTTTCTCTCTTTGGAAAAGTAATCAGTTCAAACCTTGAATTTTATTCCTTTTCCTACAAGGAAAGTACTACGTATGTTAAAAATAATTTAAAAGGGATCATTACAAATAGAAAATTTTTTTCACGTGGAAAATGTTTTCGGTTTAAACTGAGATCATTTTATTTCTGATAACTCATAATTTAAGTGTCATATTGTTAAATATAGATGCTAGATGTCTCGAGCTGGTTATAATTTCTGTTAAATTTGTAAAAAGTGCTTAGTTCATTAATATTTCCAAGTGGCAAAGTGAACTTTCCTTCTCAGTCACAAAAACTTCTTAGCACAAACTGCATTTCTTCCATCAACAGAAAAAAAGGTCAGCTAAAATTAGCGACGCTTATTTCTTAATATACAAGACTAAACTAACTAATTTTTGCCAAACCCAAAATTCACCCCTTAAAAAAACTAGCAATGAGTCTACTCGTTATTTAGGGTAATTCGTAGGCAGGTCGCCATAGTAAGCACAAGAAAGGTATTCATAAGTCGTTTCTTACCAACGAAGAAAAGCGTCTACTTGCAGTTTTTTCGTTGGAAGGGCTTTCCCCATTTGATTTCAAAAATTTTTTGATAATATAGAGTGCAGAGGTTGCACTCATAATAAATAAAAAACCTACATAAGTTTCTAGTTAAACGAAGATATTTTTCCTCCAGTTTAAAACGATAACTTAGGTAGTTCCAAATGAGAATTGTTTGCCACGGGGTAATGGGTGATATTTAGGGATCAAAAGGAAAATATGCTCAAAATATCGAAAAATTATGCACTAAAAATAAAAATATTAACAAAAATTATTTTTTTGAGATCAATTACCAATTCAAAAGTAAATAAAATACGAGTAAGTTAAATAACACGAACTATTAAATATATAAGTAGACTATTTCAGTCTCATTCATTATTTGAGGATCTAATGCGTGTTCAAAAAAACATTTACTTAGAAAAAATTGGCATTTTTAATTTTCAAAAAAAGCCGTAATTTATGAAGTCTGAAAATAGTGAACTGACGGAAGATCTAGGCTTATTTTTAAAGAAAGAAAGCTAGTCTTAGAGTTTGTCTATTTTCTGCTAATATCAAGAACAACTGCAATTTGCACAATCTTCTGTAATCCAAATTGTTGTAATTTTTGTAAATAATTGTTGCCTGTAACGCCAAAAAATATTTTTTTAACTTAATTTATCATTTTTATTTCCGTGGCTTATGGATAAAAGCCCTCTTAACCTTTAACTGTCTTCCTTTTATGTATACTTATATACATAACTTGAATATGCTGACGCAAGTTGCGATTTAAGATTAATATTAAGAGTATTATTTTAATTTTTGGTAGAAAGATGTTATTTTGAGCAAAATATGCATTAAGACCTATATTAAAAACATAATATGAATATCTTAATAAAATATGCAATAAAATGCATGTTCGGTAAAATATCCAAAAATATGCACTAGCAAATCAATGTAATGATATTAACTCAAAGTAACTTTTAGACTGGAATATGCATTTTTCGATCCGAATTCCGATCTCAAGTGATAAGCTTAAACTGCGATAAAAGGAAAGTGCTAAGCTCAAACAATTAGTTTGAAAAAAGGGCCTTTCAAATTGATCCATATTTCCGGACTGCAAAAAAAAAAGTTTTGCGCTCCGAATTCCGATCTCAAGTGATAAGCTTAAACTGCGATAAAAGGGAAGTGCTAAGCTCAAACAATTAATTTGAAAAAAGGGCCTTTCAAATTGATCCATATTTCCGGACTGCATAATAGGAAAAAGTGATCAGTTTACTCTAAGCTACTAATTGACTAAAGAAATTTAAACCATTATTTTTTAAAAAGCAAAATGCATTGTGTGTCCTAGGCATACACAATTTTTGGCTTTAACTGAATAAATTGTTTCCTTAACGAAGAAAATGGTCTTTGCGGTTGGCATATTATCCAATAACGTTTACCTATTTAATATTGTACTGAGAAATAATATAAAATCTCTAAATAAATCACATTTTATAAAAAGAAACAAGTTTTATAAAAAGAAACAAGTTTTATAAAAAGAATCAAATTTTATATAAAGAATCGAAGTCTTTAAAAAAAACTCAATTGCTATATATTCCCTAAATGCTGATTTAAATCACTTTTTATAAAAAGAATCACACTTTTTAAAAAGAAAGAATCGAATTCTTAAAAAAAATCTCAAAAAAAATACCTAATTGCTGATTTCTTTATCGAAAACATAATTTTTTGCGTATATTAATATATTGGTGTGTACTCAATCCTCCCAAATGGGAAAAAAGTTTATATTCTACGAAACAATTTCTATATTTAATCCTTGCTCTTTCTGTTGTACTTCTTAGGCTGGTATAAAGGCGAACGCATACGCGATGGTGCCACCGGTTGGTTCCCGGGCAGTTATACCGAAGAAGTGAATTCGGCCCATGTTCGTGCCCGCAATCTCAAGCTGAGACATCGTTTACTCACATTCACCGCCACCTATCTTGAGTCACAAAAGCGCAGTAAATGATCGTGGAGAAAATCAATATGGTCCAACTACAACAACAAAACTATATGGACCTAGGACCCACGTATAGAATCTAACATATCCAACCTATCCAACAATATCAATAAAATGTATAAAATATTCTATTTAATAGACTTAAATAGACTTAAAGTATGTACGTATGTATATTTTGTTTTAAGCAAACCAATGAATATTTATGAATTGTCTTTAATGTTTTCTTTTGTTTTTTAAATCTCTTTTGCAATAATTCTGTTTGTTTGTATTTATTTAGGAACATGTGATATCAAATTTATGTTTATAAAAAGGAAATTACTGATTACTCCGTATTTGTTTTCGCTTTCGAGCTTGTATGTATTTAGTCAATAGATTTACATCGTATGTCGTATATGGTCTGTATACCACAATATGCAATACCTTTTTTAGATTTTCTTAGTTTAAGATGTGAATGTTAAGAGATTTTCTTTAATAAGTTTTGTATATTTCTCAGCTTTGTGTAACATTAAAGCATGTACTACTTTATATATTCGAAATTATTAGATTAAGTTCGAAACGTTTGTATATAAAACGAACATTCAAAATAATAAAAACAATATTAAATTAAAATAATAAACAAGTCAGCCTGATTTTCATTTATTTTATTAAAATGGTTAAACAAATAATAACTAATGTGGGACAGTGCAACGAAATTTAATAGATAAAAGTCAAACATAACTTCAGATTTCCAAATAAAAACATTGGAAATTCGTAGCAATAAATTACAAGACAATACTACTTAGTAGGGTCATAAATACTGTTACAACATTGAACACACCAATTTCAATAGTAGAACCGAACATATCCCGTTAATATCATATGAGTTTTGAAAGCTTACCTCAATAGCGTTATTCTGTAACCGGATTTTAAAATTGTTTCAACTTTCATCATGGAGTGGCCAGATAATATTAACCGTATCGCTGTATTAGCGCTTTTCAAGTGTGAAATGAAAAAAAACGATATTTTCAAAACGCTCCGGCCACTAGGGATTAGCCGCATGTTCGTCTACCGATGCATAAAACTGTTTGAGGAGACTGGAGATGTAAAAGACCGCCACCGGTCGAGCCGCCCACGCTCTGTTCGAACACTGCATGTCATCAAAGCCCTTAAATCAAGAATTCACAGAAATCCGATCCGAAAACAGAAAATCATGGCCCGTGAGATGAATATCACGCAAAAGTCCATGAGTCGAATCATTAAAAAAGACTTGGGTCTTTCAAACGACGTACCGGACATTTATTGACTGCAGCTTTAAAAAAATAGGATTGAAAAATGCAAACGTCTTTTAGTGAAGCACGCTGATAACTGGCACAGAAGAATTTTGTTCACCGATGAACAAATTTTTACCATTCAGGAAAAATTTAACAAGCAAAGTGATAGAGTGTATGCGCGGTCATCTAAGGAAGCATCTGAACTGATCCCAAGGGTGGAAAAGGGTCATCACCCAGCTTCAGTCATGGTTTGGTGGGGTGTCTCTCACGATGGGGTCACTGACCTGCATTTATGCTAACAAGGAGTCTCCAACACCAACTACCCGTATAGCTATATAGCCCATTTTCAATACCAACCATGCTAGGTTAACTACACATGTTTGTGCCAAATTTCAGCTTCCTAGCTGCTTTCATGCAGGCTCTATCTTGTTTTCAACAGACGGACAACCGGTCAACATGGCTAGATCGTCTTAGAAATTACGAGGATCAAGAATATATATACTTTGTTGGGTCTCCGATGATTATTTCAAGGTGTTACAGACAGAATGGTGGAGGGTATAATAAATGCCATAAAATGTCCTTTAAAAATACCAATAACGATTACACACTTGATTTGAATTTTTAAATTTTTTTTGTTCTGAAAAAATACCTCTAGATGGATTACCATACATATGGATACAAAAAAACAGCTAGATGGACCACCCAGAAGAACACAAACTAAAAAGTGAGAAGAGTGCATGTTTCACAAAGGGTGCATTTATTACCAACCACGCAGCGAAATCCACATCGGATAAAAAAGTTGAGGTTATGTTTATCCCACGCACAGTGACGCAAATTTTTGAAAACTTATGAAAGCCCTTTTCTATGATGCAATGAGTCTACATTGAAAATATGACCAGTCCGGTCACCGGTTGCCCTTCTTTTCATTTCTTTTCATATTCCTTCCACGTGGGCAGTCCACATGCGACTAGATTTATTACATTGCAACATCATGCAGTCCTTATTGAAAACCACATTAACGCCTAAAAGGCATAAGATCGGCTTGACGCGATTCAATAAGAATTACAAAGATAAGAAATATATGCCAGTTTATATAGCCGGACTTTAGAAGCTGTACATGATTTGACGTTTAAAGTGTTTTCTCGTGAAAGAAATTGGTACCATGCATGGGCTTTACTGCAAAATTGTTTGTACTGTTGCCAGTCACACTGACAGTGCAGAATGGTATTTGGGAAGCGATGGGTTGGCCTAGTACATACATTTCCTTTAAAGCCCGTGGCCGCGTATGTGATAAATGTCAGAGGTCAGTGGAGGCAAACAAATACCTGTCGCACATTTGACTGATGATGGTGAGATGATGACAAAGTCACCGGATGCTACTTGTGGGACGAGGTTTGGAAAACAGTGAGGTCTACATAGACAAAAGTGCAAAAAACTTACCTTCCATGTCCAGCCGCCAAAAAGAGCGTAGGCTTAGCTGTGGTTAGCAGTCTTTTTCTTTTTAAAATTTGGCCTTTAGACCAGCGCAACGGATTCTTTCTGGTTCCACAACCAACAACTGCACATTTTCTTGGCATATCAACAGTTGATCGAATTGGTCACAAAAATTCACTAACTTTCTGCACAGGTCACAATTTCAATCCAATTCACTCGGTTCAAATGTACTCGCAAAACTAATAATTTCTTCTTCTTCTTTGGGTTTTTTCGGCAAGTGATGACAAATGCTGCTATCCGCCAACTTTACATACAGAGAGCGCTTTAGCAGCAATGCTGCCAGATGTCATAAGTATTATCGATTTATACTTATAGTTATTATCAGTTATCGTTACAGAAAGGCCCTCAGTAAAGTCGTTCAAGTGAAGTTAAAATGTGAGGTTTAAGAAAAGCTCTCTAGGGACTTTTCTTAAACCTCACAGGACAAATGTCAAAAAATGCATCAAAATAAAAAAAACAACAAAATACGAAGAACACAGCGCATTACAGTCGGACCTGTTTAACACGATGAATTTCCCTGCGGGGTTTGTTGACGATTTTCTTTAAAAAAAAAACCCTCTGTAAAGTCATGAGGATTTATAACATGACATTCTGTTTGCAATCATTCGTGACATTTTTTGACGTTTTGTTGGTGAATATTCTTTTTTTTGTGTATTTGTCACTATATAAATTGACTATTATCAGCAACAGTATTACTATTAGGAACAATTTGTAGCGACCTAAACGACCAAAATTGTAAACGGCGTTTACACTACAGTCATTATTCGTAATTCGCGCTCTCATTCGAGATTCAACCCCCAATTACTTTGCGAACAACGTAATTCACCATACAAAATCCTGAGAGGGAATTACGTTGTTTGGTGGTAATTCATTTTGAATTACCTTCTGAATTACGAAGAAATCACTGCCTTCTATAATTCTTATTGGAAAATATCGAAGGTGCTGTCAAAATAAAAATAAAGAAATACTGCTCTTCTCTCATTTACTCGCCCTTTTTTCTATTTCTCTAATTGCAAAAAACCAAAAGCAATGTATATATTTATGATACACTGATAGATTTTGTACTTACCTTTAGAGCTCATAGCCAAACTAAAAAAGAGACATTTAGTTCTATAGATAGAATAAAAAGAGGAATTGTAATGTAAACAAACACATTTTTTTCTTTGGAATATCGAAACAAAAGCAACTGTCAAATCGAATTAAATACGCGTAGTGTAAACCGGGTAATTCGTGTAAGTAATTCAGAGAGCGAATTAGGTAGTGTGGACATCATCTTGTAAAAATAGTTATTTTTTAGCGTTAAGCATGAAACACATAGACTACGACAGGCTACACGAACACTCGACTACATATGCCGCTGACTGCAAATGTAGACGCGTGTCAGCTACTGAACTATTTTCAAGGCGGCAACTGCAAAGTAAACAGCTGATCAAGTACTTACCTACTTCAATAAACAAACTAAAAGAAAATATTTACCAAAACCAAACAACGAATTGTGAAAATTTTTCAGCAATAAACAGCTGATTATAATCTCAGTTGCGCCACTTCATGCATTGACAGCTCTAACCTGTTGATTGTCGCCCACAAAAATAGAAAATAGTTTAATTCAACTACAGCTACATAAGTAGCATAGACAACAACCAGCAGTCGTGTCGCCTTGCCGTCGTTAAAATATTCACTTCCATATAAACACATGTATTTTATTTTTAACAGGTTGTGGTCGGTAGCCTGTCGTCTATGTGTTTCATGCTTTAATTACAAAGGCGAAATGCTTCTTCTACGAGAAGTTGAAGAACACATGATGAGTATCAATCATTTTGGTAAAGCTGTTTTTAATGTGTGTGAATTAAGTGTTTTCTGTGTTTTAATTTTTTGCGTACTTGTGACTTTGGTTAATTGTAGAACAAAACATGGGTACAATTTTAAATTCTCTATTTTTCCTTAATGATAAAAAAACGTACTGTTTCATAAAGGCCCGGGAACACTGAAGCTTTTTTTCTTCACGTAGAGTTTTTCTTTATTTCCCGTTGTCCAAAAACCATTGTGGCGGCAGTGCTGTATCGGCGTAGAAAAGCCCTCTCATATATGGATTGTAAGTTTTTTCCACTTATTTCAATGGTTTTTACACTACCGGAAGTTTACCTCTTGGACACTTTCACAGACGGAGATGCTAAAATCGCCATAGAATTTTCAACGATCAATTATATGTATACATAATAGGGTCTCGATTCAGTATGCCGAGGTGTTGGTAACGGAATGGGAAATTTAGTACACACTCCAACCTATGAAAATCGATGAAGCATTTAACAGTTAATTTCCAAAACCTTTGCGCAATCGCAATAACTAGTCAATACAAAGCTTTGGCTTTTCAACAGCTGTATACCTAAATCATACATTTGTCTACGACATTTGTTAAAGAATACCCTAACAGAATTATGAACGTTGCGCATAAGCAGCTAATGACAGCGTGTAGTTTTATACAATGAGAATTTAGACATTATTATCGATTACGTTCAAAACATACTAAAACTGAATTGGACAGACCAAATCTTAAAATTATAAATCCATCCGATCAAATTTGGTCGAAAAAGCCAAAAACGTCAACGCTGATTAACAACAACATATAGCAGATTGAGCGTAAAAGTATCGTTTACGGCGCGACGCCGCTATACGCTGATTCGGCTTTATACTCTGCACTGCATGCGCTTATCGAACCAGAGTAGAAATTATCGCACGTTATCGCAACAAAACTGCCAGCACTAATGACGGTCGTGTAAGAAATAAATTACTATCCGAGTCTTAAAAAAACAAAACGTTTAGCAAAACATGTACTTTAGTTGAATGTACATAATTACAATTAGAGTCATACATCGCCGCTCACTGTAAACGATTATTCAATATAAGATTTCACATTCCCCTTTGCCATGAATGTCCATACACCATCATTTGGTTTTGGTGATGAGGTCTTCGAGGATGGAACAACAGGAACTAACACTTCAAAAATAGGAACGACTAACAACAATGGATCAATGTCTTATATGTACCAGCAGCAACAGACAACGCCACAGCAACAATTACAGGTGAGAGTCTGCATTGCAATGCGGAAGAAAGAAAAGGAATGCCTTTCCTCATGGGCTAAATGAATAGCATTGCTTAGGTTAGAAGGAAAACCGGTGTCTACTAGGTGACCTATAAAGGGTCCATTGTGATTGTCCCATTTCTATGATAAAAATTACTCTATATGTAAAGTAGAAAGCTGCCATAAGTCACGACAAACCGTTTTTAAAAACTTACAGATCAACCATCTTGCAGGAGGATACCTCTTCCATATCTTCGAAAAGATCTTCTCCAAGCAATTAAGCTGTCTTTTTTGGAGGAACGGACACCTATACAAAATATGCTTTACTGTCTCAATCGCTTTCTTATCCCCACACAGACCACTGGTACCAGTCATTTTCTTACCATCTTTCTAACATGACAATGTCCTCCCCGGACACCTTGAAGCGCACCGATGTAACTTTTGTTGTTTTCTATCAAGGTTTGGTTTAATCTTGACAAGTTCAAGCCATGGAGCCGAAGCACAATTTACATTTGTCCATGCCACTTAAAACAGGTTGAAATCCGGGTAAGAACATCTTACACTTCTTCAGCGGCGGGTTTCCACCACGTAAATGCCGGAGACTTTATAAGAAAGGGATATGCGTCTCTTCCATCAATAAAATTTATCTTTAAAACGCATTAACCGTTAGGAGCCGGCGTTAAATAGTAGGGCCCAGTCAGTGAGTATAAGAATAATGAGGGGCACAGTTCACTGATTGAAAGAAGTTTCCCCTTGTTTCTTAATGAGATGTTGTAGGACCTTAGTGAGTTATCGAAACCCCATAGAGTTCCGAGTCCCTAGATTACGCCTGTCCATGGCTCAAAGCGTTTCAGCCCTGTCGAAGGCCGGTAAAACATAAGGGAGTTTCAATTTCATTTCGTTTATTTTAACTCGGCTTGTAGTTTTACCTACATTTTGGTGACAGTGATCAACAGTAAAAAGCTTTAAAGTGAAAAGGCCTTAGAATAAAGCCTCCCTGCCAAATATCGGCCACGCAGGAGTTTAAAATTTTAAGTTTAAATTTTTTCTTAATTCTGGTGACAGCGATTAAAAGACAGCAAAAGTCTTTAAGCCAGGTCAAAGGCCGGCCAGTCTTTGGGGAGTTTAATTAGAAAAATCATTGTCAATGCTACGAGGGTCCCTGGACCCGATCGCCCTTAATCATTATTTTTCCGGAAATACCCGCAGCAATCTGGAAACGGCATATTTTGTTTTGCATTTATGAATACAAAATTTTTGATTCGAGGAAATAAAGTTAATTCGCATAACAAAATTTAGTTCTGATAGTGGGCGGTTTTACGCAATTTTCATAATTTAATTGACCCAATTGATTCCGGAAATACCCGCAGCAATCTGGGAAACGGCATATTTTGTATTGCATTTAGGAATACAAAATTTTTGATTCGAGGAAATAAAGTTAATTCGCATAACAAAATTTAGTTCTGATAGTGGGCGGTTTTATTATTTATTATTTGCGTATGCGGTTGTTTTGGCGCCCTAAGAACCTTTACTTCACTTATTTGGGTATTGAGAGCACCTAGTATCACGCTCGTGTATTTTTTGGCATCTTTCGGCAATATCCGTTCGAGTACCTTCATTTATATTGAAAATAGGCGGTATCATTTTCAATGACCATTTCAAAGAGGTCTGCATATTTTCTTTTATTTCCGCCACGTCCCTTAAACAACACTTCAGCCAAATATCGTTGTTTATGTGGACCGAGTAGATCACAAAAGATATTGTGTTCAGACCGATATTGAAGCAGGCAGGCGCACAGCTTTGCCTGCTGTAAAGCAACACACTACATAGCTCAGAATGTATCTGAATTATTCTTCTCATTTACTTGGGCAAGCAGTTAAAGGTTTAAAATAGACAATCTTCCTTTATTGAATTTTACTATCCTTAATACAAAATAAAAAAAAGCTTATAGCTAACAAATTATCAGTAATACTATCTTATATCCAGCATACATTAAGTATTTTTCTAGAACTACATATACATCGATTCAAAAATGTTGTACGTATACATACATGTCACTCTTACAATAACTTTAATTAACTAGAAATTCCCCAAAAAGTATATAATAGGGGATTGCTCAAACATTCTTAAAATTAACACTTAGAACACTACTTAACAATAACACTTAGACTAAATATATACAAGACCCGTTCCAGTCACTGTTATTGGTCTGTGATGTAGACTAAATTCTCCAAATTATATGTACCATATCTCCTATGATAAAATAAAAGTTTATCCTCCCTGTAGAGGAGTCCCTCTCTTTCTAAAGTAGGAAGAGCGGCTGGGGGCAACCAATCATCCTCAAGTAGCTTCCTTAGGCTGAAATCCAGCCTTGAAGCTCTCCTAACTAGTCCGTTATCTAGAGAGGCCGCCCTCTCAAGATACTTTAATGTACCCTTCATGGGGAATACGTCAATCCGATCAAACTCCGCGGAGTCATATATGGTCCTACAAGATGGTCTTCTTAAAGTGCCGTTTTCAGCAACAATTGCCCGCAGTCCAAGACAGGAAGCCAGGATGCGTCGCTCCCATCTCCTAAGCCTTTCCATTTGGCAGGAAGAGATTCCAAACCAAGCTGGAAAAGCATAGGATATTAAAATCGACAACGAAATGTTCTGTCCCGCATTAGAACCTGAGATATATGCGCGGTAATCGCGTGCTCACACTACGTTGAAGTCAACTCAAACACATGCGGTCCTTAAAATAAGCAAAAATTTTGACTCTTGGGGTTACCCAATTTTATGTTGTTCCCACATTGTCGGGGTGGGTAGGTTTCGTATTTTCGTATAAATTTGGTAAAGTTTGAGAATATTTTTTAGTAGAGGCGTACAACGAATCTCCCGATTTCAGAACCAATTTTAAATATTGATAAAACACCGAATTTCAAGATATAGAGTTCAAATGTATTCCAGGTGTAGCGCAAATGTTATATTTTAAGAATGAAATTCGATTTCGGTCATATGACCACCACGACCCAATATTCCACCACACTTGCATACATTTCGACCGGAATGTTGACAATTTCGCGTTCTATGTTGTCTCTGAACTCGTCTAAAGTTGTTGGCTTGTTGGCATAGACCAATGACTTGATATAAGCCCATAAAAAGTAATCCATTGGCGTTAAATCGCATGAACGAGGTGCCTATTCGACCGAGAAAACACAATTACCGAATTCGCCTTTCGATTTTAACGCTTGCTATGTGGCTAGCGGTACCAACCACATACCGGCGATTTGAAGCTCATCTAATTTTGGCCAAAAATAATTGTTTAACATGGCACGATAGCGCTCTTTATTGGCGGTAACATAAGGATGGTTTCCATCGACGAAAAAATACCGCCCAATCACACCTCCGGCATGAAAACCGCACTACACAGTAATTGCGAATGCAATTATCTCCCTTAAAGCTCAGGTGGGTTGGTTGCTGTTCAATTAGGCATATTTTGTTTTTTTGACAAAACCATTCAGCCAGAAATGAGCTTCTTCGCTGAACATGATTTTTCGCTGAAATTCTGGATTTTCGTGAAACTTTTCTAGAGCCAGCGACTTAGAATTTCGGTAGTAATTTTTAATAATTTCCGAACGTTGCTCGTAAGTGAACTTTACCGTGATGAAAATGTTGACATCGACTAACGTTTTGACACTGAAAGATCATTAAAAATGTTTGAGAGTGCGTTGACATAAATATACGAAATTGTTATGTCCCTATTGGAAAACCCGTTACATGGTTGGTCCTGCCTAACAGTAGGCATTTTAATTTGTTTTTAAATAATAATAATTTCAAGCGGTTTGAAATAATATGTTATTTTGACAGTGACAGTTCTTGCCTGCTCGAAATCTTAACAGAAAGTCAGTATAATCTATCCGTGGAACGAAAATGGAACGCTTGGACAAGGTTAAGAAATAATGCAAACTTATTTCAAAGTCTAACAGTGGGTTTTTTGACAAGATGTTTTGGCCGACATGCGATAAAATTTCCGGCACCCCTACAAAAATAGGCATGATAAACATTTTTTCGAGACCGGAGATTCAAGAAATTGACTTGTACGATATTTTCTTTCAGCAGGATGGCATGACAAGCCGCACAGTCCAAGTCACAACTGATCTTTTTTTCGTACCACGCACGGTAATCGTGTCATTAGGCGTCTTGCCTTTAACCATCTGCGATTTGACGCCATTTCATTTTAATTTACGCGGATTTAAAAACAAATATAGAGCAAGCCTTTGGTGGGATAGAGCCAAAAAGCGTCACCAAGGCCTTTGACCTAATGACAAATCCCATTGGAATTTGTTAAATGTCTTAATTTTACCACGATGCAACTTTTTTTGATTGATTTCGTTTAGGGACTCTATCATCAAAAAATTTAAAAACATGCAATACAAAATGTGCGCAAAAAATATATTTTTTAAAATCAATTACTAACTCAAAACTCAACGTAAAGAGGTTTCAGTAATTCAAATAGCACGAACTATTATACAGGGTTGGCCATTTAACATTTTATATTTGAATCAGCAGTAAAAAAAAATACTGATAGTTTCTTTAAGTTTCTGATTTTATTTTATAAAATTATTTTTCAACTTGAGGTCATTTATTTAAACTCGTTGTTCTATGTGTTGTTTAATTTTTATTTATCCCAATATTTCGATTGACTTCGTCAATCATCTTCAGGGGTTGTCACTAACAAAATACAAAACATGATTACATTTAATAAACAAAACATTAACACAATATTTGAAAAATAATTACATTAACAAAACAATGTCGTCCGTCTGATTTTATTGGAAAGGTTGATGAGCTTTGTCATATAATAATGGAACACAATTTCATTTATACGACAAATACAACTGGCTTGGCAGTACCTCATCCGATCAACCCAATTTTTCAGTACATTTTCAATTGTTTCTGGTCGAAACTCTTTAAAGACATCTTCGATTTCATTTTTCAACGCTTCAATTGTCTCTGCATGCTTTGTTTAACATTTATCCCTTATGGCTTCCCACAGAAAATAATCCAAAGGACTCAAATCACAGCTTCAAAGCAGCCAATTGACATTTCAATTTCGGTTGATTATTCGATTTTCAAAATAGTGCGTAAAATATCGATGTTTGCGTTGGCTGTGTGAGATGTGGTTCCGTCTGTTGAAACGAAATGTATTCGACGTCATTCTCTTCAAATTTTTGTGACAAAATTTTGTTGAGCCTGGCGCGGTAACGCTCACCGTTGACGGTAACGGTGGCTCCTTGATAATTTTTGAACAAAAATGACCCAAATCCACACCAAACAGTGACTCGTTGTAGATGAATTGGCATCTCGATATTTACGTGTGGTTTCTCTGAACCCCATATGCGGCAATTTTGCTATTGACATAGCCACTGAGATGAAAATGAGCTTCATCTATAAATACGATTTTCGGTTAAATTCTTTATCTCCTGCCAAACAATATTCAGGCCATTGGGCGAAGCAAAAAACTCATGGGATGGTCATGAGGCTTTAGTTATTGGACCAATTGCACTTTGTAAGCCTTCATACGAGGGCTGCTATATATATTTTTGTCCTAATAATGAATATGCGAATATATATCATCAAAAATGGTTTTATTGTTTTTCAAAGTATTCTCCAGCTTCATTTTCACACTTTTGCATGCGCTCAAACCAATTGTCGAATCGCAATTTTTACACTCCGATTGATGTGGGGGAATAAAAAGAAGTCATTGGGTGCCAAGTCGGTTGTGCACCACTCAGAATTGACCGTCCTACGTTGCTCAGGCGGAACAGTCGCCACATGAACAGTTTTGCCGAAGAAACTGGCGACCATTTGCTTCGAAGTGCTTCTTCCACGAACAACTTTCGTTGGATTTGACTCGTCTTCGAAGACCCACACGGTCGATTGCTGTTTTGTTTCAAGCTAATACGCAAAGATCTATGATTCGTCACCTGCCTGACAGAAGGCATTTTGACGATCTGTGACGATCTTATAAACGTCTTTTGAAGAACCGCGATCGTATTTTTTTTCAAAATTTCTTTGCACCAATCGACACGAGGCTTTCTTTGAGCGATTGTCAAATTGTGCGGGATCTAACGAGAACAAACCTTTTTTACGGCCAGGTGTTCCTGCAATATCGAATGTATGCTGGTGGATGAAATGCCCAAGGATGCCGTTTGGTCGACCTTCGTCTTTGAGCGAGCGTCGGCCACGATTGAATTCATTAAACCAGTTTTTCACAGTGCTATAGGATGGTGCTTCATCGCCATACAAAAATTTAAGTTCATCGATGCACTCTTGTCGTGATCGCACGAAAAGCTCACGAGTTAATTCCATTTTTTTGCCAAATTGATTTTTTCAAGTCACTGTAAACAACACAAATGATGGTCGTACGTAAAACGTTCTGAGTACGTTTATGCTTAAAAATGTCTAACATTCCAATGGAAATGTAAGATGGCGCAGCAATATACTTACTTAGTAGGGACATAAATACTGTTACACACGTTTTATTCTGTAAAATAAAAAGTACTGAATGTTTTTGGACCAAATATTTTGTTAATATATTTATTGATGTATATTGTATCCAAAAAGAATCTACTTATTCGAAATGTACGCCTTTTGCCTTTACACACGCCTTATGTCGCACTGGCCAATGGTCAATAGCTGCACGAACCTTGTCCATTGGAAAATTGGTCATAGCTCGAACCAAAGCAGTCTAAAGAGATCCAATGTTGGGGTATCTTTTGTGACAAACCTTGTCCTCTAAAACCGTCCACAATGGACTGCCTAAGGGCCATTCTTCACAGGAAATAAACGCTGGCAAATTGTTTCGAAGCCAGGCCTGGGACGTTTTAGCCTTATGGGCCGGCGCAGAATCCTGCTGGAAAGTCTATGGCTGGTTTTGGAACAGGGAATTGTTGAGGCTTCACAACAGCTTCCAAAACGGTTTCTTGGTAGACTTTTTCGATGTTTTGACTTATTGTTCGCAGAAATGCAGGTCAGTGACCTCATCGTAAGAGACACCTCACCAAACCATGACTGAAGCTCGGTGATGACCCTTTTCCAGCCTTGGGATCAGTTCAGATGCTTCTTTAGATGACCGCGCATATACTCTTATCATTTTGCTTGTTAAATTTTTCTGAACGGTAAACATTTTTTCATCGATGAACAAAATTTTTCTGTGCAAGTTATCAGCGTGCTTCGCCAAAAGACGTTTGCATTTTTCAATCCTATTTTTTTAAAGCTGCTGTCAATAAATGTCCGGTACGTCGTTTGAAAGCTTCAAGTCCCAAGTCTTTTTTAATTATTCGACTCATGGACTTGTGCGTGATATTCATCTCACGGGACATGATTTTCTGTTTTCGAAGCGGATTTCTGTGAATTCTCGATTTAACGGCTTTGATGACATGCGGTGTTCGAACAGAGCGTGGTCGGCCCGACCGGTGGCGGTCTTTTACATCTCCAGTCTTCTCAAACAGTTTTATGCATTTGTAGACGAACATGCGGCTAATCCCTAGTGGCCGGAGCGTTTTGAAAATAGCTCTTTTTTCATTTCCCACATGATAAGCGCTATTACAGCGATACGGGTTTCATTACCTGACCACTATATGATGAAAGTTGAAACAATTTTAAAATCCCGTTACAGACTAAGGCTATTGAGGTTAGCTTTCAAAACCCATATGACATTAACGGGGTATGTTCAGTTCTACTATTGAAATGGGTGTGTTCAATGTTGCAACAGTGTTAATGACCCTACTAGGTATAAGTAAACAATGACCGGGATTCTCGAGAAAGAAACTTTACCAGCGTGAGTTAGACAACAAAGAGAATCCGGTCGTAATGGAAGTGATACACATTTTTCAGGACTATGACTACCTACAAAATAAACCAATGTCGGCATTCTTTTCAATGTAAATGTTTGTTCTATCGAAAATGTAAAATTTTCTTTTGTAATTCTCGCAGCTAAACCAAACACAACTATCCGAGTAATCAGGCGAGCTCTGACTCGTTGTTCGACACAACGCTTTTTGAGTAATTCCCTAGCTGTCTGTCGCTTTGTTGTTATCGCTGCATGCCCTGATGGTTGGTTGGCTGTTCAGAACAGAGATTACATATTTCCACGTTGGTGGAGTGTATCTTATGCAACTTGAAAAACAGTACATCGTAATTTCAAACCGCCGCCGTATGTAAATTCTGTACATTTTACGTGCTCTATGGCCAACACTATTTGCAGTCAGGAACGAACAAGCGACACTATAATTTAATGATTTATTTTTCAAAACCGAAATTGTTATCAAACTCTCAGTTTGAGGTCATTTTTATTATTATATGTCGTTCTCGTTCACATCTATACAAATAATTCGAAACGCACCAACACATAAGCGTCGCGCGCCCTTATCGGTCATTTCGATCTCTGCATCATATTTTGAAAAAGCCATAATAAAAAAAAAGAAAAACAATCGACCAACACCTCTCACTTTCGATGGTTGTGGTGTTGCGTTCAGTATTTAGTCACAAGCAAATGAAGAAGCTGTTAGTGAGTTGTGTCCAGTTGTCTCCTTCTCTTACGCCTCCTACCCTATCTTCCTTCCTCTGCTTGCTTTCGTATCGTAAAATTATCAATGTTTGTTTGAAATCGGTATAAATCTCTTGTTCTTTCTTTCTGTTGCAGTCGAAACGTATGATTAATCTTCATAACACGTCAGATGAATACCATACGGCCAATGAAGATTCCTTTACATCAAATTCCCTGTCATTCAGCGGCAGTCCCAGCGTGGGCATACCCGGCGGACCGCAACAGGGCGTGGGGACGTCATCAAACACGGGTACTACAACACCGGTTACTACATTGGCGGCACGCAAACAAATGTCGCCGGCGGATCCCAATGAACCGGCTAAGCCACTGTCCGCTTATGCTTTGTTTTTCCGCGACACGGTTAGTGCCATTAAGCAGCAGAACCCCACGTGTTCATTTCAGGAACTCTCGAAAATTGTAGCCTCCATGTGGGAAGCCCTGGATCCGGTGCATAAAAGCGTCTACAATAAGAAAAACGAAGTGGCCCGCAATGAGTACATTAAGCAAATGCGAATATATCGGCAACAGCAGCCACTCAGTCAAAGCGGCACTACGGATGTTGTTAGTGGTGGCAGTGGAGCACAAACGACAGCGGCCAGCAACATGGCCTCGATGCAGCAACAAATCCACCAAAGCAAACCAGCGGTATTTACCATGAACCCTAATCAGACGCAGCAGGCAGCTGCATTGCCACCAGGCACTCAACCACAACAGCAGGTGGGCCAAAATATCCAGCAGCAAATGCCAGCCAACAGCATAGCCAACGACGCAGCAGCCGAAACTCCAGCTGCAACTGCCACACCCGCCACTAACACAGCCAATACAACAGCGGCCCCTACCGGTGACCAGGCACACCTTTTAAACGAGGCCGGTTCCGTCCAAAAATGCACACGCGAAAGTTGCAATAAACGGGCCATCATCAATCCCGATTGGGAAGATGAATACTGCAGCAATGAATGTGTGGTCATACATTGTCGCAATGTCTTCAATGCTTGGGTCCAATCCAATCTAGAGGCTAAGCAGCAGCAACCAGCGGAGCTTCAACAGACGCCGGCCACCGCCACGTGAATGTTCTAGCACAAGGGCTATTGTTATTATTAAATATTGGACTACCTAAATTTGAAAAGTTTGCCAACAAACCTTTTCTCAGACTTACAACAAGAATTGTAATGTTTTCTTTTCTTATTTTTAATAATTTTTTGTATTTAAAAGAAAATCTAGGATATGGTATTTTACATGTACTGCAAGTCTTTGTTTTTACACCCGATTTTCGCTATCGTACGTATATTCATTAAGATTGAATTAAAACTATTTATAAATGAACAGAACTACATACATAATTTATAAAATAATAGTATGTAATTTGTCTTTTTATCTCAGAAACATTTGCCGGATTGATCGTGGAGAAATGTCTTTAATTTTTTATTGGATAGAATAGCCTTAAAGCCATATGTGTTTCAAAGTTCAAAGGAATATTGACAACAACTTTTAAAAGCCTGTATTTCATTTTTAAATATTTCGGTACGAGTATATGGTGGCATTAGAAAGAACAAACTATCTTGCTCGAATCAAAAGATGAATTTGGAAAACCCCTAAATGAAAAGCTTGACATTTTTTATTTCTAAAATACAAATAAAATTCCTTGTACTTTTTTTGGCGTTTTCCTCATTCTTAATAAACATGTTTTTATACTCTCTACCATCAGTTGAGGTGTATTTATAAGTTTGTCATTCCGTTTGTAACCACTTCTGGCAATATTGGACCATATTGGTTTAAGTTTTCATGCAGGCCCAAGTCCGACTTTGTTCAAACTTCAGCCAAAGACGCGATGTTTTTTAATTACGATGGTGTAGAGCATGCCATAGTTTTACTTATTTGTTTCAATAAAATTGATGTAAAAAAAGCTGGGCAACCTCACATTGTGCGGTAATACCAGAAGGAAAGTCTGAATTGTTACACTCATGTAGAAAAAGACATTGCACTCAACAATTCATAACTATTGGCAATTCACATCAACCATGCTTAAAAGATCTTCGGATACTTGGAATTATATTTACAAAAACGTTGTCATGGACTAATCATGTTAATTTGGTGACTGCAAAAATTGGTAAAATCAACAACCTTGTATAACTCATTTGCTCTAAAAACAAGGGTCCTCATATAGAGACTGCAATAGCCATCTGCCGAACATTGGTGCACGGTGTAATACTCCATGGTATAACCATATACGGCTGGACTACTAAATTAAACATCAATCATCTAAACACAGCCATGAATAACTGTTTTAGGACAGCCACTGGTTTTTTAAAGTCTACGCTAGAGTTTCATTAAGGATAGAATCTAATTTTACTGATTTTGATGTCATGCTACAAAAACGTTCAGTCTCCATGGCTTCCCAATCCATTACAGACTATAATGACGGGCTGTTATGGAATCCAAAAATTGGAAGAACGCTGCTGGTGCAATTGGCAAAATTATTACTCTATTAAAAAATTCCGACATTGTTCTACCATCTACATCTCTAACCAAACCAATATCTTGTTCAAACATAGAAAGCGATACTAGGTTATCGCATTACAACAAAGATAAAACAAATCGGATAATTTTCGTGGATTTGGTTAAAGAAATACTCAAAAAATTTTCGCCTGACCTCATCTTATACACAGATGGCTCATATCAGAATGGGATCACAACTTATGCAGTAATACAACAAAGTTCAGTTAATGAATTTGGAATTGTCAAGCAAGCAGTTTTGCCAGCCTTTATAGGCCGAAATTGCTGCAATAGCTGATGAAATATCTTACGCAACAAAAAAAGATTTAAAAACTGCAATATGTACTGACAGCCTTGGTTCTGCCGGTTTAAAATTTAACGGATATATGTCTTACGAGGACATACCAATAATTTCGTGACTTTTCCAACTTCCCTCGTAGTTATATGAAATGCACCACTGCTCCCATAAAGTACCATCTGTTAATCGACTACTGTCAAATTTGAAGAGAGTTCCGTCATTTAGTTTGTGTTTAACAGCTGTTCAAAACATACAACATCGTGGATTTTCTTAAAAATGGAAAAAAATGAATTTCGAGTGCTCATTAAAAATTTTTTTCGGAAAAAAGGTCAATCAAACCTAGGGAAAGCTTGATGAATACTATGGGGACCCTGCACCATCGATTTCATCGAGAGTTCCGTCATTTGGTTTGTGTTTAACAACTGTTCAAAACATACAACCTCGTGGATTTTGTTAAATATGAAAAAAGTGAATTTCGAGTGCTCATTAAACATTTTTTTTTGCAGAAAAAAGGTCAATCAAACCTAGGAAAAGCTTGAAAATACTATGGGGACCCTGCACCATCGATTTCAAAGGTAAACAAAGGGTTTACTAACTTTCGTTGTGATCGCACAAGTACAGGGTGTTCGTCGAGAAGGCGTACTAAGTTGTTTGTTTATAATTTTTGATTAAATGACAGAGAATGGATCTTATATCGATAAATGTTTTATTTAATGCCGGCAATTTTGCATGGAATACAATATCAGATAAAAGTCCGCCTCTGTTAGCCTCACAAATGCAAGCCCTTTTGAGCACATTTTCAATACATTCTCAAACATTTCACGCGGTATTACATTAATTTCATTGCGAATACTTTGTTTGAGTTGCGTTTCAGGTTTGTTTGCATAAACCTTATTTTTAAGATATGCCCACAAAAAGAAGTCCAGAGCAGTCAAATCAGGCGACCGTGGAGGCCAATCAACATCACCATTTTTTGAAATTACTTGTTGTGGAAAGAGGTCTCGCAGTAACTCCATTGTAATCCTCGCTGTATGGGCTTGATTAACATGATACCACATGTTAATCAAGCCCAAAGCATGTAGTTCTGGCGTTAGAAAGTTTTCAATCATATCACGATATCGCTCCCCATTGACAGTTCCCGTTACGCCGCTTTCGTTTTCATAGAAGTAAGGTCCAATGATTCCTACTGACCAAATTGCACGCCAGACTGTCACTTGTAATGGATGCAAAGGTGACCGATGAATAGTTTGAGGGTTTTCCATTGCCCAGAACCGACAATTCTGATTATCCAATCAAATAAAAATGTGCCTCTTCACTCACTCATTATAAAAATCAGGGTTGTCATGGGTGGTGAGCTGTAACATCCTATTGGCATATGTGACGAGCAAAATAGAAAGGGACCTAAGGTTAAAACCCAGTTTTGTTCAGGAGAGCCATTTTAAAGGTTAGGTCCCTTTTTATTTGCGCTTAGAATCGTCGACTTCACTTTCATAAAACGCGCTTATCTCTGGGAGGGAACACTTTTGGGGCATGGGATCGGTCTCATTCGATGATCAGGTGTTGTCCACATCAAAAAAAAGTGAAAAGTTGATGAAAAGTTTTGTTTAGGAGAGTCATTTTAAAGATTAGGTCCCTTTCTATTAGAATCGTCGACCTCACTTTCATAAAACGCGCATATCTCTGGGAGGGAACACTTTTGGGGCATTGGATCGGTCTCATTCGATGCTCAGATGTTGTCCACATCAAAAAAAGAAAAAAAATGAAAATTGATTTTTTTACCCTTAGGTCCCTTTCTCTATACGCTATCACATATTTACGTAAATGATCTTGTGGAAGAAGCTCTTGTGCCAACTGAATTTTAAATGAAAACAAATGCAAATCCTTGTGCAAAACTGTGGCCAAAGTTGTGCTCAGGAACTTGAAGACCAAGCTCCTGAGTATGGGGTCGAATTGAAGTTGATGGATTGTTTTGTACACTTTCTTGAGCAGCAGTAATGTTTTCAGCCGATCTTGCTGTACGTTGTGGTCCATGCTTGGACTTATCAGCTACAGACCCTCTTTCTTCGAAATCACTCACTACACGATAACATGGTTCATACGCATAGATCCATGATTCGTCACCTGTGACGATCTTATAAACGTCTTTTGAAGCACCGCGATCGCACTTTTTCAAAATTTCATTTGCACCAATCGACACGAGCCTTTTTTGAACGATTGTCAAATTGTGCGGGATCCAACGAGAACAAACCTTTTTTACGGCTAGGTGTTCATGCAATATCGAATGTATGCTGGTGGAAGAAGTGCTAAGGATTCCTCTATCTCACGGTATGTCGCATGACGATCTTGCATTATCAGTTCACGCACGGAATCAATGTTCTCTGGCACAACGCCCGTTTTTGGACGACCTTCGTCTTTGAGCGAGCGTCGGCCACGATTGAATTCATTAAACCAGTTTTTCACATTGCTATTGTATGCTTCATCGCCATACAAGGATTTAATTCATCGATGCGCTCTTGTCATGATAGTCCACGTCGAAAGTTGTGAAAAAATATCGCACAAAAGTTTTCACGAGTTAATTCCTTTTTTTTTGCCAAATTGATTTTTTCAAGTCACTGTAAACAACACAAATGATAGTCGTACATCAAAACGTTCTGAGTACGTTTATGCTAAAAAATGTCAAACTGTCCAATGGAAATGTCAGATGGCGCCTCATCGCAACACTATGTGTTGCCTAGGCCTACAGACCCTCGTCAATTCAATTTATTATTCCATGATCTTAAACTAATACAATCTTTCGACTAAAACTAATTCTTAATTTCGAGCGTATATGTAAACACTTATCTAAAATTATCTAAGTAATACAAATTTTTGAAGTTGCAGCGGACTGCAACTTATCCTTAGTACATACTTAAACTATATTTCTGAATTTTCCCCTAAAAAGGAATTACAAAAAGGGGAAGACCCTCTTCTTCGAAATCATTCACTACACGATATATTTTGAATTTTGTTGGCAAAATTTCACATAACTTTCTCATAGTCACAGTAATCAACGATTGATTTTGATAAAAATGTATTAACAATAAAAACACGTTTGTTTATCGAATATTTTTCCATAATAAATTTGCCACGTCTCTACTTCACGACTACCAAATATGAACTGTCAAGACTTATGTTTACCAAAATGGCGGCAAAACAAAGTAGTATACCTTCCCGGCGGACACCTTATATTTTCACTCGAACTCAAGTTTGTTGTATTTTTATTTTTGTTTAGGTATCCCTTAATCTCTTAAAGATCATTAGAATGACAATGCATGACTGTCCGAACTTATATAAGAGATCAATCCGCATCTATCAATAGCTTCTTATCACCAGCAAAAAGTAAAGTCTACTTTAACTAAGGCGACGTTAATGCAAACAATTGCGGTAAAATGTAAAAAAATAACAAGCAAACGTAGAATTATGATGGAATCTTAAACCGCAGCATAGCGGGGGATATTAATACAAACCAATGGGCTGGTGGTCGCCAACTGATACACAAGTTGTCTATATTGCTTAGAATAGGCACATTACTGGACAATTTAATTATAAATACGGTTTACTAACCACTTAAAGAAATTAACAATTGCGAATTTAAATCGTTCCATTGATAAAACATAGCGAGCGAATCATTTGGTTTGCCAAGATGTTGACAGTATTCAGTGGCTTATTTTTTAATCTTCGTGTGGCTAAGCAGATAGGCTGCGCGATCTAACAACATTGGAACTCACAGCTCAAACTACATTTTATTATGATGACTCCCGCTCTTACGAAGATACTAAAAGAAGGACGATTAGAATTCGACAGCTTATATAAATGACTTTTAATTTAAAATTTTGTGATTTTTTTTTTCTTTTTTATATCTGCAGCAAAGCGAACTTTATAGACTTCTTTGTAAAAAAAAATTACAAGCCGCCTCAGAGAGTAATTTCCACGTACAAAACTTTAGAAGTAAATAATTCTTAAAGCGACCTCAAACGTTTCGTAAAGTTCCAAAAAGGCAATTGATGGTCGTCAGAATCTGTGTTGCCATAAGGAAAATATTTTTCCGACCAAAATTTCCAAAAAAACAACCAAAACTCCTTGTAGCCGAACAAAACTGTAAAATATGTAATCAAGATGCAATAAAACTTAAAAATAAAAAAATTAATGTTTCCTTTAAAAAACAAACACGCAACAATAGTTAAACGATATTAGGTTCGGACTGGCAATGTTTATATATCTTCCATAACAGCAAATATATTCATGGTCCATATTATGGGTCCGACACTATTTTCCGTAAACTCTTAACTCTTTGGACTCAAAATAAAATTGGTCTCAATTTTATAACGCACATACAGAGAACCGACTTGCTGCCACAAAACGTTGGTGGTGCACGTACTATCCATGTATTTAATCGCCACAACTGAATGTTAATTGAGTTCACAATTTTTAGTAGTGGGAACTTACGATATCGGTGGAACAGACAAAGTGTCGGTAATCCTAACTAATTAAGATAATTATTGCAACTGAATTTATACATGTATCGATTTTCGTTATAGATTATTGGCTATAAGTACTCTCGGAACTCGGGTGTCGAGCTTTTGTCAACTGATGGTTAAACTTTATTTATTCCGACCAAAATAAAAAAGTTTTTTTATTTAACTTTTATATTAAGCTCGTTTGTTTTATTTTGGTCTTTTGTTTCTGAAGATCGCGATAAAAGCAGTGTGCAGCTACAAAAATCAATGTCACTTTGACATTTTTTTTAAACTTGTCTTCTAGAGGGTGGTTAAATTTTAAGGGCCGATGTTTATTTTGAATAAAACACAAATTATTTGGGAAATTGTTGTCATTTCTTTTTATTATGAAAATATGGTTCAGTTATGTATGAAAGATAATATCGGCCAAATGGCAGCCTCGACCTCGGCGGCACACATCCATCCGATGCTCCAAATTTTCGATGACGCTGAGGCATAATTGAGGATCTATGCCGTTAATGTGCCGATTTATAGCACCCTTTAGATCTTGAATTGTTGCTGGCTTTTCGACGTACACCTTTTCTTTCTAATAACGCCAAAGAAAGAAGTCCAACGGTGTCACGACGTGAGGTAACACGGCCATTAACTTTGTCGCGCAAAAGAGCCATTGTTTCGTTAGCTGTGTGGCAAGTGACACTGTCCTGTTGAAACCACATATCGTCCACATCCATATCTTCCAATTCGGGCCATAAAAAGTTCGTTGTCATCTCATGATAGCGAACACCACTCACAGTAACTGTCTGACCGGCCTCATTTTGGAAAAGGAATAAGGTCCGATGATGGCGCCAGCCCATAAACCTCACCAAACATTCACTCTTCTTTCGACAATCACTCTTGGATTATCATTCGCCCAGATGTGGCAATTCTTTTTATTGACGAATCCACTGAGTTGAAAATGTGCCTTATGATTTTCTTTGAAAATTAATCATCCACTATACGAGGGCAGTTCGTGCTATTCTTAGCCTAGCACAAAAAGAGCGGTATAAACAGAAAATAGTTAAGTGTTTTGGAAACTTCCATCTCTGCTATGAACACATGTTAAATTTTGTTTCGATCTGGCAACTCCTTCATATAGAAACAGGTGTTCACAAAAGACGCATCCACTATTTTGAAGACCTTGAGGAAAACTATTTTTATCAAGGGATAGAATTGCTAGATAAGCGTTGGACTAAGTGTATTGAAGTTTCAGGAGATTATATTGAAAAATAAAAATATTTTTGAAAAACTAACTATTCTCTTTCATTGATAGGCTAAGAACTTTCCGAACCGCCCTCGTATAATAACTTTAACGCGTTGCTCGCTTGTGTATCTTTCCAGGTATTTCAAATTGATTTAGTCTGAAATTGAGAAACATCAAATAAAATGCAGAAAAAAACGACGTTTAAGTGTGGCTCACATTCAACATTGGCCCTTAAAATTTAACCACCCTTTATTTAAATATAGATTCAAGAGGTCTTGAGCCGGTTAATCCCTGTTCAATGTTTTTTTTTATTTAAACTTGGTTCTTAATATCGAATCAAATGAAGTTGAATTGCACAAGTGAAGTTTAAGATAAAGCTGAATATATATTACTTAAGTGAAGTAAAGTATAATTTAAACATAAATACTTCCGGCTACTTAAGGGTTAATGTGACACAAAATACCTCAAATGAATGCTTGATAAAAGATTTGATAAAACTATTCACTTACATAGCGGTCATATTTTGTAGTTTTTAAAATAAACAGGTGGAACAAAATTTAGTATTTTAATCGCCCCTCTGTGTCGACTTGGATTCCACTTTACACTTAACTTATGCATTAACATCTTTTTTATTCAATGTCGTTAATGTACCGAGTTATCTCATCCTTTATCTCTGGAATTGTTCTTGGCTTCTTGATGCACACTCTTTTTTTAAATATCCCCAAAAAAATGTGAAAGTAAGATAACACGGCCATTGAATTTCTCGCGCAAAAGATCCATTTTTTTCGTTGGCTGGGTGGCAAGAGGCACCATCCTGTTGAAACCACATATCGTCCAGGTCCATATCCTCAGTTCTGACCAAAAGAAGTCTGTTTTCATCTCGCAATAGCGAACATCATTAACGATAACTGATTGACCGATCTAATTTTCGAAGAAGTGCGGCCCCATTACAGAACGAACCGGGTGGAGCATGCGCAAGTATTTTCATATTTCATACAGATCCGATTTGCTGAAATTTGCGCACAATTCTGACCAAACAAATCACAACATGCATTTTGATTTGAACGTCCATTTTCTTAACGCGCTGCTCAATTGTGTACCCCTCAATGGTTGAGTTTGCCAAACACTGAAACAAAGAAATATCAAATTAAGTTGGCCAAAAAACTTAATGTTAAGGTGTGACTCACAATTTACATTGTGCATTATGGTTGGGCCACTCTTAATTGAACCAATTATATACAATCATTTTTGGATCTGACACAATTAGATCTGATAAGATCTACACTTTTTTACTCAGTAGGCCACATTTTACATCCGAACTTCCACACTTTTAGCCGTGCTATAATTGGACCATTACGCTCGAAGTTTTCACACTTGAAGTACTCTAAAACAGATGTGAGTGAGGGGAGGGATGCACACTCTCAGTCATTTTCTTACACTAATGTGTTAATAATAGGCGTGTTCTTTTGGTATTTAAACGAGTAAGTTTTCGCTAAGGCATTAACTTCAAAACTTTAGAAGAATATTTTGAAATTTCTTTTTATTAACCATTTGCTATGAAAATTTTCAATTTAAAGAAAAAATTCAAGAAATACAATAAGCGTGTAAAAAGCGAACGCGCTTAAACTATTATTCTTGATAGGCTTTCTTCCCAAAAATTTAATTTATTTAAAATAAACGGGTTTAAACGCAATTTGTCCACAGTGTTCTTTAAACAAAATTATTTTTATATTTTATTACAGTACAATAATGTGAAGTTATCGCGTAGGTGACCTCCTAAGCGAGTTGCCAATATAACACGGCCAATATAGGAAGTAACTGGTTTTTTTTTATTAAGGACATAACAATTTTATATATAAATAAAACACAGATTATTTAAGATATAGAGTTCAAATATATTCGAGAAATATTTGATTTCGGTCATATGACTACCACGGCCCGGCGATCTATTCTTTGGACTGCATTTTTCACCACTCTTGCACACTATTCGACTGGATCGTTGGCAATTTTGCGTTGGATTTTCGTGAAATTTTGCCAGAGTATAATTGGAAATGATCAAGTGTCTTTAGGTCAGTTTGATCTTATAAAGATGAAGTCCAAGATCTTTTCGCAAATTACGCCACAGTGTGGTTTGAGAGATGTCTAACTCCTGAGAACGACGTGGAATCGACTGATTTGGCTCATATTGAGCGGATACACTTACGGCTGCGATATTTTCGTCGCGCCGGAACATCCAAAAGTGAAAATTTGGATCCAAATTTATTCGCTACAGCATGCACACCCTACCCTGTCGGGTGGGACTTTTATAAGGACCGACAATTGAAGTAAACGCTGTTAAAGTTGCGACCACCGACTACGAATTTCGGTAGTAGCTTTTAATTTTCAAACGTTGGTCGTAAGTGAACTGAACCATGATGAAAATGTTGACTTCGACCAACGTTTTGACACTGAAGGATCATTTAAAATGTTTGAGGGCGAGCTGACATAGAGATACGAAACTTTTAAAAATTATTTCCTTAGACTCGTTTATTTTTTCTTTATATTTCTTTTTACTCCTTCGAAATCCTGAAATTGAAGAAAAGAGCAAAACACCAGCAATTGAAATTGTTTTTGGCTATAATAATATAGTTTTTCATTTTATTTGTTTTGTTTTTTGTTGTTGTATTCATACATAATTGTTGTTGATTTTTTGTTTTAATAATTATTTATTTTCATTTATTTCTTTTTCATGTTTCGAAAAGAAAATAAGCAGAGATAGAGAATTATTAAAAAGGTAGAGAAAAACATATATATATATGTATGTGTATATGCGTGTGTGTGAGAGAGTTAATAAATTCATAATTAATTAATATAGAAAAGGGATACCTTAAACATATACACCTAAACTTTAGATAAATAATAACTATAAAACAAAATAAAATTAAGCATAAATCACTGCATCCGGAGAGACTTTTTGTTTTTTTCTTTCTTTCTTTTGCATAGACAAAACAGATTATAAAATAATATTTAACAACTATTTTCATTACTGTTTTTTCAACACTAACTGCTGTCGCAACTTTTTTCGAAATTTAAAATTAATAAGTCGTTTCGCAGAAACCTTATGAAAAATTATAGGTAAATTTAATGAAATAATACTTAAAAAAATTAGAAATTAGTGAAATCTTAAACAACACAAAGGCAGAGAGAGCTTAAAGCCAAAATAATTAATATAACGATAGAAAAACAAAATCCTTAAAATATGAATACAATTAAAAAGTAAAGAGATAAAGCCGTGCATTTAAAAAAAATGTTAAAACAAAACAATTTAAAGCATTAAAAAACCAACGGACGAAATTGTTTATTATTTATTCATAATTGAAATATATCCTAGATATTTTAAAAAAAAAGTATAAAAAGACCTAAAGTTATTAATACAACAAACAAAATTCTGAAAGAGATTTCCTTAGAATATTTCCAAACCGTTTAAGACTTACAGAGCGATTTAAAAGCTAGAGGAGTTGTGGGTGATAGTTGGGTTAGAAGGGTTCAAGGAAGCAGGATAGGGCAGGCTAGAGTGTGTGTGTGTTTATCTTCTTTTACGAAGAGAGTTTTAAACCCGAAGGCAGTTTAGTTTGTAGGTTTTGTGTTTAATTTCCATGAAAAGCAATTGTCAAACAAATTAAAGAAAATTTAAATCAATTATTTGAAGCCAATTTTTTCTTTAGATTACAGCATAAAAAAATCTATTTTGACAAAAGACGTTGAGAGTATTTTTTACACTTGAGAATTTTGTAAACATTTTTGTTCGAAAAATTTCGTTTAATAATAGAGATCATTTTTTTTTGGTAAGATTAACAATAAAAAACCAAACTCAAAGGTAGGTAAAAAAAATAAAGAGTTTATAGAGCCTTGAGTAGCAATCACAATGAAAACAATTTTTTTGATATTTTCATTCAAATCTGCCTCAGCCTATTTCAAATATTTTTTTTTCCTTTTTTTAAACTTCAACCTACATTTCAAATGAAAACTTAGTTCGCCAGACGTTAATCGCATTGTGATTTTAGCTTTTTCCGTATTGAAATTTTCATTCGAGTTAAAAAACTAACCGCAATTAGTTAAAATTATTTTGAAATTTTAAGTAAATTTTATTCATAATAATTTACAAAAGGTTTAACCTGTTGTATCTAACCGCAATTAGTTAAAATTATTTTGAAATTTTAAGTAAATTTTATTCATAATAATTTACAAAAGGTTTAACCTGTTGTATCTTTTTATGAATACGGGTATACTTTTTTATGTGGCTTTTAAGACTTGAATTTTTAGGAAGCTAATGCGTTAACTAGGTCTATCAAACCACCTATCAAAATAACGGTATGTGGAACAATTAAAAACCAATTTTTATTAAAATAGTGTATGGAAATTTAAATAAATAAAACTGTTTTTAATTTAAATGAAAATTTGATAGTTTCAATAACATAGCTTGGTTTTATTGCAACTTCCAAACATTCGCCCACGTGCTATGTTCCGAGAATTTTTAAATCCGCATTTTTTTAAATTCGCATATTTTGTGTGAATAAAAAATGTTTTCAAATTTAAATTTGTATGTTCTTAAACGAATGAGACTTTGGGTAAAAGTTGCCAAATATCCAACCCGGAATTAATTTTTCTCGTCTTATTCAAATTATGAGTATTACCGTGGCATTTCTTAATTTCTTTTTCGCTTTTTATGACAAACGGGTTATCGAATTTTGGTGCATGAAGGTGTTCCTGGTGAACTTCCGGCCATTTTTTGTAGAAAAACAAATCATCAGATATTTAAATGCTTTATAACTTATTTAGTTTCATAAACAATAAAATGTTCAATCAATCGCTCTTATCACGAAAATAAATCCCCTCGCTTATTAGTTTCCCTCTCCAAAATTAAATATTCAACTTGGGGAGCATCTTAAGAAAATAAATCAGGCACCCTTATCACGAAAATAAATCCACTCGCTTATTAATTTCCCTCGCCATAGTTATATATTCAACTTGGGGAGTTTCTTAAGAAAATTTTCCAATTTATCTTCTTAGTTGATTTGAGGCGCAGAAAAATTTAACACAAACTAGTAAGCATTTTTTCGCGGTGTACATTAAATATTGCCCCAAGAAAAAAATAAATATCATCCCGAGGGAATCTGCTTACTTGATTTGAGGCGTAGAAAAATCTAACACAAACTAGTAAGTATTTTTTTCGCGGAGTACATTAAATATGGTCCCAAGAAAAAATGAATTTAGTGGTAAAATAAGGTTAAATGCTTTTTTAGCTATTCGGACATAGCTAAGAAAGTATTTAGCATTATATAGGATATTACACCCTTGCATTAATCCACTCGATATATAAAGAAAATTTTCCTTAGATACATATTCTGTATCGTCGCAAGAAAAATAAATTTACTGTTAAAATAAGGTCAAATGCTTTCTCAGCTATTCAGACATAGCTAAGGAAGTATTTAGCATTATATAGGATATTACACCCTGGCATTAATCCACTCGATATATAAAGAAAATTTTCCTTCGACACATTTTCGGTATTTAGAGCATAACGGGGTTCAAGACATTTGAATCTGTTAAGCAAACCCATCAGTCACCTCAGGTTTTTCACGTGCCTTAGTTAGTGAATTTTAAAGAAAAGTAGCAACTTTTTTTAATTAATTTTTATTATTAATATAAAAACACATTGCGAAATAAATTTTTCTCGCAATATTTAAGTACTGCGTCCATTTGGAGAATTTCCAAAAATATTTATCCAATTTTCTACAATTTGGTTTCTTGATTTGGTGTAGAGAAAAAAATCTACGCAAGGAAATAGACGACTTTTCGTGATATGCACTGAATATCGTTCCGAGGGAAAAGAAAATTCCGTATGGAAAAAGTAAAATCTCTCCCTTTTAATGATATATTCTTTTCATGATAGATTTTCTTTTTATTATACAGGGTGGCCCAAATAAGACTGAAGGTTAAAAAAAATAATCATAACATTTTTGTTTATATTTTTTCTTTTATGGTGGTTATATGATGGCTTCTTTTATGTACAGGAAATTTGAAAATTGTTGAATTTTATTATTCTTCTGTCTTAAAGTTTATTATCTCATCTCAACGAAATTATCAACGTCATGTAAATATCAGAACAGCACCCAGTACCAACATGATTAGGAACTAAGTCTCACGTTTCGAGGAATGGGCATACGTGTCAGAATCCTAGGGTATTACATTACACCCCTCCAGATGTGCTGTTTGATGCAGTGTTATGGTTGATAGAGTTATTGATCCATATTTTCTTGAAAATGTGCAGGGTCAACCAGAAACCATTAACTGAACTTTGTATAGGACAAATATTGAAATTTTTTTGCGTCCGCATTTTGAGAATAATCCTTAAATATATTTTAAAAAGTTGGAGCCACTGCGCATACAACAAGAGTCACAATGGAACTTTTTCGTAACCTTTTTGGTAAGCCCTTCAGCTTTATTTGGGCCACTCTGTATATCCATGGTAGAATATCGTATCAGTGGAACAGAATATTTCGGTATTAAGTGTTAAGTTAATTTTATTTTTGAAATTGTTTTGCTTAAACATGCTAGAAAAAATTCTTTCTTTCTGGTAAGCTGACAATAAAATACGAATTTCTGTTTCAAAATGTTTTATTCACATTTTAATTGGTAGTGAAAAAATCTTTTGTTGACCTGAAAAATGCAGTGCTTGAAATAATGAAAATCAGGGGCCTAATTAACCCATACGCTAACGGACAAAGTACGATGGTAATTCTTTATCGTTTCTCATGAAAAGCGTAAAAAATTGATTGGTAATGATGCTATGCATTAACAATCGTCCCGTGGAAAATAAAAATTCCATGTGAAAAATTCATGTGGATTTTCTTTTTATTTATATCCATATATCCATGGTTAAATATCGTATCAGTGGAACAAAATATTTCGGGTGAAATAAATTCTAGTTGTAAAATGGGGATTAATTTTATTTTTCAAATTTTTACTTAACCATGCCATGAACATGCTTATTTTAAGACTTTCTTTCTGTTAAGCTGACAAATAAATAAGATTTTCTGTTTTAAAATGTTTCGTTCACATTTTAATCTGTAGTGAAAAAATCTTTTGTTTACCTTAAAAAAGCGGTGCCTGAAAGAATAAAAATCTGGGGCCTAACTTATCCATACGCTAACGGAGAAAGTATTATCAGAAATCGTTCCAAATTTATTGGCAACATAATAAGACCAACAAAAAAATTTCCACTTCAAAATGGAAGATATTACAGCCCTTCATGATAGATTTTCTTTTCATTATATATCCATGGTTAAATATCGTATCAGTGGAACAAAATATTTCGGGTGAAATAAATTCTAGTTGTAAAATGGGGATAGATTTTATTTGTCAAATTTTTACTTAACCATGCCATGAACATGCTTATTTGAAAGACTTTCTTTCTGGTAAGCTGACAATTAAAAAAGATTTTCTGTTTTAAAATGTTTGGTTCACATTTTAATCTGTAGTGAAAAAAACTTTTGTTAACCTTAAAAAAAACGGTGCTTGAAAGAATGACAATCTGGGGCCTAACTTATCCATACACTTACGGAGAAAGTATTATCAGAAATCGTTCCAAATTTATTGGCAACAAAAAAGGCCCCAAAAAGTTCCAGAGCTGAAGCACTTAAACATGGAAAAAATGCAGCCCGAACTAGGCCAAAAAGTCGTGTACAATTTTGATTAGCGTATGGTATATTGGCAGTGAAGTCATGGTGGACGAAAGACTAAAAAATGCTGGCATGCCTTGGAGTATTAACGCTCAACATAAAGTATTAACATCATGATAAATAACAAAAACTAAAACCCCAAAACAAAAAATATTATTTCGATAAACTTTGGTGTGTTATAAAAAAATCTGCGGTCTTATTGCATATGCGATCTTACTGCAGCGGATTTTAACACATGTCACATAAAACACGCCTATTATTTGCCCGTAAAAGCGGACAACTTTACGAGTAATAACAGAATAAGGAAGTGATAGACAATTGAATATAATCTGACATGTTGATGTGCCATAAACAGAATTTGAGTTGAAACATTAGATTTTATTAATTTTTTTATTTTAAAGTTTAAAAAATTTAAAAAATACTGTAATTTAAAATTTAAAAATGTTCTAAAGATCCTATCTTTTTTCTATTGCTTTATGACTGATTCTCTGTCTTTCATTATAAATTTATTCCACATACCGTCTGAAGAAATTCTCCCAAGCTTTTAAAGGAAATAATTCGAAAGAAAATGTAAAAGCCATAATTTTTCTTATAAATTTGCCAAAAAAAAATTAGTTTAAAAAATCAGTGAATTTAATAAATACTTAGTTTTCAAACTCCTCGAGGAGGAGATTTAAAAATAAGCTTAGTAATTTTGAGTTTTATTCAATATTAATCGATTTTTCTTTTCATTTGTTTGTTTTGTTTTTCTTTCATTTGTTAAACCTAAATAATATCACCAAAAGGTTTTTTTTGTTTTGTTTATATATAATATTCTTCTGTTTATAAATATAACTTATATGCTAAGAAAAAGAAAACACGACACAAACTAAAAACAAAATATATTTTAAAAGAAAAATATGTGTGTTTTTTCTTATATGTTATTTGAAAATCTTTTTGTTTTTTTTCTTGTTACCTCCAAACACAAACTTTTTACTCGTCTTTTGTGTCATTCTTTCCATGCATTATTTTTTTCATTCATTAGTTTAGTTTTGTATATTTTTTCTTGAACGGGGCGGGTTCGATTTTCTTTAGTTTTTTTCTGTTTGTTTTTTTTTTTAATTCAACATTTATAAATTTGTATTTGTTTGTTTCTCGTAAGTATTGTGCTTTAGTTTCTAGTTATGTTGTTGTTGTAGTTTTATTTTTTTGGGGGATCGGTTAGGAAGTAGTTATGGGAGGGTGTTATTCCTAAAAATATCTGCTGCTGCTGGAACTATTGCTTTTCTACGGTGTCCAACTAAAGCTTAGAGTAAAGTTTTACAAAACATTTCTCGGAGTTTTTGTTTGTTTTATTTTGTTGTTAACAAGCAACTAATTTTATGTTATTGACTAGAGTTGTTGTTGTTGCTGCTGTTGCTTTAAAAACGAAGCCAATTTAATGGGGATTAAAATATATATAGCCAATGATCGATCGTCTGGATCTAGGATCTATTAAAACGGTAGCTTGACATAATCTGTAACGAGAAAAAAAGTTTAATAATAGAAAATTAAAAATAAACTTTAATGTTTCCTTAACGAAAGGCTTCAATCATTTCCAACAATTGAATGGCGTGTCACAGCATGGCATAGGGTTACGACTTCTACTGTGACACTTGGTGAGGTCAAGACACCTCGTGTCTAGACTACACACCTCATGCCGTTGGACGGACTGCACTATTGAAAAATTGAAAATGAACCAACTAAGGGACGTGTGTGGATGGAATTTTTTGAGATAGTTGTTCGAACAAAAAAAACATATATTGTTGAGGTGACTGCCCCTGGCCGAAGAGTTTCGGGTCAATCCGGTACATAGAACCGGCAGTCGCGGGATTGTGAGATAGTTGTGATTTTTTTTATTGGATTGTAAAGAATAAAATACAGGGTGGAGCGCGGTAATTTGCTTTTTGCACTGCAGGCTTTGACGGCACTGTTGGTCGAAAATACTGGAGAGTGTGCGTGGCTTATAGGAACACTTGAATTCGTCTGCCTTTCAGTTGCCATCATACATTGGACACGTGAGGAGAAGTCACATGTGTTGAAGCCTTTATTTTAAATGCGCACTCGATCATTGCAGCGCAGCGTGCTTTTTAGTTTACGATTCGCTGTTTTCCCACGCGGACGTGTTACTGGACGACAATCAATTGTAAATTGGATAACATCATTGAGAATAGCAGATAATGTGTCGTGTGTACGAAGGGGAGAAGGATTACAACACTACAAAACATCGAGAGAGTTGGAGCAGCAGTACTGCAATCTCCGAAACGCTCTGCTCGAAAGCAATCACTTGCTCTTGGCCTTTCCAGACGTTCTCTACACCGGATTTTTCATGATGATCTGAATTTTCACCCGTATAAAATGTGCATGGTTCAACAATTGTCAGCACGGGACTATTTGACACGGCGGACCTCTTGTGAAGACATTCTTGCAACTATACCCCGTGACGCAATTGTGTTCTTTGCTGATGAGGCACATGTGCACCTCAGTGGGTGTGTAAACAAAATATATGGTACTGGAGTGAAAAAAACCCCAGAGAACTTTACCATAGACCTCTGCATTCGGATCGCGTCACTGTGTGGTGCGCCATATCACGAGTAGGCATCATTGGCCCTTAATTTTTCCAGGATAACCGTCTTGCCGTAACTGTGAACTTCAAACGGTACTTGACTATGATACAGGATTTTTTCAGCCGGCTCTTGAGGCAATGAAATTGGAGGATTCCAAAGAATGGTGCCACTGCAAACAGCGAGCGTTGCCATGAATTGTTTGAGGCTAATGTTTCCTGAACGGCTTATCTCTTTGAGGGGTGATGTGAACTGGCCGTCACGCTCACCAGACTTAGCCCCGGGGGTTTTTAGCCTTTGGGGTTACCTGTAGTCGAAGGTGTACATCAAACAATATTGAGGCTGAAATTGGCAGAATACCAGTCGACATGCTTGTTAGATTTCATGAAAACTTCAGAAAACGTATGTAGCAGTGTGCCAAATTTGCCTAATAAACTATTTAAAACCATGTAGTTTAAAAATTACCTTACTGTTCAATAAAATTAATATATAAAATAAATTTTTTAAAGGTTCACCATCTTTTTTTATTCATTCCTAAATAAGCAAATAACTGCGCTCCACCCTGTATCAATCAATGGCACACAAGATGGGTTTTTATCTCACATGTTCCGATTAAGTATGGAATAAAATATCCATCAAAAGGATCCATGGCTCTGATGACAGGCCATTACTCTATTCAGAGATGTCGCTGTTTCTCACCGATGACGCGTTGAATCTCGGGTTCAAGTTCGGGAATTGTTTTTGGGTTAATCGCATAACGTCGAAATTTCACAAAATCCCAAAGAACAAACCAGAAACAATTCCTGAGCTCTAATCCGAGATTCAACGTGTCATCGGTGAGATACAGCCATATCTCTGTGAAAAAGTTATGGAAAATTTCATAAAAGAGTAATTAATGGCCTTTCATCAGTTCCGTAGGGCCGGATTTGACGGATATTTAATTCCATACATAATCGAAACATGTGAGATAAAACCCACATCTTGGGTGCATATGATTGATTTATTATTCGGATATATTCGGAGAATGTCTTTTTTACAATTCAATAAATAATCACAACTATCTCAAAATAGTTTATACGAGGGTTGCTATTTATATTTCGGGTCCGGCAATAAAAACACAATAATTAATTATTGGAAATGGTTTTATTGTTTTTCAAAAAATTCTCCTTTAAGATCGATACACTCTTGCATGCGCACAAACCAATTTTCTAAGCACTTTTTCCACTCCGATTGAGACACCTCCAAGTCATGATTTTTGAATGCTTCAACAGCTGCTTCGAGCAATGAAAAACGTTGACCACGGATTTTTTTTTTGATGCTAGGGAAGAAGTCTTTGGGTTCTAAATCAGGGCTGTACGTTGGATGGCCCATCAGTTCGACATTATGAGTGGTCAAATAGCTCATCGTTTCAGCTGATGTGTGAGAGCTCGCATTGTTGTGATACAAAATAATCCGTTTTCTCTTGTTATCTTTCCTCATTTCTTCGCACACTGTTGACAAACAGATTATTGTATACAACTCAGAATTGGTAATCCTACGTTCCACTTAGGGCACTGTGGCAACATGGCTGGTTATACCGAAAAAAAAACGCAATCATTTGCTTCGATGACTTCTTCCACAAACAACTTTTGTTGGATTTGGCTCGCCTTGAAAGATTGCTGTTTTGTTTTGGGTTCATATGCATAGATCCATGATTCGTCACCTGTGACAATGTTATACACTGCCTTTGAGCTACCACTGTTATACTTTTTCAACATTTATTTGCACCAATCCATACGAGCCTTTTTGAGGATTCGTCAAAATATGTGGGATCCAAACGAGAAAAATTTTTTTTCACGGCCAAATGAACATGCAATATCTTATTGATGCTTGTCATACTAATGCCCAAGAATGCCTCAATCTCACGGTATGTCACATGTCGGTCTTGCTTAATCAGTTCACGCACAACATCGATGGTTTCTGGCAAAGTGACCGAAGTTGGACGTCCTTCACGAAATTCATCCTGGAGCGAACGGCGCCCGAGACAGAACTCTTGGTACAAGCGATTTACAGTGGTTTTTGATGGTGCTTCATCGCCAAAAGTCGAAACAATGGATTCCAAACACTCTTGTCTTGATAACCCGAAAATCGTAAAAAATCATCACATGAAAATGTTCACGTGATAATTCCATTTGTTGACTGAGATGAATTTTTCAACACACTGTAAACACAACAATTCGTCAATTGACACAACGTTCCAGTTTGCATCTGAGAACACAAATATTGTCAGGACCCGAAAAATAAATAGCAACCCTCGTATTATTAAAAAATGAAAAAGTGTATTCTTCTATGAGACATCTTTATATGCTTTAATGCTGTCGCTTTTGGATGTGATCGATTGGGTAATTCTCATAAACAAGTCATACCAATTCTTAAACGGCTTGACAATCATGAAACCATAGACTGAATCGAGGCGAATTCACCGTTGTTTGTATTGACCCCAAATCAGGAGGTTAGTTGGTTTCATATAGAGAGGTCGAAGATAAAAACGTTTCTGAAAAACCATACACAAATACCCAAACAAATATTTATGGAATTATTAACTTTCTGCATTAGGGAGACGCGATATTTAAAGTAGGATGAAAAAAGGAATGCCAATGGGTTCACCGGCATCTGCGGTCATAGCAGACATCGTAATGGAAGAATTACTAGACGCCTCGGTAAAGAGAATGAACAGACCTGAAGTGTTAAACAAATACTCGTACGTGGACGATTTGTTCGCCATTATTAGAAAAAAGGATATGAATAACACTTTAAAAAAAAAACTTGAGAGTTTTAATAGGCAACTTCAGTTTACGATGGAAGGGAAAAAACAGATACCGTATTTGGACTCCCTAGTTATACGCGAAGGAAATAGAATACAAATAGATTGGTACCAAAAAAACGACATCCTCTGGAAGATTAATAAATTTCTACTTGAAACAAACAAATAAATATTTTATCGATGAATGATTCTCCGATTAAATCCATCGATGATCTTTTTAGACTAGAGAATAAAAGAAGGCATAAACACACCGACACAATAACACCAAAAATATATAAGCCGACGACATAATTCAGGATTTTCAGAGAGGTTCAAATCATAGACGATAAATGGTCAATTTGCATATGAGGTACCAGAATGGAATACCACTTCCCATTTTAGTATTTATATTATAAAAAAATATTGAAATTCTTGTCCTTTCTTAAGCACCACAGAATGTTGGTTTATTTCTAGAATGTTCCGCTTGTTTCGATCTTGGTTGAGAAATAATAAGCTCTTTTTCAGATTTGTTCAAAATCGAATTTACAATTTAATCCAGGACCTCATTTTTGGCTAATATCAATTGGAACAGGTGTGGCCAACTAACATATAAGTTTAATAAGAAAGTATGAACAAATACAAAGTCTCACAAAAATGTGAGATGTAACGAGACTTCCTTAACACCTCCTTAAAAAATAGATCGACATATTTGTACAAGTCAGTGATCCCTGTATTATATAAAAATTGACTGAGACCTTAAGTTTTATTTCCAACTGCTGGCTAAATAGACTTTGATTTTATATTTTCCCCTTTAATGGTTCTGGGCTATAGCAAAGAACAAGTCTAATTAGTTAAAAGCAAGCAATGTTGTTGAGATCGGTTCCTTTTCGGAACATATAAACTAATATCAACACATTTTCACCGAAATAAAATTATAATTAAAACATTTAAAATTAAATAACACAGTAGAATTCTTAGAAATTAATTTTGCTTTCAATAAAAGCAGACAAATTTTTAAGTTTTTTTATCATACCTCATTTAATTTTAGAGTTTCAACCGACAAGTGTAGAAAACCAACGCTCTGAGGTTTTCCCCCATCATCGTAATTATTTTTATCATCTCATCATCCTCAACGTATCTCTCTTTGTCAGTTGGACTACATTTATTCGATAATTTGCAATTCATTTATATCGGCCACTTCAGATGCATCTTTACAGAACGTACTTGAACGTTCCAATTTCGATTCAACCGCAATTGATGGATGATCATTGGCCGCATGTATCATCAGATCATTGTTGGCCTTGTTCGTTGATGTTTTGATGAGCAATTCGATTTTTTGCTTCACCGCTTGTGCCGTCTGATAGATCTCATTGGAATTCGGTAGAACATTAGAGGATTTATGGTTTCTAATATTATTGGCTTGGCTGCTATTTGATTTGGTGTTCGTTTTCTTTAACTGCAAGGAATTCGGTCTTCGTGTGGGTATGTTGGAGGGTATATTGTTTCGATTCGATATTACGGAAGAGTGTGAGGCCGAACGCATGACGGGACCGCCCACAAAGTTTGCTTTGGTTGGCTCCTCCTTCTGCAGGCGTTCTGGCTGTGATTGTTTTAGCTGTTCCTGCTGTTTGTTCTTCTCTTTCTCGGCTCGGCGGGCTAAAATTTCCCTTGATTTGGCCGACAGGAAACTGTGTTTGGTTGTCGATTGGCTGTTGTCCGTTTGTCCGGGCACCGATATGGATCGTTTGTAGAAATCTCTTGACGATTGTGTCGAACTTACGGATGATAATCGGCTAGTGGCCGATTTTGTTGTGGTGACTGAGGAGGGACTGGAACCGGTGGAAGTTACTTTTTGCTGCAAATACTTGGGTGCTCGAGGACCCAGACTGGTGGGTCGCACGGGCTTGACGGTACCACTGTGTGTCCTTGTTTTACAATTTTGAGTATTGAACGATTCGCTTCTTAATTTGGTTGGTCTACCCAGTCGATTGGATAGCAGCGATTCTCTTGATGCCGTCTTATTGGTGATCACTGAACTCTTCATACTTTCATTCATGGAGTCGACACCAATATCGGAGAAGCGTTCATTATCGGAAGACTTGTTGGTTTTACTTCTGGTCGGTCGACACGTGCCGGAAGTCAAGCTGTCCAAGGACATATTATTGGTGGATTTTATGGTAGCAACTTTGCCGTTGAGATGTTTGCGCGCAGCCGGGCTGGAGTGACGGGAACTCTCGCTGGAGGACTGCTGGTAGTTCTGTTTCTTTGCCAGATTCGCCGGTATGCTTGAGCTGGTGCTACTTCTGATCGGACCGTTGCCCGTTGTTTGAGCACTCACTTTCTTCGGTTCCAAGTAACGCGGCCTTACATCGGCCAATTTAATGGGTTGCGATTTTTGTTTCGAATTCGTTTCGGTCGTTCTAGCTTCTAGGGGTTTCTTTGGTTCGGTTGGTTTATTGGCTGCGGCCGGTGGGGCCTCGGATTTGGTTCGTCGATGATGTGCAGTCGATGCTGAGTTCACACTGTTACGTTCGGAGTTGATGGCACTTTGAGAGATGCCCTTCAAAGCTTGAGGAACATGAGCTCGTGAATTGGATTTTAACACGCGACCTGAAGAAAAAGGGACAACAATAAATATAAGGATTTGCAGCAGTAAAGGCATACAAAGTGTGAACTTACTTGTTCCCTCTCTCAAATCATGATTAGCTTGCACACCCCTTTCCGTAGTCTGAACAGCATCGTTCGTTTGCGTGGCCTTATACAGTTGAGTGTCCTGAGCCAAGGCTCGTTTCGAATGGGCCTGTATGGCCAGCTTAACTTGCTGCAAATCTTGATTTCGTGTACTGCCGCCAAAGGAGAAGGCCTTCGAGACAGGTTTGCCACGTTTGAGATCCAGTGGCTCGGTCAAACGAGCCAAAGTTTGAATTTTCTTCCTCAAATCCAGGTCCATTCTTTGCCACGCTGTAACACGCATGGCACGTGAACACTGTCGTATGAGGCATTGTTCCACCGCCGACAATATTGAACTTACTAAACGGATATATTCCGTATCCCAGTCGAGGTCTTCCTCCTGAAGACCTTGTAGTTCTTTGGCCAAATCTCCCAAACCTGGAGGCATTTGTATTACTTTGGCTTGCAACACCGTGTTAAGGCGTGTTATCCTTTGATAACTACGACACGCTTGATCGGGTGTCAGATTGGAGGCGGTACGCAGTAGAACGCCCTCTAGACGTGGTATATGGCAACTGCGATCATGTCCCAACGAAAGAAATGAATCGCTGGCTATTAAACTAGCAAAGTGATCTGCTATATAGCCATAGGCTGCATCGAGAATGTCGCGCACTAGATTCTCGCAAACACCGCCCCAACGATAGGTGGCCAGTTGGGCCAAGAGATTGTCACAATCCAAGACCGTGTCCAAAACAGATTCGGACGTCTAAAAAGAACAACAACACAATTAAATTAAATTTTTCTTTAGGCTACTTCAACGAGTTTATCACTTACCAAGTATGCGACAATTTGTTGCCGACATCTACCCAAAATATCTGATGGCAATTGAGCAAATTGTCTGGTGGGCCACACCTTCAAATAGTGCCGGCACGTCCATCTTAAACACTTACGATAGAGATCGTCCAAAGCATGATTCAAAGCCACCGGCAGCACTTGCAGTATTCCGTCAATACAACCTGAGCAGGGCTTATGGAAGTTATGACAATAGTTGGTTTTCAAAGCATGTGCTGTAACTTCCTTCAAGCCCTCTAGGCCAAGTAAATCCGCCAAAGCGGCCAGTTCCATTAAACTTATGCCATCCGGAGGATGTGAGGCTCCCGAATAGATGTGGCACAGAGCAAAATGCACCGCCGAGTATGAATAGCCCTGCAGTGAGACGACACTGGTCGACTGATTGCCGGCCAACATGGCCGCAAAGTATTGGCATCTCGAACGCAGAATACACTTGTGGGCCTTTATGCGCCGGCCATGCACCTCGACTATCATGTCGGTGGCAATTTCCTGCAAAAACATCTTAAGCAGATCTTCGCCCAGTCTGCGAGGTTGTCGACACGATATCGATGACTCATCCATGCCGGACCTGCTAATGCTGGAGGCCAAGCTGGAATCATTGCTGAGATCGGTTTGTATGTAGTCCATGTGATCCAAAGTCATGTCATTGGGCAGAGAATTGGAAATTTCTTTGGAGAAATTCGGAAAGAGACGCGAAAGACTTCGCAGATTCTCCACCGAGTTGGTGAAATTCTGAAAACTGTTGCCTTGCGATCTAGTCATTGACCAAGAATGAGGTCGTCCAGCCCGATGATTCTCATCCCGATAGAGGCGGCTTATTTGCCTATGGTTATTACCGCCCACACTTGAGCTCATACGTTCGGGCGATTTTAAGTTCAAATTAACCGGTTTGTCCATATCCGACAGCTTAACAAAGTTATTGGCATTGTTGGCCGCCTCAGCGTGTTCCGTAACCGTTTCCAAAAGCATTTTCTGTTTCTCTATGGTGGCCTGCAAGGTATCCATGGTAAGATTTTGCGCTACTTTCTTGGGTGACGAGGTCTCCTTCGCCTCCACAATCGTTTCCATTATAATGTTCGACATGCGGGCAGATGATATAGAAGTGGCGGATGTGGTAGGAATATTGGTGGGCGGCAGCTGGGCAGTTTGCAAGTGGGCCAACGCCTCTTCGGCCTCGCGCGCTGCCTTCTCTTCGTCTTGTTGAAATGTTATATCATCCGTGTCTGTGGTGGAGAGCGGCGAAATGTCTTTGGATAAGATGCCATCGGTAATGGAAGCCAAACTCGATTTATCGAATGTTTCATTGAGCTGGACATCTCTGCGGCGTTTCTTGATACGATTTTGATGCGCATTTTGTGCGCCATGATCTTCCTCCCGTTCTCCACCCGAGCTGGTACTCAGCTCCGACTTGGAGCCTGTGTAGTCGTCGTACGGAGATATCGAACTGTCTATGGATAATGATGACGTCTTCGAGATTATGGGCAGTTTGTCGATGATACTCATCAGACCCTTGCCGGAATCTTTGCCATCACCGTTGTTGGTTAAACTAATCGAACGCTTATAGTCCACAGCTCCATTGGTGGTGCCCGCATTGCTGTTACCCCACGAGTGACGTTTGTTCGCCTCATGCTGAGCCTTTTGCTGTAGGGACAGCCTTCGGATGGCAGCCACCGTCAGCGGAGGATCGAAATTAATCTTGTAATCCAATGATTTACTTTCTCCGCCGTTGCCGGAATCACTATCGACGGCCATCTTGTTTTGATTTGATTTAGACATTAAAGTTTCCGTTGAGCTAGCAGCAGATTTGATCGGTTCATCGGGTTTCTTTTGTTGCGTAGTCAACGAAGTGCTCAGTCTTTGTGCCAGACTGAAGGGTTCTTTGCGCAACGGCTTAATAGGTTTCTTATCGCTTTGGCCAATATCTATAAACATACTGAAGAGATTATTCTGCGAGCTGGTGGCCGACGTTTCTTCCTGCAGTTTGGTTTGCGGTTTATTCTCATCTTCCGTCGGTTCTACTTTCGGTTGATATTCACTCGCTGAGAGATTAACGAAGAACTTGGTGGCTGAGGGTGCATTAAACGACTTACTCATCTGTGATTCAGCCGGCACGGGCTTTTTCTCTTTAGGTTTCTTCTCCATATCATCGAGGGAGACATAGAAACCGCAACCACTTTTATGCGAACTATTGGAATCGGAGCGTTCTCTGAATTTCGAATTTGAGGTTTCTATACTCGACGAAGAACTGGTACTTTTTCTTCTTTCCGTCCGCGTGCAGTCACTCATATCCACTACCCACGAAGCGATGCCGGGCAGGGGTTTGCGTGATTTCGATTTATTGCGTATATCGACCTCATCGTCGTCACCAATGGGTTGAGTGGGTTCGAAGTCCAACGAGGTGTAGCCGCCCGAGACAATGGGACAAGTTTCGGTCTTTCTTTTTAGCGAAGGACTGTCACATTGTTTGGGCTGATAGTCGGCGATCAATGATCCCCCCGATATTATGGGATTGGCTTCGTCAAACTTTGATCTCTTGGGAGTGCGAGGCATGGGTATGGGCGAGTCAGTGGCATCGCTGCAATAGGCACCCGAATCACGATGATGCGAGAACGATGAGGACAGCGTGTAGTCGCGATGAATGGACGAGGTGTTGGACGAGGAGTTCGGCTCGATGTGAACTATAGAATTGTGTGGAGTATCGGGTAGCAAACACTTGGCTTTGGCCGCCATATGATCGTAATCTTCTATGTGCAGCTTTTGCGCATGACTAGGCCTATGTTCGTGTTCGGACCACTGCAAACTCGGAGCTGGACTAGATGAGGAGTAATCCGTGGTATAACTAACGTCACTGTGGTTGGCCGTTGTGTGATGATGACCACCCAGCGAATGAGTATTTAGCAATTTCGAGGCAACCGGAGGCAGACCTGAGTAATGATTAAACTTGCGCTCGTTTTCCTTTTTAACTCGGAACAAATCCGAGGAGTCTGAGGAGTCCACATCGTGCACCAAAGACACAGAAGCCTCGGTAGCATCATCCAGAAGATTTTTATGATTCTCCGAGTGTTTCGCCGCCTCGTCCTCATCTCTTTGCGGCTGATCTTCGGGCTTATGATCTCGTTTCCAGAGTTTCTCTTCATCTGAGAGATTACTCACCGACTCGGTCTGCTTGTCATTGTTATCTTCTGAGCTGCACGACGAAGTAGCGGAAATCGGTCGATTGTTTGTTGTCGAAGGGGGTGGAGAGGAATCATCTTTCGATTTCACTTTGCACCGGGCAAATGATTTATGGAATGTTTCTAGTTTTTTGGTAGGTGATTCATCGTCTTCCACTTCTTTGTGTGGCTTGCCAAGACTACCCGGCTTTGGGTAGGGCGGCACCTCGTCTTCATCGCACAGCGATGAGGCGTCTATAAAGCAAGCACTTGTCTGTGAAGACGTCAAAGGGTTGTCCGATTTGTTCAGCAGCTCCCTGTGCAATGACGAGGAGCTGATACCTTTGAACAGGGACGACGTATCGGCGGTGAGTGGATTATTGCCAGCCGAATAGGTACGTTCCCTCGTTAAAGGTTCCAAATCGAGGTCTCTGTGTTTCAAGGTGATGGAGGAGGATGATGAGGCCGTGTCCTCTTTGTCTTTGGAGGACAATTTCAATTTGTTGGTGGCCGCATTTAAATTTAAATTCTTTTCCAAAAAGCCCACACAGTATTTGGTCAGGTCGACATCGGCCTGCGGTATGGGCGGAGGGGGGTTTGGGGCGGCCTGAGGAAACACCGATTCCCAAGAACCAGTCTCGGAGGATATGGAGGAAGTTTCCAATATGACTATTTCCTCATTCTGCCGTTGTTTTTCTTCCTTTGAGGAGGCGGGATGTAAAGTACTTGCCAAGGTATTGGTAATCTTTAGTTTTAAAGGCGTAACGACAAGATCGCTAAAATTCTGTTTATTATCTTTGGAGGTGGACGAGGTGGTGGAACAACTGGGCTCGCCATTTAGCATCGAGGTGGATGAGTTGGCCAGTTGGCCATTGAGGTCCTGTTCACGTTCCGGACTATTGTTACTGCTGCTGACCGGTGAAAAAGTATCGCGTTCTTCATCGCCCAAATCGACTTCGCATGTTTTGGTCGACGAACCGCTGCCCTGTCGTGGCAAGAGATCCAGCGCCTGCAGGGGTCGGCGCAATTCGTCACTGTACTGAGGCGCCGACGAGCTGGAGGAGGAAGTGCTGGTGCAAGTGTCGGGCGTTACAGGTGTTGTTCGATTGGAACTATCCATTTTGTGTGTGAGTTTAGAAAAATATGAAAACGTTTGAATGCATTTAGTAGTTGGGTCTGTTTGCTGTTTGGTATTGTCACCGGACGGACGGACGGTCACGTTTTATTGTTCTAAACGCTGATTTAGGTTGTGGTGCGATGTTTTCGTCAACGAATGCTTAGAATAATTGATGAGTGTTTCTATATGGCGCTATTGATTGAACGCTTTTTGTTTCTTCCTTTTTTTGATTGAGTTCCCTTATACGATTCGTTTAAGAGAAACGAGCACAGGAACGAAATCCAATAATAGTTGGGTTGGTTGGTTAACTGAAATCGTCGTTGTCGTCTGTGGTTTAAAGACCCCTTTTCAGTTAAAGTACAGAATAGCGGCGAAGCGCCGAGGCGGTGTGGTGTGGCTGTCTTTACAATTGTTTATCTTTACATGGCAACCGACGGCAGCACAAAGTTTTCCATAGACAAAAGCCCCAGAATGCAGGCATGCAAAAAATAAAATTTGCTAAAACTTCTACGTCTGTCTGTCCTTGTTTAGTTGTGTTCAATACCACCGCATCAGCACAATGGCGAGCGATGTTTTATGCGACTGATTCGACGACGACTCGACTACACCTCTTCTATTTTCCGACTCTGGCCAGTCCCGCAAAAAACAACCAAACAAAATAATGGGCCAGCACGTACAGATGGAAAGCGGCAACTTCGTTGTTGGGCCACAAAACCAAACAATCCTTTTTGGTTTTAAAAATAAAACAGGCAGCAGAGAACAAACGAAACGAAATCGATACTGCTGCTGCTTTGTATCCACAAACACAGAAACAACTCTAAAGGCTCTTCATCTTTGGTGAGTTCGGATGGCTTTACCTCCGTATTTCAGCAAATGAGGAAAAAAGTATCTTTTTGCTTGTTTTCGCTCTCGCTTGGTTCTGACTCTCGCCACTGCAGACGCCGCGGTTGTTGGCGTTATCGTTTGCTCTGTATCTTTTAGGATGGCTGGTGCATCTTTTAGCACCCAATTTGTGTATGTGTGTGAGAGAGTGTGATTCTGGTCGTTCTTATCGTTCTTAAGTGAGTGTTTGTTTGTTTGTTTTTTTCTTGGTATCTGAATACGTTTGGCCTGTTGTAGTTGTTCGCCGACTGATTTTAGCTGTTGTTGTTGTTAGTGTTGCTGCTGCTGCTCTTTAAGTACATCTAAAACATGTTTCTAGTTAATCTTTCAGATACTTCTACTTTTGCCTCTATAATTTTGTTGTTGCTGTCGTGCCAGGCTGATGACGACCGTTGATGCTGCTATTTAGTGGTGGTAATGGCATGAGGGTCACAGGGGTTCGCTCGATGGCATACAGTGTGTCTATAGCTTTTCGATGCCTTGTAAAGACTATGAGGATGATGCTGCTACATGCACAAATCGTATCTAGTAAATGTGAGAAAAACTTCTTATAGCTGTTGTTGGTGGCAATTATTCGTTATATTCGTTGTGTTTACAATTCATAGATCTGTAAATATAGGCAGAGAATAAGAAAACACAGAAATAATTAGTGAATTGTTAACAGTGCCAATGGATGAAGAGTATTAAGAATTGGAGTGGATGGATATGGAAGTCGAGTGTTGGCGGTGGAGATTAAATGTATTGTTATGTTATTGTTGTTTAAACAGATCTAAATAAGGAAATACTTGTAGGTACACGTCCGTTTGTTTATAAGCCCCCTTAGCTGTACTTGGAGCACGAGTGAGTGGTTCAATTTACATCATTTCACTAAGACCCCGAAAAAACACATCAGTTGTCGGGTGAATGATTTGAAGTGACAAGAGTTGTATTTTGGAAATTAATTTTAATTCTATTAATAGAATGTGTTGCTAAAGGAGAGCATTGTACAGATTTTTAATTAATTGGAAACAAACTTCAGTTTGTGTACTGTTGAACAACGTTTCTTCCTACGGTTCAAGACTTTAATGTATTTCTCTCGACATCACATTAAGGTACAGTTTAAAAAAAAATGCGGTTTTCAAAAACCCGGGTATTTTGTAATATTAAAAAAAACTAGAAAAAGACAAAATTTTACTGTTATTGGTCGGGAGGCTTAAAATTGCAAAGCACTTATAAATAAATTAAATGATAATAAAGTCGGACAATCGTGATTTAATTTTATTTTTAAACCCGTATTTTTAAAAATTGTTCTGTCGGAGACTCACTCCCTTAAAAACATAATATTTCGGTCTAAGAAAAGCGACCATTGACACCCTCACTAAACTCTTGAAAAATTAACTGAAATATTGTATCGGAATGTGGAAAAAAGGAAAGGAAAATTTTGGACCTCTTGTATACACATTTTAATAGAAGACAATTTTTTTACAATATGCCAAAAGTGACATGTATGTATTTGGTTTTTCTATTTTGTTTTTGTATATTATAAAATCGATTTAACTCTTATTACAACATATATTTAAAAAAGTCTTGAATAAAATAAACAGTGATAACTGATTTAATATGACAAATCAAAAGACCGATATATTCAAACGAGCTTAAAGAATGTTATTGTCTGTATAGATCGGTAGCTATCGAGTCGCCAGGCCATTTAAAATTTTATATTTTAATCGGCTGTAAAATAAGTACTGATAATTTTCTCAGATTTCTGGTTTTATTGGAAAGGTTAAAGTTTATATATGACTAGCACAACTGGCTCGGCAGTACATCACCTCTCTTCAATGGCAACTTCGATTTCATGTTTCAACGCTTCAATAGCCCCTGGATGTTTTGCATCACATGTACGATGGCATCAATATATATTTCTGTCCTAATAATGAAAATGCGAATATTTACCATTAAAAAAATGTTTTAATGTTTTTCAAAGTATTCTCCAGCATGATTTATACACTTTTGCATGCGCTCAAACCAATTGTCGAAGCACTTTTTCCACTCCGATTGAGACACCTACAAAACATGGATTTTGAACGCTTCAACAGCATCTTTTGGAGATAAAAATCGTTGACCACGCATTTTTTTCTTGATGTGCGGGAATCAAAATAAGTCGTTGGGTGCCAAGTCAGGACTGTACGGTGAATGACCCATCAATTCGACGTTTTGGCCGGTCAAAAAGGCGCTGGTTGGAGCCGATGCTCGAGGGCTCGCATTGTCATGGTGCACAATGATTCATCGTCTCTTGTTCGTTTTTCGAATTTCTCCAAACAAGTTGTGGTGAACCTTACTTAGAGTTGACCGCCTCACGTTGCTCAAGCGGAACAGTAGCCACATGACCAGTTTTGCCGAAAAAACAGGCGACCATTTGCTTCAAAGTGCTTCTTCCACGAACAACTCTCGTTAGATTTGGCTAGTCTTTGAAGACCCACACGGTCGATTGCTGCTTTGTTTCGGGCTCATACGCATAGATCCATGATTCGTCACCTGTGACGATCTTATAAACGTCTTTTGTAGCACCGCGATCGTATTTTTTTCAAAGTTTCTTTGCACCAATCGACACGAGTCTTTTTTGAGCGATTGTCAAATTGTGCGGGATCTAACGAGAACAAACCTTTTTTACGGCCAGGTGTTCATGCAATATCGAATGTATGCTGGTGAAAGAAATGCCCTAGGATGCCACTAACTCACGGTATGTCACATGACGATCTTGGGTTATCAGTTTTCCCACGGCATCAATGTTCTCTGGCACAACGGCCGTTTTTGGACGAACTTCACGATCTTCGTCTTTGAGCCAGCGTCGGCCACGATTGAATTCATTAAATCAGTTTTTCACAGTGCTATAGGATGGTGCTTCATCGCCATACAAGGATTTAAGTTAATCGATTTACTCTTGTCGTGATAATCCCCTTCGAAAGTTGTGAATAATTATCGCACGAAAATGTTCGCGAGTTAATTCCATTTTTTTTGCCAAATTGATTTTTCAAGTCCCTGCAAACAACACAAATGATGGTCGTACGTCAAAACGTTCTGAGTACGTCTATGCCAAAAAAATGTCAAACTTCCCAATGGAAATGTCAGATGGCGCCGTGAACGCAATTAGCAGTTAATTGTAGCGATTGAATACTTTAATGGTACCAACATTCGGTTGGCAAAAAATTCAGTTGTGGCAAGACTCGGTCTGTGTGTAAATTTTACAAGAAGAGTTGTTTTTTACAAAAGGGCAAAGTGACATTTTTTTTTTATTTTGTATATTTGAAAATCGATTTGTCTCTTATTTCTCCATATCGTATATTTAAAAAATATTGTATGAAATAAACATTTATAACTGACTGAGTTTACTAAATCAAAAGACCGAAATATAAAAAGGAGGTAAAAAAATGTTATTGTATGTATAAGTCGAAAGGCTTATTAATAAAACGGCTATATAGACTTAATAATAAAACGGCTATAACTAATTATGTTTCTACCCTTCATGAAGTTTACACTTAATTTTCCATTTGGTTTGTAACGCTGCAGGGAAACTGACGAGAGGCTACAATTATTTGTATATATTCTTGTCGTATATTATTGTCGTAGAATTCTAAGACTATATGGCCATGTTCGCTTGAGAGTCTTTTAAAAGCATCTACTAGCATAGATTTTGCACTGAGATTGGCGAAATCGGCCTTGAGGGGGGAAACTAAAAGCACTTCTAAAATATATGAATTTGCTCACCATATCTCAATTTTGTTTGAAAGAGCCATAACCAAACTTGAGCCATTTATTGGACGTGGTATTTGGGCTCTTAATGAATCAAAAACAAATCCTTTGAATTTAAGAAACTTTTACTTATAAGTATGGTCATATGGTCACTCAAAGTTCATCGACTTTTTGCATTATGCATATATTTTTAGACCTGCTTAACATCAAAACTTCGGCCTATGGCCAGCCTAAAATGACATTAGAAATCGATCAATATTAATTATGGCTACTTGAATTAAATCTAATTTCACAACAAATCCAAATATGCGTTAATTTTGACTAAGATTGTGGCTCAGACTCATTGACTTTAAGGGCTCAGAAATGCCTGTGGTCAAAACCCAAATTGAAGAACATGTCCCTCCAAATATATGTAAATAAGCATTCAACTAAAAAGGGGCGTGGTGACTGAATTCAACATCGCGCGAGTATACTTTTTCCAACAGTTTTGCGATAAAAAATGTGACATCTGTGTTTTCGTAATTTTCTGCCGGTTTTCTAAATGAAAAAAAATCCTTGCTACTCCACGTTTGTGCATATTTTTAATATTTGGAGAAAAACCATGGATTCTAGGACAAAATAGCTGGTAAAAATCATAGAGGGTAGGATTTGTATAAGAAAATCTCAAGTCATCTAAAACACAAAATCAATTGTGGGTTAAACGATTTTTGTTCAGCTCACTAAACGTGAACTGACTTAAAATTGCCTGGCCATCTAACAATCCCAAGACCAGAGTATTAAAAGCACTGATTTTGTAACGACTGGTCAGCCCATAGAACGTTTTACACTACGTTGTTACATGACACAACATGACAATGACGGACTGATGATATGGGCCTCAAGCTCACACATGTACATTTCACATTGTTTGGACAAAAAGTCATTATTTCTTTTTCAAGTGTTTCATTGGAAAGACATTTCCGAGACATCTCGTCTGCCATTTGCAGAGTGTTAGAGAAAAATACTCACGCAAAAAGAACAAAAATGTTGAAATACGCACGTGAAAGTACTTGAGAAACTGCAAACAACATAAACACAGAAAAGGAAAATAACAAAACAAAATAAATCAAGCCTTTTATGTACTTCCACATACCTTTGGCTAAATTTATTATGGTATATATATATGAGTCATTCCACACCAAACTGGACAAAAAATTTACATGTCTCCGACTTTTTTTTTTTAAATTTTCGGGAAAGGATAATCATAAAAACGAAGGTTTTTCCAGGCTTTGAATTTACAAAAATTTTCAGAAATCATTCGATTATGTATATTTTGAGCAATTTTCAGCAAACCGGGTCTGTAGAAAATGTAAAAACACCAGTGTATCACCCAGTTTGTTCTGTGGAAAACATTGATGTTGTTCGCGTAGTTTAGCAGAAAAGCCTTCAACCTCGACTCGTGAATGGTGTTCGCTATCGCGAAATGTTAACGGAATTCTTGTTGCCAAAAATAAAGCATATGTGACAGCGCATAGAGAGAGGGACCTAAGGGTAAAAAAAATCAATTTTCATTTTCTTTTCTTTTTTTTGATGTGGACAACATCTTAGCATCGAATGAGACCGATCCCATGCCCCAAAAGTGTTCCCTCCCAGAGATATGCGCGTTTTATGAAAGTGAAGTCGACGATTCTAAGCGCAAATAGAAAGGGACCTGATCTTTAAAATGGCTCTCCTGAACAAAACTTTTCATCAACTTTTCACTTTTTTTTTTGATGTGGACAACATCTGAGAATCGAATGAGACCGATCCCATGCCCCAAAAGTGTTCCCTCCCAGAATAATGCGCGTTTTATGAAAGTGAAGTCGACGATTCTAAGCGCAAATAGAAAGGGACCTAATCTTTAAAATGGCTCTCCTGAACAAAACTGGTTTTTAACCTTAGGTCCCTTTCTATTTTGCGCGTCACATATGGACCTGGACGATAAGTGGTTCCAATAGGATGGTGCCACTTGCCAAATATATTTACAAATGAAAACAAGTAAACACGTCGCACGTAAGCACTTAAACGTCCCTACGCTACAAAAGCGCAACAAAATGGTACGTCTTTTCTAGCGTCCAACCTCACCCAAAACTTCAAAATTACATAATATTTGGATTTGGAGCAAAATAGTGTACCCATATGTTTTGGCTGAAATAAGGCAATTGCAGCGCATGCTTACGATCCCCGCAGTCATACCGTGCGCAATGTGGATGCCGTTGCCAAACATTGCACGAATCAGTTGTGGATAACACTACGTAACAAAAAAAATCTTTTTGTTTGTTTAAGTGAATTTTTTGCTTTTATCTAATGAATTAGGTCATAAATATAATATAATGAGTGTTCTTTCCTCTACCTAAACGTTTTTTTTAGTATATAAACCGCTATTTTAAAAATGATGGAGGTTTCACCACACATTTTAGCATAACTCAAGAACAGTTTGTCCGATTTGATTAAGTAAAAACTCCGAGAAGCCGCAGCTACATTACCTCCAAGTTACTCTTACACTGTTTTTTGATAAAGTGAATAGTTTTGGAAATATTCAGAAACTTTTTCCAAAAATTGTTTTTTTTCATGCAAAATTGGAAAAAAAATGTTGTCTTAAAATTCATAAAAAACCAAAAAAGTCACAAATGCTCTTTTTTGATCTTTAGTTATAAACATAAATATGTTACAAATAAAACTAGCCACATTTCAATAAAATCGATTAACAAGTTTTGGTTTAATTCTCAACTAAGTGATGGTATCTCATTTTGATAATTACAAGGAAGTGGTTCAGCATCTTACCGAGAACTACCATAACATGGGATGCAGAATGTCTCTGAAGTTGCATGTTCTTCACTCACACCTAGAAGTGTTCAAGTCAAATTCTGGCGCATACTCAGAAGAACATGGTGAACGTTTTCACCAGGACATTCAAGCCTTTGAAAAGCGATACCAAGGGCAGTACAATGAACGGATGCTTGGCGACTATATCTGGAATTTAATCAGAGAAAATGACCAAATCTACCAGAGGAAAGGTAGAAAACAAACCATTTTTAAACAGTATTATTAAGAGCATCCTGAATTTTAGGATTCAAGTGTATTTTTCGTTTTATTATCATATAAAAGCATACCTTCATTAAAATTAAGCTGTTTAACAATCTTTTATGCACACTCTTATCTATCTGTACCATGAAAAATAAAGGCACTATTTAAAAATTTGAAAATTCGATGTCATTTCTTAAAAAACGATTAGCCAGACATCAGTCAAAGTTTTTTTTCAATTTAGAGACATAACCAATGAGAAACAGCAAAAAAATTCACTTAAACAAAATTTTGTTACATAGTGTAATCGACTAACCAAGAATTTTAACAACTCAAAATTGTACGCACTGCGAGTAAAAGACCTCGCATTATTCGCACACGTTATCGTTTTTTAGTTAGCGGCCCAATACTCCTCGAATTTTGCTAGAATTTCTGCAGATTTTTATGTTGGCAGATAAGTTTACACGAAAAACAGCCGCATTTAGAGATCAAGAAACCGCACGTGATCGTCAAGAAGCCAATGCATCAAAATATAGTGACAGTTTAGTGAGTGTTTTTGGAGCGTTGGTATCATTGGCCATAATTTTTTTGAAAGTTCTGCAGGAATCGCCATTTCGGTTAAAGGTCTACGAAAGCATGACAATCTATTTTTTGTGGGCGGATATTGAAGACATGTATTTCGACGATTTTTATTTTTTTTCTTTCTAAGTGGTTCATTCGGATTATAACAAGGATTCAATTCTATTTTAAATATGTTGTTTAAGATTAGAAAAGGCTTTTAGTGAAACAACATTTATCTCAATATATGCTTTGTAAAATAACCTTTTTCTCAATTTTAGTTCCCAAGATATGGATAACCTGATGTTAATAGAAGAATACTTAGTAGGGACATAAATACTGTTACAAAATTGAACACACCCATTTCAATAGTAGAACTGAACATACCCCGTTAATGTCATATAGGTTTTGAAAGCTAACCTCAATAGCGTTAGTCTGTAACGGGATTTTAAAATTGTTTCGACTTTCATCATGGAGTGGTCAGATAATGAGAACCGTATCGCTGTAATAGCGCTTTTCAAATGTGAAATGAAAATAAAACAATATTATCAAAACGCTTCGGCCACTAGGGATAAGCCTCATGTTCGTCTGCCGATTCATAAAACTGTTTGAGGAAACTGGAGATGTAAAAGACCGCCACCGGTCGGGCCGCCCACACTCTGTTCGAACACTGCATGCCATCAAGGCCGTTAAATCAAGAATTCACAGAAATTCGCTCCGAAATAGAAAATCGTGGCCCGTGAGATGAATATCACGCAAAAGTCCATGAGTCGAATCATTAAAAAAGACTTGGGACTTGGGGCTTTCAAACGACGTACCGGACATTTATTGACTGCAGCTTTAAAAAAAATAGGATTGAAAAATGCAAACGTCTTTTGGTGAAGCACGCTGATAACTTGCACAGAAAAATTATGTTCACTGATGAAAAAGTTTTTACCGTTCAGGAAAAAATTAACAAGCAAAATGATAAAGAGTATGCCCGGTCATCTAAGGAAGCATCTGAACTGATCCCAGGGGTGGAAAAGGGTCATCACCCACCTTTAGTCACGGTTTAGTGGGATGTCTCTTACGATGGGGTCACTGACCTGCATTTCTGCGGGTCACTGACCTGCATTTCATCGGTCAAAGTTTACCAAGAACCCGTTTTGGAAGCTGGTGTGAAGCCTCTTAACAATTCCCTGTTCCAAAACCAGCCATGGTCTTTCCAGCAGGATTCTGCGCCGGCCCATAAGGCTAAAACGTCCCAGGCCTGGCTTCGAAACAATTTGCCAGCGTTAATTTCCTCTGATGAATGACCCTCAGGCAGTCCAGATTTGAACACATTGGATTACAAATTGTGGACGGTTTTAGAGGACAATGTTTATCACAAAAGATACCCAAACATTGGATCTCTTAAGACTGCTTTTGATCGAGCTGTGGCCAATTTTCAAATGGACGAGGTTCGTGCAGCTATTGACGATTGGCCAGTGCGACTTATGGCGTGTGTTAAGGCAAAATGCGGACATTTCGAATAAGTAGATTCTTTTTGGATACAATATACATCGATAAATATATTAAAAAATATTTGGTGCAAAAACATTCAGTACTTTTTATTTTACAGCATAAAACGTGTGTAACAGTATTTATGTCCCTAGTAAGTATATGTGACAGCGCATAGAGAAAGGGATCTAAGGGTAAAAAAAATCAATTTTCATTTTTTGATGTGGACAACATCTGAGCATCGAATGAGACCGACCCCATGACCCAAAAGTGTTCCCTCCCAGAGATATGCGCGTTTTATGAAAGTGAAGTCGACGATTCTAAGCGCAAATAGAAAGGGACCTAATCTTTAAAATGGCTCTCCTGAACAAAACTGGGTTTTAGCCTTAGGTCCCTTTCTATTTGCGCGCCACATATACAGAAAATTTTCAAAAAATCGGAACGATATCACATTCTTTGTTTTTGTTATTATTGCCCGGTTTATACTGGAAAGACTCATATGCATGTAGGTTTGAAAAAATCTCTGGCTATCAACCTACACATTCTCTGTCAGCGATCATACACAACATGTAATACAAGTTTGTAATAGCCATTCTTTTTTAGGTTTTTTGTTTGTGGTTATGCTACAAAATTTCTTTAGATGTTGGATGAATAAATGGATGGGTACAGCGTATATTAACCGGGCCAGAACATACCGAGTATAAAAGAGAAACATCAAAATTGGACATATGGATGGAGGTTTGTGGTTGCACGGTTTCTGTGATGTACGGTGTGAATACGTCTTTTTTAATTGTACGACAGCCAAGTAAGAACATGGTCTACGTATGTATGTCTGTATGGTAGGTTCATACATACATTTACGAGGGCGGTTCGGAAAGTTCTTAGCCTATCAATGAAAGAGAATAGATAGTTTTTCAAAAATATTTTAATTTTTCAATATAATCTCCTGAAACATCAATACACTTAGTCCAACGCTTATCTAGCAATTCTATCCCTTGATTAAAATAGTTTTCCTCAAGGTCGTCACAATAGTGGTTTACAGCTGTAATTGCATCATCATTTGAGGTAAAACGCTTGCCAGCAAGGAATTTTTTTAGATTTAGGAACAGGTAAAAGTCACTGGGAGCTAAATCAGGAGAATAAGGTGGGTGATCAAGCAACTCGTACTTTAATTCGTTGATTTTAGCCATTGTTAAAACACTCTTGTGCGCTGGTGCGTTGTCTTGATGAAAAATTATTTTTTTGTGTTGTAAGCCAGGACGTTTTTCTCGAATTTGTACATTTAATTGATCTAAAAGGTTGCAATAGTACTCCGAATTTATTGTTTTACCCTTTTGCAGATAGTCAATCAATAAAATACCTTTGAAGTCCCAAAAAACCGTTGCCATAACCTTACCAGCCGATTGAATTGTTTTTGCCTTCTTTGGGGCACTTCCTCCAGCTTCAGTCCATTGTTTGGATTGTTCTTTTGTCTTTGGAGTATAGTGGTGCATCCATGTCTTATCAACAGTTATGAAACGACGCTTAAAATCCATTTTTTTTTCGCTGAAAACGATCCAAACAAGCTTGAGAAATGTTCATTCTTATGCGTTTTTGGTCGACTGTTAACAAGTCCGGCACCCATCTTGCAGAAAGCTTTTTCATCTGTAGTTCTTCATGCAAAATTAAATGGACTCGATCATTTGAGATGCCCATGATATTAACTATTTCACGCACTTTTATTCGTCGATCATTTAATACCATATCATGCACTTTGGCTACAATTTCTGTTGTTGTTGCTGTTTTTGGACGTCCACTACGTGGTTCATCTTCAATGCTTGTACGTTCACGTTTAAGTTCAGCAACCCAATTTTTTACTGTTGCATATGAAGGAGCACTTTCACCTAACACATTCACCATATCATTATGAATTTCTTGTCCCGATAAACCTTTTTTATGTAAATATTTAATGACACCACGCATTTCTAATTTTTCCATTGTAAAAAAATCGCGGATGCGTCTTTTGTGAACACCTGTTTTTATATGAAGGAGTTGCCAGATCGAAACAAAATTTAACATGTGTTCATAGCAGAGATGGAAGTTTCCAAAACACTTAACTTTTTTCTGTTTATACCGCGCTTTTTGTGCTAGGCTAATAAGTTTCCGAACCGCCTTTGTATATGTACACGTATATATATTAATTTAGAAGTTTTAAAGAAAGAGATTTAAAGAAAAAGTATATCGTGTCATAACTTTAGCCTTCTAGTAATAACTGTACTTAAGTATAAAAATTACAATTATTGGAAATATAAAAATTAAAACAATATTTAACTCAAAAAACAAATTTACCTATGAAAACAAGTAAAAACGTTGTTCAGTTCGACCTGGCCGAACCTTATATACCCTCCACCGTCCCCACGCTACTAAAGTGCAAAAAAATGGTACGTGTTTCGGCCCTTGTGTCCATCCCAAACCTCACCAAAAATTTCAAAATTACTGTATATTTAGATAAGTAGCAAACTTCGCTGTAATTTTTGTACACATATCATGACCTTACCGCGAAGAAGGCGTAAGCGATATTTTTAGAAACTTAGTTTAAATCAAATTCGATAGATAATTGTACAACGCTCTTAGTCCGAAAATTTTAAAAATAAAAGTTTTATATACTCGTATTTAATTGTATCAGGCGAATTAGACCAAAAAATTAAACCTGTCCTGTAAAATTGTCTTTTTGGCGCTTACGTCTTTTTTGCGGTTAGGGCTCGATATGTCCATAATGACCATTAATCGCCTGTTTTTGCCATGCGTTTGCGGACGTTTTTTGTGCTACATCGGGCAAAAAGTCCAGCAACTGTGCCTTTTTTTTGAGGTATTCGGTGCTTCCCAACTAACAGTTCCCATTTTTACCCATGTCCGTCCAGAAAAAGTTATGAGTTGTTAAGCTAATACACAGAAAAGTGTACTTTTTACCAAGGCACCTATACACTAAGTCCCTTAAAGGGAAACTTCTTCCCCTAGACCGATTTCGCCCATTTACAATCCTTAACAGCTTATGACCATAAGCCATCATCATTATATATTTGGGATCCTAGATTGACTCGTTCGACCGCTATCGTGCTTTCAACCGACACACGGACGGACATTTCTCAATCGTCTTGGATGATCAGTAATATATATACTTTGTGGGGTCTTCGAAATCGATATTTCGCAGTGTTGCAAACGGAATGACAAATTTAGTATACAATCCATTCTTCGGTGGGTGGGTATAGAATGAGTTTTAGTTCCAGACTGGAACTAAAACTCCAGTCTAATTCCTAATTACATCTTTTTTATATTTAACCCTAGTTTCTGTCTAAATTGGGACCGGAGAATAGCTAACCACAGAGAAAATATTAGTTGGAATTCGGCTGGAACTTCAATGATTAGGTTGCAAAAGAGGAATTTCTGTTGCAATCACAAAATGTTAACAATTGTAATGAATGCTGCAAGATGATAATTATGATCATCGTACTGTTCTTCGACTTATTGATCATTGAGGTCATACCAATAAAACGTGTAAGACAACCAATAGTTTTGCAATCATTTTGTTGATGTACCTAATTATTTAATGGTATTTTTTAATAATAAAATAATTCGATTATTACTGACTTTAAGCCAATTTATTAACCACATTTTTTCCCCAGTAAAAATCATCCATCATCTCTTCTACTTTTCCTCTACAGGACCCTGCCCCTACGAGTAAAATAGTTCGATTATTACTGACTTTAAGCCAATTAATTAAACAAATTTTTAAATGACCCTCCCTTTACTGAGTAGGGACATAAATACTGTTAAAACATTGAACACACCCATTTCAATAGTAGAACTGAACGTACCTCGCTTATGTCATATGTGTTTTGAAAGCTAACCTCAGTAGCGTTAGTCTGTAATGGGATTTTAAAATTGTTTCGACTTTCATCATGGAGTGGTCAGATAATGAGAACCGTATCGCTGTAATAGCGCTTTTCAAATGTGAAATGAAAATAAAACAATATTTTCAAAACGCTTCGGCCACTAGGGATTAGCCTCATGTTCGTCTACCGATTCATAAAACTGTTTGAGGAGACTGGAGATGTAAAAGACCGCCACCGGTCGGGCCGCCCACGCTCTGTTCGAACACCGCATGTCATCAAAGCCGTTAAATCAAGAATTCACAGAAATCCGCTCCGAAAACAGAAAATCATGGCCCGTGAGATCACGCAAAATATCACGCAAAAGTCCATAAGTCGAATCATTAAAAAAGACTTGGGACTTGGGGCTTTCAAACGACGTACCGGACATTTATTGACTGCAGCTTTAAAGAAAATAGGATTGAAAAAAGCAGTCTTTTGGTGAAGCACGCTGGTAACTTGAACAGAAAAACTTTGTTCAAAACATCTCTTCTGAAGGTTCGGATACTTGGTACGCTGCACCGATACAACAGTTTCAATAACTCAAAATTAGAGAGCACCCACTAACATGCGGTTGAACGGATGAAATACAAGAGGTGCCTGTAACCTCAATCATTCGGTTGTGGTATTACATGTTTTGGACAAGTTAAAATTTCAAACCACTTTTAAGTAGACCGTAATATAGACGTAGTTCACCGTAACTTTTCCGAACTGAACCAAATAAATAATTCTGCACTATTTGATGAGTTCTTAAGACGCATTCTATGCATGATGAAATGGCAAACCAAAATGAGCACAAATATTAACGGCAAAGATCTGACCAATTTCTAACTCTAAAATCGTATAAGATAAATGGAACCTTGAAAAAAAAATCTCCTTTAATCAGTATTCCTCACCATGCATTTCACTGTTAATATAAAGTGTGTCCCAAGAAGAACGCAATTTTTAAATCTGGCAACATTCGAAGTGTCATTGTTTGACATTTGAACAATTGTTATTGTTTGTTAGTAGAAGGTACGAGGTTAGTAAAAATGGAGCGCTACACGAATGAACAACGCATTCTCATTGTGAAATTGTTTTACCAAAATGGTGAAAGTTTTGCGGCTACAGTTCGCAAATTGCGATCAATTTGGGGTCACAATAATCCTCCAAAAGAGTCAACTGTAAAGAGATTAATGGATAAATTTGCCGAAACTGGGTCTGTTAGTGATGTAAAGACAACAACGCGCCATCGACCAGGTCGATCGACCGAAAATGTCGCAGCTGTACGTGATGATGTCGCTCAAACTCCATCCACCTCAATTCGACACCGAGCTCAGCAAATTGGTGTCTCCAAATCCACTTTGCAGCGAATTTTGACGAAAGATTTGCATCTTCATGCATACAAAATTCAATTGACTCAGGAACTGAAGCCAGCTGACCATGGACAGCGAAGGGAGTTCGTTAATTGGGTATTGGAGAGACAACATGATAATGCTGATTTTGCCGAGGCCCATTTTCATCTTGATTGCTTCGTCAATAGGCAGAATTGTCGCATTTGGGGTGCGGAAAATCCTCGAGTGATTCACGAGAAGCAAATGCATCCTCAACGTGTCACTGTGTGGTGTGGTTTTTGGGCTGGAGGAATCATTGGACCTTTTTTTTATGAAAATGAGGCAGGTCAAGCGCAAACAGTCAATGGTGTTTGGTATCGTGAAATGGTAACCAGTTTTTTCTTGCCTAGAATTGAAGAAATGAATGTGGAGGGCACGTGGTTCCAACAAGACGGCGCCACATGTCATACAGCCAGAGAAACAATTCAATTGCTGCATCAGTCATTTCCCGGTCGTGTTATTTCGCGTTTTGGAGATCAGAATTGGCCGTCTAGATCGTGCGATTTAACACCATTAGATTTTTTTCTTTGGGGTTTTTTGAAGTCGATGGTTTACGCGAATAAGCCGACGACGACTCAATCCTTAAAAGACGAAATTGGACGCTGCATTAATAAAATACCGCAGCATTCATGCAAAACGGTCATTGAAAATTTCATTAAAAGATCGCGTGCATGCCAGCAAAGCCGCGGCGGCCATCTGCACGATATATTGTTCCATACATAACCTCATTCTGTCTACTTTACGATATAATAATGTTTCACGATTTTTTCTTAAATATCTGTGTTTTATTTAAAATTTAAAAATTGCGCTCTTCTTGGAACACCCTTTAGAAAAGTTTTGATTTGTTTTGTTTCTCTAGTTTTATCGTATCTTTAACTCAGTCAGCAATTTCCAAGAAATTTCCTAATCTATTGTCTGTGTAAAATATGAGATTATATAAATTACATGCACATGCATGGACGCAGCCATCTAGCAGATGTCTCCAGGAGGTTCCAATGTATGTTAAAAAAAGTTTTACCATGTTTTTACCATATCCCAGCTCCTTTATAAGAAAAAAAACGAAAAATGCCTGTTCGTTCAATATTTATTTTCATTTTTTTTTGCTTATTTTACAAAAATTTCAACTGGGTTTTCCTTTTGTAATAAAACAAAACGTAACGAACAAAGCAAAAAAAAAACGAATCGTTTGTACACTTGAGTGCACTCACAAAAATCCACAAACCCAAATACATTTTGCAAATATCGTAAATACCACCCCCAGTCCAGCTCACCAACCAGGCCCACAATAAAGCCAAGGAGGCCGGCGAAAATAAGGCGGAGTTGCCAGCAAGAAGAAAATATACTATATTTTATAAAGGGTGTTTTTTATTGGGGTATAGAACTTTAAGTTGGCATCACTTTTTTAACTGGCGGCCATTTTGTCAGCTGTCAAGTGATTAATATTTAGTTTGGTTTGCCATTTCATCATGAACAGGTTGACAAAAGAACAACGCTTGCAAAATGGGCCGAAAATGAGATTCATCTCGATGCTGATTTTCATCACAAAATTTTGTTCAGTGATGAGGCTCATTTTTGGTTGAATGGCTACGTCAACAAGCAAAATTGCCGCATTTGGAGTGAAGAGAATCCACATGAGACCCTTGAGACGCCATTACATCCACAAAAACTGACTGTTTGGTGTGCTCTATGGGCTGGTGGAGTCATTGGGCCATACTTCTTCCGAAATAATGCTGGAGAGTCAGTTACCGTTAATGGAGACCGGTATAGAGCCATGATAACCGACTATTTTGTTCCCGAATTGGATGGCATGAATGTGGATGAGTTGTGGTTCCAACAAGACGGCGCTACATGCCACACAGCGCACGTCACAATCGAATTATTGAAGGAAACATTCGATGAGCGCATAATTTCGCGGAATGGACCTGTCAATTGGCCACCAAGATCGTGTGATTTGACACCATTGGATTATTTTCTTTGGGGATATGTGAAGTCGCTCGTCTACGCCAACAAACCAGAAACGTTAGGGGACTTGGAAGCCAACATTCGTGGCGTTATTACCAAGTGGTTGATGCTCGAAAAAGTGGTTGAAAATTGGACCTGTAGAATTGGCTTTATTCGAGCCAGCCGCGGCGGCCACATGCCCGAAATCATATTTAAACATTAATGGCATAAAATTATCCTTCCAATAAAGCCAAATTGATGGACATTAAAACGATTTTCTTGTGTTTTATTTCAATTCGAAGTTCTATACCACAATAAAAAACACCCTTTACTATTGTTTTTTTCTCAGATGTATTGTTTTTCATTTTCGGTGTTTTACGTTTTCTCTGCATTGATTTGGCATTTATTGTTATTGTTGTTATTTGTCGGACGCTTTAAATTATACAATACGGCAATCGCCAAATGAAGAAGCACAAAAACGAATTTAAATTCCTCTGGATACTCGCAAAGAATTTCGCATGCCTTTTACGTTCGATTGTTCTTCCCACTCTTTTGGTTAGGTTTATAAATAAAATAGAAAAACAGGCTACTGTGCGAAAAGGTATTCAGTCTGATAGACAGAATGACCCATCAGTCCGTCTACATACGGCGAACAGTGGTTTATTCAATTTAGAAGAAGAAAAACAAGTGGAAAATTTAGTTTGACTGTGATAAGGCTTATTTATCCTCCATAATTGCGGTCGGTAGTATCACAGCCGGAACACCTACTAATCATTGCCCATCGAATATCCATCAGCATTACAATGTATGTAAACAAGACCCTTAAAGTCCATTACAATTTTCGGATAAAGTATTGCATTCTTTAAAACATTACAATGATTAGTACATTATTTTGCGTTTAAGAACATTATTTTGCAATAAAATGAGAGTGAACCGTCCATTTTTGAACAGCATAGTGTGTCTTTCGAAAGCGTCATCATATGTGCCAACAGCCATCATCATATCAGTTCGCGAGATATACTTAGTAGGGACATACGTGTAAATACTGTTACACACGATTTATGCTGTAAAAGAAAAAGTACTGAATGTTTTTGGACCAAATATTTTTTAATATATTTATTGATGTATATTGTATCCAAAAAGAATCTACTTATTCGAAATGTCCGCCGTTTGCCTTTACACACGCCTTATGTCGCACTGGCCAATCGCCAATAGCTGCACGAACCTCATCCATTGGAAAATTGGTCATAGCTCGAACCAAAGCAGTCTTAAGAGATCCAATGTTGGGGTATCTTTTGTGACAAACCTTGTCCTCTAAAACCGTCCACAATTTGTAATCCAATGGGTTCAAATCTGGACTGCCCGAGGGCAATTCTTTAGAGGAAATGAAAGCAGGCAAATTGTTTCGAAGCTAGGCCTGGGACGTTTTAGCCTTATGGGCCTCGCAGAATCCTGCTGGAAAGTCTATGGCTGGTTTTGGAACAGGGAATTGTTAAGAGGCTTCACAGCAGCTTCCAAACGGTTTCTTGGTAAACTTTGGCCGTTGCTTTGACTCCTTGTTGGCAGAAACGCAGGTCAGTGACCCCATCGTAAGGGACACCCCACCAAACCATGACTGAAGCTGGGTGATGACCCTTTTCCACCCTTGGGATCAGTTCAGATGCTTCCTAAGATTACCGCGCATACACTCTATTATTTTGCTTGTTAAATTTTTCCTAAACGGTAAAAATTTTTTCATCGGTGAACAAAATTTTTCTCTGCAAGTTATCAGCGTGCTTCACAAAAAGACGTTTGCAGTTTTCAATCCATTTTTTTTAAAGATGCAGTCAATAAAAGTCCGGTACGTCGATTGAAAGTCCCAAGTCTTTTTTAATGATTTGACTCTTGGACTTTTGCGTGATATTCATCTCACGGGCCATGATTTTCTGTTTTCGGAGCGGATTTCTGTGAACAGAGCGTAGGCGGCCCTACCAGTAGGGGATTTTTACATCTCCAGTCTCCTCAAACAGTTTTATGCATTGGTAGACGAACATGCGGCTAAACCCTAGTGGACGCTTTTTTCATTTCACACTTGAATAGCGCTTTTACAGCGATACGGTTCTCATTATATGACCACTCCATGATGAAAGTTGAAACAATTTTAAAATCCCATTACAGACTAACGCTGTTGAGGTTAGCTTTCAAAACCCATATGACATTAACGGGGTATGTTGTTTTTGTTTCTAAAAATTGTATGCCTTTTTTAAAAAAATATTTTTGTTTTGTTTTTAAAATGGCAAATGTTTACGAGTACCTCAGTTCCAAATATATAATTTATACTGTTTAAACATTATATTTACTGTGAACAATCATTTATGACATACATACAAATTGTAGAACCTATGTATAAGTATATTAAACTCTTTTCAGAACACGTGAAGACGAAAGAATCCAATAATCCGAATTTTCCATAATCCGAATTATGGTCTGCAATTAATTATTCGGATTAACGAGTTCTTACTGTATATGATTTTTAAATCTCAATTGGTGTTTTCTCATATTCAATTGATTTTTATTGAATTTCAAATGGTCTGAATTCTGAATTTCAATTGAGGTCTTTGGAGTCTCAATCGGTGTTTTCTAAAAAATTTACTGATTTTGATTTGATGTCTTTCGACATTAAATTGAAGATTTTTTTGAATTTCAAATGTAATTCAAAGGTTTTATATCTAAGTTTCTAATGAAACATTCTGTATTTCAATTACAGTTTTTTTAACTTAATTTTTTTTTTTTAAATTTTAAAAACTATGTTCAAAATTTAAAATTGAAATTTCTGGACTTTTTTTTTTATAAAATTTCTTTATTGAAAACTATTCTTTACAGAATAATTAACAAATTTACGCAGCTTTTAAAAAATAACAGTTTCGGTTAGTATTATCGAACTTCACACATGTGCATATCAGACTTTAGATTTCCACTTACTCGCAATGTTACTTGTTGGTACATGAAAGGTTTTTCTGGGGATTGATCAGAATTATAATTGAAAAAGTAGAAAACGAAAACTTCTTCTACAGGTAAACAAAATAAATAGGGAAAGGATTTTACTGGAATTATTTAATTTTACTCTTGGGGCCTATTCTTTTCACAGAGAGAATTTATTTCTAACCAAGTAGTTTATGTTTAAAACCACTGTGCAGCTCATACGTAAATAAACACCACTAATATCCAATCATTTCCATTAACGAAATGGTCATCGAGTCAACAAATTATTATGTCTATTTTGTTTGTTTCCAATTGAGTTTTTTGTTTTTTGGTATGCAATTATTCAGCTTGCAGTGAATGAGTGTCTGTCGTCACTCGCCTATCCTCCTCCACCAACGACGTCGTGGTATCTACTAACCCAACCGCCAACATGTAGTGTCTGCCAGACGGTCGGCTTGCTGAGTGGTACGCTTTGACCAATTCAATTTAATTGAATTTATTAATCCTCAAAAAATCATTATGGGCGCTTTTTTTTTGGGTTGAATTATGCATCGCTAGCACCCGATTAGTGTTGAGATAACAATCAAGCATTTGTCGTAAAGGAAATGATTAGAAACATTAGCTTTAGAAACGAATAGAATAGAAATAAAATTGAATGGAATACAAATGATGTTGGGAAAAACCTTGGGACAAGATTTGAAATTAATGAAGATCAGTCGTTTGCTTCAATTCTGCTTCTATACTTTTAATTATAATTATAGTTATTTTAAATTGAAATGTTGAAAATAATTAAGATGTTGAGTTGGCTAATATTGCATTTAAAATGCTTTTAAGATAAGTGACCAAAAAGTTTTGTGTGGATGTTTTCGGAACAGTGGCGGCAAACCAAAAAAAATGTTCGGCTACAATTTTTCTCTATGAACCTAAAACATGCTGAATTACTAAATTTAAGCCGCTTTCTTTTCGTAGGCGGTAGGAAAATAAGCTTTGGTATCATTTGTATCAAAATTCAAAAACTTTCTGTGAACTTATGAACATTTCATATATTACATTTGTAATCAAATGAAGTCGGTGTTTCTGGCCTAGTGAGAAGAACAATCGCTTAAAAAATATAAAGTTCTGAGTTCAAACTCAGGAAAAGCAGTAAAATATTTTTTTTTAATAAATTTAAGGACGGATACATTTAAGAACAGTGGGTACGCACTGTTTTTAAAAATAAAAAAAAATAAGAAAAAAATAAAATTCCTGTGTTCGAACTGTCAACTTTAAAGCGGATGTGCTATGGGCACAGTGTCTCTTGTTGGCAAAGAAAAGTTACTTTGAATTTTAAATTTGATGTCACATGAAAAATTTGAATTTCAGTCACAAAATATTTCAAATTTGGTAACATTGTTATATAGGGTGATCCATCAAGAGGCATTTTTCAGAACAAAAAATAAATAAAAAATTTATATCAAGTTTGGAATCGTTATTGGTAATTTGAAAGGACTTTTTATGGCATTTATCTTTTGGATATAATTTTCTTCAAATGTTGACAACTATATTATGGAAATGAGCGTTCGGTGAGAAACGGGAAAATTAGAATTTTTATAATTTTTTGTTAAAAACTTGTCTTCTATTTAAATATAGAAGCATAAGGTCTTGAGCCGGTTTAATCCCTGTTCAATTTATAATTTTTTTTCTAAAGAAACACCTCTAGATGGATCACCCTATACAAGAAAGCAGATATTGTAAAATAAAAAAATGTACTGCTTTTAAGATTCACCCGGGCTATTTATTTTAGAACAAGTTTTTATTACACGAAATTCACATAATATTAGAGATGAAATACAATTTAAAAAAAGTCCAAACCCTCACTTTAAATTGTTTCTTTAAAAATTCTTGCAAATTGTAGTGGCTTTGAAAACTTTTTGGATTAAAGCCTGAAATATCAGCTAACTATCACAGTTTTTAAAAGTGAAATATCTACAAGAGCACCAGTGTTATGACTTTTTTACGATAAAAACCTTTTTATTAATATTAATCATACGCCACCACCAAAAATTCTTATTTTTAATTTCTTAAAAAATTTCCCCTTATTTGAAAGTTTTGCTTCTGTAATTGGAATTGTAAGTGTTCCATCTTGCATTAAATATAGTGACGATGAATAAAGTATAAAAAAAGTATAATTTTGAAGACTTTGGTTGAAATAGTAAAAGAATAAATAATTTGTGTGCGTCAGACCATATAAAAAATATTTTCTTTTGTCCTGTAGTGCAGTTTAACTATTGCAACAGAAAAAACCATATAGGGAGACCAAAATCGGCGCACTGGAAGGTGTCCTTCAGTAGACAGGTAAAACAATATATTTTATTGTCAAATGGTACGTCCGTTAGGTATGGATTAAATGTATCCGTTTTCTATCATATTTAAACTTAGATATAAAAGTCCCTGATTTAAACCACTGCCTACACAATCACTTTTCGTGATAGACCGCTAACCAACTCAGACAATAAAGATGAAGCACAAGTTATACGCCTTTTAAGATGCCTGCAAATTGGAGTGCATTGAAGGCTTTGTGGATTCAATTTTAATATGTCACCTAAATGTCACAGTTTTAAAAATTTAAATATCTTCAACAGAGCCAATGCTATGAAATTTTTACGACAGTAACCACTTTATTAATAATAATCATACGCCACCATGCTTTAATAACCGTTTTTAGCTGGAAAACTCTCTTAGGAGGTAGCTAACAGGATAACTTCACACCATTTACAAGAATATAAAAATGATTTTGTTTACAGAAAACCATAGGCAATATGCGTAAAAAACCCATTTGTTTTAATTCTTAAAAACTGTTGGAAGTTATTTAAGAATAACCTTTTGCGAGTTAAAGCGAGTTCGGTTATTACTTGCATAGAAATAATTTTTATCTGCAAATTAAAAGTTTTCAAATCAAACGGTTTATGATGCATAAGAGCGGCTTCTTGTATACAAAGAAATTGAAAAAAAAAATCGTGAATGTTAACGAAAGTTGAATTAATTTTTCATTTTATTAAACAATTACACAAAAAGGTCGAATAAAAACCACAAATCAATGATAATTTTCATAAAGTTTTGAAGTTATGCTTTAGCGACCACTTACTCGTTTAATAAGCTAGTACCAATAGAAAACGCCTAATGCTTCTATCTGTTAAAATGATTGGTATTTTTTAAACGGAATTTTTAATATTGATCTTACATTAGAGATCGAGTCTATTTTAGACTAGTAATTTAAATCTAAAATAAAGATTAAATAATTTTAAATTTTGTATTCGGCCTTTATATTAAATTTTACTAAATAATTATATAATTTTACTAAAATATTACATTTCTTAACAACAAGAAACGGAGGTACTCGCTACGGAGTTATTTTGTTTAATTTAGTTATTCCTGATGATGTTCTTCAAAGAGGAACGAAATATCGAATAAAGAGAAAAATATAACAAAAAATAATAACCTTGGCCTCGAGCTCGATATAATAATTATTTAGTAAAGATTAAATAATATTTGTGCGTTAGACCCAGTAGAAAATATCCTTGTTTCCGTGTTGGTCAACTGCAAACATGGCCTAATCTCTTTTCGGGAAATGGCAAGCAAGTCTAGAAAGGGAGACAAAAGCCGCCGGAATGCATTGTGTCCTTCAGCACTAAGGTTAAGCCAAAAATTCATACGTTGATTTTATTTGGATTAAAAATATTAGTTTACTACCACATAAGAATGTAGAAATGAGAGCCTCGATACACAGCATCAGTTTTGTGGATATATCGATATAAAACTTTAATATTACAGATGAATTATGTTGTACTTAAAGCAACAGCCCCACACCTATAAAAGGGTCTCTCTTAATACCTGCAAATGGGTATACTCTAAATGTTTTGTGGCTTGAAGACACAAATGTTACGTAACTGTTACAGGTTTTACTATTCAAATATCTATAACTGCTGCCATTTTATGGACTGGATAGCCTCTTAATTAGTATTAATCATACGCCACCATGAACTAATGTTTTATTTTGCTATTTCTTTTATTGTGTTTGGATTTTCCGAAGGATTTGCTTATGTTAAATTGTGATTGTGTTTTTAATTTTTAAATGCTAAGAATTTGGTTAAAAAACAATTTGGATTGTTATACATATGTTAAATAATGTATGTGTCTTTTTTTTAAAAAAAAATGTTTTTATATTCAGGAAAAAGTAAGTAAAAAAAAAATCCATTTTCAATTTTACGATGTCCCACAACACACAAGGTAAGTCAAATATAAGGTGATCCATCTAGAGGCATTTTTTTCAGAACAAAAAATATAAAAATTTGAAAATAATTACCTTCAAATGTTGGCAACTGTATTATGGAAATGAGCGTTCAATGAGAAACGACAAGATCCGCTGTTTTCGACCAAAATTGTGTTCAGTGATGAGGCCCATTTCTGGCTCAACGGCAAAGTCAATACACAAAATTGCCGCGATTGGGCTGAAGAGATTTAAGAGGTACCACTATACACCAGAGAAAACCATAGTTTAGTGCGGTTTATAAGCTGGTGGAATTATCGGTGCATATTTTTTTAAAAATTATAATGACCAGGACGTAACCGTGAATGGTGTTCGTTATCGCGCCATGATATCGATCTTAATGCTACCTGAAATTGAAGCCCGTAATCTTGACGGCATTTGGTTTCAACAGGACGATTTAGGTTTTAGAATTTAACATTACGCGTGTCATTAAAGCCATACCGGTCGAAATGCTCGAGCGAGTCATCCAAAATTGGACCCTCAGAATGGAAACCCTGAGGCGTTATTTATTTTTTTTAGACCATCACTCAGGGGGTGTCCCCTATATATGCAGTTCATTGCATCGGTCAAGGGAAGATAGGTTAGGGTATTGAAGGAAAGAGGGAGTAATGTTTATGGACATTTAATTTGAACCTGTTCATATGGTACGTGGCAGGAAACACATCTGCGAGAAGTCTGTTCCACATACGGACAACGCGGCTAAAGAACGAATTCTGCCTGTAATGCGTCGTGCGATCAGTAGGCCAATCAATAACAAATGAATGCGTACTTCTAGACAAGCGGGTGTTAGGGGCGAAAACTCTGACCTCCGGGATGAGATCACCTATCTCAGAAGAGCACATCCCGTTAAAGTACCTGTAAAAGAGTGATACGCAACCAACACTCCGCCGATGCTCGAGTGAAATAACAGAGTTGGCCACCCTGCTATCTCCAACAACTCTCAGCGCCCTCCCTTGCACCCGGTCGAGAAACTCCAAAGAAGACATTGAAGCACCCGCCCAAATGTGGGAGTTATACTACATTTTTGGCCGAATGTATGTGATGTAGATGTTGAGGAGGTCGGAGGAAGTGAAGTATTTCTTGCACCGCTTTAAAAAACCCAGGCACTTGAATGCTTCTTTCGACACTTCAAAAATGTGTCTGTTCCAGCGAACATCACACTGAATTTTTATGCCTAGAACATCAGGAGCATCCGACTCCTTGACAACAGTCCCATTCATCAGTATTGCCGATGATATTAAGCCCGTCGATCGTTTTTGGCTCAACAGGCAGCATTGGGTATTGCTAGCATTGAACTCGACCCTATTTGCAAAACCCCACTCTGAGACCATGACAAGATCTTCGTTGAGTGTGCCAGTCATATTTTGCCTCATCGCCTCTGTATCTGTGAGGCCCGGTCTACGGTCGAACTAATATGAGTGACAGATGCTGCTGTCGTCAGCAAACGAGTAAATAGGGTTTGTTGTCAGACTCAGGAGGTCATTAAGAAATATGAGAAACAGAGAGGGAGAGAGAACAGAGCCTTGCGGAACCCCTGCATTTATAGCACACTCATCGGACGAGACCCCGTCTATAACAAGACGTATAGAGCGATCACTGAGAAAACTCGATATGAATCGAGAAAAATCAGTACCGACTCCAAAAGCAATTAGCTTTGATAGGAGTGCGCCGTGCCACACTCTATCGAACACCTTGGAAATATCCAGAGCCACTACCTTACTTTCACCAAGTCAGTGAATTGCTTCCACACTTGATTTAAATTTTTATATTTTTTTGTTCTGAAAAAATACCTCTTGTTGAGTCACCCTATATATACGTTTACTTGGCAAGGATTAAGCATTTCAGTTAGAACCGAGTAACGAAGGTCTTTTATTGAAAATCCGTTTAAAGTTTTACATTTGTAGATAGATAGTTATCAATCCTCAATAGAGAAATTAATGGCGTTTCAAAAGAGTTTCTCATAATGAACACTAAAAAATTTTGTGGCGGCTATGGCAATAATGGCATTGCAAATCTTTAACAAAAAGGTCAATGTTATATTTTTCTCAAGTTTATGTTTGCCCTAATTTTCTTTTAGGAAATGTTCACATAACGCTAGCATTTTAGACTACGCAACGATGGGTCAAAAGTTCAACTTCCCGTAGAGATGAAGCAGAATTTGGGTTAAGTAACAAAAGTAAGTATTTTTATGAGATTTTAAATGTATACAAACAATAACATTAAATTACATACAAGTTTTAACTTAACAACGGTAGGGTTTAAAATCATGACCTTTATTTTTGTGGGCTGTGTTGAAACTGGCATAATTCAAAAGAAATTACAAATAAGTGACAGTGCGAACATTCCATTGAGGAACTAAGGGGCATCTCTTCTCAAACCTTTAGACCATGTAAGATATAAATTGTGCACAAAGTAATGGAAACTTACTCATTTTAGCCATCTCAGAATAGCTAAAGCTAATAAAAGAGTATGAATACATGTTTTTAAAGAATAGTCCCCTAAGATGGGATCGACTCTGCTATTTATCAGGGTTTCTTCTATTTGGGTATACTTTTTAGCACTTTCAAAAAATGTTTATTGGAGAAAATAACACTGTGAATATCACTTGCAACATATCAACACCGGATATTATAGAGGCTATTCAAGTTCATCACCACGTTAGGTCTTTCAGATCTTGTAATCGTAATTGCCCTGCTTTATTTCAGAAACTACCGAACTTTCAGCACTGGTTTTAATCTTAATCAGTCTTATATAAAATATATTACTTAGTAGGGACATAAATACTGTTACACATGTTTTATGCTTTAAAATAAAAAGTACTGAATGTTTTTGCACCAAATAGTTTTAATATATTTATTGATGTATATTGTATCCAAAAGGAATCTAATTCTTCGAAATGTTCACCTTTTGTCTTTACACACGCCTTAAGTCGCACTGGCCAATCGTCAATAGCTGCACGAACCTTGTCCATTGGAAAATTGGCCACAGCTTGAACCAAAGCAGTCTTAAGAGATCCGATGTTGGGGTATCTTTTGTGTTAAACCTTGTCCTCTAAATCCGTCTACGATTTGTAATCCAATGGGTACAAATCTGGACTGCCTGAGGGCCATTTTTCAGAGGAAATGAACGCTGGAAAATTGTTTTGAAGCCAGGCCTGGGACTTTTGGGCCGGCGCAGAATCCTGCTGGAAAGTCCATGACTGGTTTTGGAACAGGGAATTGTTAAGGGCTTTAAAACAGCTTCCATAATGGTTTCCTGGTAAACTTTGGCCGATGTTTTGACTCCTTGTTCGCAAAAATGCAGGTCAGTGGCCCCATCGTAAGAGACACCCCACCAAACCATGACTGAAGCTGGGTGATGACGCTTTTACACCCTTGGGATCAGTTCAGATGCTTCCTTAGATGACCACGCATACACTCTATCATTTCGCTTGTTATATTTTTCCTAAACGGTAAACATTTTTTCATCGGTGAACAAAATTTTTCTGTGCAAATTATCAGCGTGCTTCACCAAAAGGCGTTTGCATTTTTCAATCCTATATTTTTAAAGCTGCAGTCAAAAAAGTCCGGTACGTCGTTTGAAAGCCCCGAGTCCCAAGTTTTTTTTAATGATTCGACTCATGGATATTTGCGTGATATTCATCTCACGGGCCATGATTTTCTGTTTTTGGAGCGGATTTCTGTGAATTCTTGACTTAACGGCTTTAATGACATGCGGTGTTCGAACAGAGCGTGGGCGGCCCGACCGGTGGCGGTCTTTTACAACTCCAGTCTCCTCAAACAGTTTTATGCATTGGTAGACGAACATGCGACTAATCTCTATTGGCCGGAGCGTTTTGAAAATATCGCTTTTTCATTTCACACTTGAAAAGCGCTTTTACAGCGATTTTGTTCTCATTATCTGACCACTCCATGATGAAAGTTGAAACAATTTTAAAATTCGGTTACAGACTAACGCTATTGAGGTTAGCTTTCAAAACCCATATGACATTAACGGGGTATGTTCAGTTCTACAATTGAAATGGGTGTGTTCAATGTTGTAACAGTATTTATGTCCCTACTAAGTAGATATATACACAAATTAAGAGATTTGGTACATCTCGTACTTATATAACAGTGAAAGCTAACAAAAGAACTAAATACCACGAATGAAAAGCAAAATTTACTAGAAGGAAAAACAGATTATAAAACCTTCATTAAAGAAGATTCAGCACTGGTTACCATAAATTTAATAGATATCTTTTGGCAAAAGCATGCATATATTTGATCGTTTAACACGTTTTTTAATGTATACACACCGACGCCACCTGTAATAGCTTAAATGCCAATTAAAATTCTCCGCTGTTTTTGCTGTTTAACAAACATTCTAAATTTAAAACAAAAGGAAGTTTAGGTGTTTTGTCATTTCAAAGTTTTACATGGCTGTCTGTCTGTCTATCATTTCATACTGATTGTCATTCGATTGTCGAACTATTCCTCCCAAACCACGCCCCTTAACCACGCCCCTTGACCACCCGTCTCGGCGTTGGGCTGCCCAGTCTCGCTTAAGAATCGTGACAATATTTTAATCACCAACTCACATCTCGTCGACACTGGCTAGAAAGACAGAATAGCTTTTTAATGTTCCACGTTTCGAAGCTTAGGCGTCTGTGTGTGCGAGTGTGAACGTGCTGTATATGTTTTCCAAATCACCATTATGACTGTCAGTCAGTCAGTCAGTCAGTCAAGTCAATTCATTTGCAGTAGTAAAACGTTTTGGTTTTTCTAATTTCAAAAAGTATTGAGAAAAAAAGGTGTTCTCATAGAATGTGTAAAATCAAAATGAAAATGAATGGGAAGGCCCCGGTGACTGACTGGACAGAGTTAATAGTGGCAGTCACTCCTAAGCCATCTCGAAACGAAACTGTTTGGCACGTTTTTCACAATAGAGAGGGAGGCAAAGAAAAAAGCTAAAGTAATTCATTGTTATTATTAGCGCTAGAAATAAATAACAACAAGAGCAACAATAACAGAGATTGGGGAGACACTACCACACGTTTAAACGTGATTTATGGTCATTTTTGGGTGGAAAGAAAATTTATGGAGAAGAGCTGGACTCTATCGCCACCACCTCGAGTAGCCGGTCATTTAGAATAACGAAAAACTATAACACTAGTTTACGCTGAGCAAGTTGTTAGGCATTTAGTAGCAAAAAATTTAAAAAATTCAATTCTTATAATTCCAAAAATTCATGAGATTTGTATCAAAAATCGGTGCTATCGAAAACAAGAGTTTTCAAAAAAAAGGGGTTTTCAAACACTATAACACTAGTTAACGCTGAGCAATTTGTTAGGCATTTAATAGCAAAAAATTTAAAAAATGTATTAAGACAATTCTTATAATTCCAAAAATTCATGAGATTTGTATCGAAAATTGGTGCCATCGAGAACAAGAGTTTTCAAAAAAAACCGGGGTTTTCAGAAAAACGGCATTTCGGGGTTTTTTAATTCGTGTTTTTAAAAGTAAAAAATCGGCATTAACTGACATTCAAGTTTAAGCCTTTTGCCTAAGACTGGATATTATGTGCTGAATCAGAGGTAAAGTAATAGTGCCTTGGAACAGCTCTAAATTTATCTAAATTTTAAAAATAAGTTCATATTTGTATTTTAGTATCAATATGTTCATATTTAAGTTTGTCATATTATCCGCATAGGGACCGTGAACCAAATTTAGCCAAACTGCAAAATTTGTTTTATTTTTATAAAGGGTGGTCCAACCACAATGCACGATGTTTATTTTGAATCACAGCTCAGAGTCAAGTTTTTTGCCAAACTTAATTTGATATTTCTTTGTTTCAGTCTTTACGAAAATACAAGGGCTGCTATATCATCAAAAATGGTTTTGTTCTTTTTCAAAGTATTCTCCAGCATGATTTATACACATTTATTTGCATGCGCTTAAACCAATTGTCGAAGCACTTTTTCCGCTCCGATTGGATTGAGACACCTCCATGGTTTTTGAACGCTTCAACAGCATCTTCTGGCGACGAAACTCGTTGACCACGCATTTTTCTATTGATGTGCGGGAATAAAAAGAAGTCATTGGTTGCCAAGTCAGGGCTGTTCAGCGGATGACCCATCAATTCGAAGTTTGGGCCGGTCAAAAAGGCGCTGGTTTGAGCCAATGTGTGAGAGCTCGCATTGACATGGTGCACAATGATTCGCCTTCTCTTGTTCGTTTTTGAAATTTCTCCGAAGACTTCAGGCAAACAAATTGTGTTGTACCACTCAGAATTGACCGTTCTACCAGTTTTGCCGAAGAAACAGGCCACCATTTGCTTCAAAGTGCTTCTTCCACGAACAACTTTCGTTGGACTTGGCTCGTCTTCGAAGAGCCACACGGTAGATTGGTGTTTTGTTTCGGGCTCGTACGCGTAGATCCATGATTCGTCACCTTTGACGTTCTTTTAAACGTCTTTTGAAGCACTGCGATCGTAATTTTTCAAAATTTCTTTCCACCAATCGACACGAGCCTTTTTTTGAGCGATTGTCAAATTGTGCGGGATCCAACGAAAACAAACCTTTTTTAGGGCCAGGTGTTTATGCAATATCGAATGTCTGCTGGTGGAATGCCCAAGGAAGCCTCTATCTCACGGTATGTCACATGACGATCTTGCATATTCAGTTCATGCACGGCATCAATGTTCTCTGGCACAACGGCCGTTTTTGGACGACCTTCGTTTTTGAGCGAGCGTCGGCCACGATTGAATTCATTAAACCAGTTTTTCATATAGGACGGTCACGAAAATGTTCACGAGTTAGTTCCTTTGATTTTTGATCCAAATTGATTTTTTCAAGTCACTGTAAACAACACAAATGATGGTGGTACGTCAAAACGTTCTGAGTACGTTTATGATAAAAGATATCAAACTTTCCAATGGAAATGTCAGATGGCGCCAGACAACACTCAGTGTTGCCTAGGCCAGAAATATATAGCATTTGGTCGATATACTGTTTCGCACATAATTGTCACAGATCTCTCTATCATAATATAATATATAAGTAACTAGATAATTCTCTGAAGACTTTTTATTTTATTTACAATGAATATCGTTCGATTAAGTTGGACCACCCTTTATTGTATTGAAAATAACATTCGGTACCATTGTGTGATGAGAGTATGATAATATTGAGTTTTACTCGCAACTCTTAATTTTTACTTAATTACTTACATAATTATTTACCACCGGGTCATAATATTTCCATATTCACATACAATTCAATATTTGACAATTGATAGTTTCACTGAAGAATTTGTACCTCAGAATTTTTTGCTTACCTGAAAAAAAGAGAAAAAAAACATTTAATATTTTTGGATTTAAATAAAGAAAATATATATACATTAGGGTGGGACGATTTAGCAATCGATATTGTGCCATCGATTTTTTGATAGTTTTTGGCATGAGGAAAAAAAGTTCCACTACGACATATCAAAAAAATTATTTTCGAGGCTCCCAAAATTTAAATTTATTGACTTTATAAAAGTCAAAAGTTATTCAACTTATAAATAAAAGTTAAGAAACTTTTATTTTTATGGTTTTTTTAGTAGGTCATAATTAAATTTTAATTAAATACAGTTATTGGAAATTACAGGGTTAGGCGATTGAAGTGTTACATATTAATAATTAAAACATTTGTGGAAATATTCATAATTTTAAAATCGTTTACTTTTACTCGATATGTCCACCTTTTGCCTTGACTATGGCCTTTAAACTGTCCGTATGTGGAATCGACTTCCGGCGAATGTATTTCCCACCAATTACAACATCCAGAAATTCAAGTCAAATGTCAATAAACATTACTCCCTCTTTCTCCCTTGAACTCCCTTACTTCTCACATACCAACGCAATGCATCCCATGTAAAGGGGAAAACCCCTGAGTTTTGGTCAAAAAAAAAAAAAATATTGACATTTCAGTAAGAGCTCACCTTGCTCTCCAAAATGGCCCAGCAGGAATAGTCCATCAGATTTGAATTTGGCGAATGCCAATCTTAACATGTTTTTTTACTATTATTGGTTCATTTATAAGACGATGCTGAGTTTTGTTGGAACGCCCATGGTCTACGACCGAAATGTTTGCTTGCCCACGGCTCTTAAGCATCCAAAACATTTCCCGATAATAAGTTGCATTGCCTTTGAATGGGTTGCGTCCATCGATGGTGGACAGCTGTCTATACCATTACTCTCGATCGAAAATTACTTCGGGTAGCCCGTTCGTAGGCCATCCAGTTCCTTTATCAGTTCCTTTAGCTAAGTTAACACGATCAATTTGAGAGTTTCCGAACTGCCCCATAGAAAATTATTTTTAAATGAGAACACAGTATTTGTCTTTAGAGTCTATCTATTTTTTTTCTTTGGTGTATGCTTGTGTTTCTTTCAACACCGGATGCGCCGGATGCATCACTGGGATATTTTCAATTCTTTGGCCATTTGGAAAGGAAATTGTATGCGATCAAATAGGAATCTTTCGGAAAGTTCACACTTTGCTAGGTTTCGTCGAGATCTTTTGATATTAGCGACATCCGCCTTGTTAACCAAAAATCTTTAGCAGAAAGTCATATAACCAGTAGTATAGGGTGTACTATTAATAAAATAGATTTTGTAGTTGTGTTTAGTTAGTAATATGTTCCTATAATTTGTAAGCTAGTGTAATTTTTGTTTAATGCAAAATCGATAAAGGTAGCACCAGTAAAAATTGGCAAGTTGAAAATAAAAACAAAAACAGAACTTTTCAACTTTTCCCCAAAATTAATGCCATCAAACGAACGGACGACTTTCGGTTTCTTTCTAGACTCTTAGTGCAATTCGTTGTGCTGTTTTCGTCCTTATTTAAGCTGTTCAAAATTTTGGCGCCACCGAGTTTTGCTAAGAAATGCTGATGCGTAGGAAGGTTGGTTGGTGGGATGGTTGGCGATTTTGTTTTGATGTGGTGGGGTAGTGGGTAAAAATGGAGGGGATTAAACTTGTAATGCTTTCGGTAGGACTTAAGAGCACAGACATACTTACGTACGTAGTACATGCATACTCGTACCTCGGTATACGTAAAGGTTTTTTATGTTTTGACCTCGTTATTGCTGTTGTGTTAGTTGTTGCACTTGACGGATGAATTGTTGTTGCTGCTGTGGCGTTTTTCAGTCTTTTTTTCCTTTGCAGTCGTAAAATTTGCCATAAAAAACATTATTCTCAGGTCAGTGGCGCGGCAGGCCGTATTGGGAAGGGTGTTGAATATTTTATTTGAATTTGAAAATTGATTTAGAAAAAAGCCACTGACATTTGTTGGAATAAAATCATCAAGCGTCCCTATACCTGAATGTAAAATTTATTACACCAGGAATTGTATTCTCTCTCGGGACTATAATAAATGCACAGTGCTAAAAATTGTTCACTTTGCGTTCCCTTTTTTGCCACCTTAACGAGCTAAGGAACTTGGGAAAATGTTTTCGTAAATTCTTCCAATTGGCGATTTAATTATGGCAAAGGGGAGTAAATTTTTAGGGAACATTAACTCATGATATGGGTTAATATAATTATCTCGTAATCAGCTCCATAAGCTGTTTTTTTATTTCAAAATATTATATTTTTAAATATTGTGCGCGTTGGCAACCCTTAGACCAAACTGCTGTCTTAAGTGTATGACCAAGTCAATGGACAAGTTGCCTGTACCCATTTTCATTGGGCATTTTGACATTTTAAGCAATGTCAAACTTACTAAGGTTTACCATTTCATCCTCAAACGATTGGAAATAAATAAAAAAATATTATTCAGATTTTGAGCCGGCTGCCAATGCGCTACGTTAATTTCTGCGTGTGATTGGTTTTAATCAAGGTTTTGGTGCTTAGGCAAACGTTGTTTTATAGAAAATTTTGAGACTGAGTGAACTCCAATAAGATGACAAAGATTGCAGCGAAGTAAAAACAATGAAGCGCTGCTTTAGCGGCCAGTATAGAAAAAGGCGTCGATTAGCCCCTGGATAGGCGTCGATTAGCCCCTATTTATTCTAATAATCGAGTTTGATCTACATTTGTGTTGTTGTAGCGGCACATAGTGCCGGGGTGACAGCTCTTGGCCGAAGAATTCCTCCTTCGGGTCGATCCGGTGCACAAGAACCGGCTGTCTTAGAAAATTTTTATAAGGCAATCATAAATTTAACAACAACAAAAAAATTATAAAGTTAATGAAAAAATATAAAATAAAAATATCACAGAGTTTATAGAAAAACTCAAAGTTTGTAAAAAAATCAAAACTCTTAAGATAATAAAATGTACAAAAGATATCATAAAAATCTTAAAGTTTGTTAAAGAAGTTTATGGAAAAATTATTGTTTTAAAAAAAATCATTGTTTATAGAAAAAATCATAGTTTATTAAATAAAATATCATAATATCATTTATTAAATAAAATATCATAACATGTATGAACAAATTGTAAAGTTTTTGAAAATATTGTCGCTGTTCATTAACGCTCGAGTAGTATCGTTTGTGTGGGAGGTATAAGGCTCCATATTTTTGTCAGCTAGTCTATTTTAAGTTCGATTTGATAATTACACGCAGAAAAAAAGTATGGTTGTGGTGACAATATTCGAAGAGGATAATACTATTGTTCGGTATATGGTTATGGCACAACAATATTATTATCCTCACAACAATAGTATGATTCACACATAACCATACTATGATCCCCACAACCATAGTATGATTCACACTCAACCATACTATGATATTCACAACCATACTATGATTCTCACAACAATAGTATGATCTCCACAACCATAGCATGATCCTCACAACCATTATATGTTTCATTTACAACCATAGTATGATCCTCACAACCATAGTACGAGGGCGGTTCGGAAAGTTCTTAGCCTATCAATGAAAGGAAATAGTTAGTTTTTCAAAAATATTTTTATTTTTCAATATAATCTCCTGAAACTTCAATACACTTAGTCCAACGCTTATCTAGCAATTCTATCCCTTGATTAAAATAGTTTTCCTCGAGGTCTTCAAAATAATGGTTTACAGCTGTAATTGCATCTTCATTTGAGGTAAAACGCTTGCCAGCAAGGATTTTTTTTAGTTTTGGGAACAGGTAAAAGTCACTGGGAGCTAAATTAGGAGAATAAGGTGGGTGGTCAAGCAACTCGTACTTTAATTTGTTGATTTTAGCCATTGTTAAAACACGCTTGTGCGCTGGTGCGTTGTCTTGATGAAAAATTATTTTTTTGTGTTGTAAGCCAGGACGAATCGAATTTGTACATTTAATTGATCTTTAAGGTTGCAATAGTACTCTGAATTTTTTGTTTTACCCTTTTGCAGATAGCCAATCACTAAAATACCTTACCAGCCGATTGAATTGTTTTTGCCTTCTTTGGGGCACTTCCTGCAGCTTCAGTCCATTGTTTGGATTGTTCTTTTGTCTCTGGAGTATAGTGATGGATCCATGTCTCATCAACAGTTATGAAACGACGCTTAAAATCCATTTTATTTCGCTGAAAACGATCCAAACAAGCTTGAGAAATGTTCATTCTTATGCGTTTTTGGTCGACTGTTAACAAGTCCGGCACCCATCTTGCAGAAAGCTTTTTCATCTGTAGTTCTTCATGCAAAATTAAATGGACTCGATCATTTGAGATGCCCATGATATTAGCTTTTTCACGCACTTTTATTCGTCGATCATTTAATACCATATCATGCACTTTGGCTACAATTTCTGTTGTTGTTGCTGTTTTTGGACGTCCACTACGTGGTTCATCTTCAATGCTTGTACGACCACGTTTAAATTCAGCAACCCAATTTTTTACTGTTGCATATGAAGGAGCACTTTCACCTAACACATTCACCATATCATTGTGAATTTCTTGTCCCGATAAACCTTTTTTATGTAAATATTTAATGACACCACGCATTTCTAATTTTTCCATTGTAAAAAAATCGCCGATGCGTCTTTTGTGAACACCTGTTTCTATATGAAGGAGTTGCCAGATCGAAACAAAATTTAACATGTGTTCATAGCAGAGATGGAAGTTTCCAAAACACTTAACTTTTATCTGTTTATACCGCGCTTTTGTGCTAGGCTAAGAAGTTTCCGAACCGCCCTCGTATGATTCATACGCAACCATGTTTGATCCCTACAAACATAGTATTATCACACACAATTATACTATTATCCCCAATATAATTTATTAGAATTTGTTTAAGTTGTCGACAATAGATTTGATCCCCAATATTATTTATTAGAATTGGTTTAAGTTGTCACAAATAGATTTGAATTATGAAAATTATTCAAAAATACATTAAATTGAAAATAATAGGAGTTTTACTCACAGTAGAAAAAATAAGTTTTAATAAAAGTAAGCGTTTAAATTAAAAAAAATTTCAGTTAAATAAATAAGCTTCTTTATTTAAAAAATTTAAGTTTCGAAAAAAAGTACTATTATTGCATTAGATCCGTACCAATAACATTTGTTCTTAAAAGCATATTTAAATGAAGAAAAATAACAATCATACAGTATGATTGCCGTAATCAAATTATTGTTAACATAAAACGCCAAACACAATACTTTTGTCGCACCAACCATATTAACATTGTTGCTATAACCATATTTTCATTTTTAAATTTGAAAATCAAATAAATTCAGTTAACAATGCAATGGTTGCGACGAACATACTTTTATTGCGGAAAACATATTATTATTGCATGTAGTAACCATGTTTTTTCTCTGCGTGTATTAATTTTCAGCAGAATCGTATCAATATTTTTAAAATGTTTATGCCAAAGTGGAATGGTGCATTTGCTTTAGAGGTACCAGAATAAGGCGTGTCATCTACCGATTTCGTATACGAGTGTAAAGCCATTATAAAAAAATAATTAAAGGAAATTTCACGCACTGTATGGCACGTTGTGTGGGTTTAAATCTACACTGAAACTGTGCCATTTGTGTGAGAGGTACCAGAAGGGGCGTGGCGTGGGCGTGGTGTCCAATTGTTTTTATTTTATAATTTAACGTTACAAGTCTAGTCTTAAGTGTTGATTTTGGGTCGAATGATAAAGGTATTTGTAGAATAAGGGTGGGCGAAAATTTTATATGGGAGGTACCAGCTTAAACTAGCACTATGATACAAGTTATGTAGGTTCTTATCTGCACTAAACAAGAGTTATTTTTGTGGTAGGTACCAGAAGGTGCGTTGCTAGGAATGCAAATATTTGGCATCACATTAAGTTTATATCTCTGTTCTTAAGTACTCGTACTGATTTTTGGTTAGATCATATTGCATTACACGTATTTCATGAATACCAAAATGGGCGTAATGGTACATTTGTGTGAGGTGCCAGAAGGGCGTGGTAATATGGCTCATTTTCAATTCCAGTTTTGGAAAAATATTACGAAATGAAAATTTAAAACGATTGGTAGCTTCTTTCGTAATTATCGTGCGTAGCAGCCGTACAGACGAACATGGCTCAAATGATTTAAAAAGTTAAGAAAGGGATTTTGTCAACACATATGTAGGGTACAAAACGCCTTCTTTGGTGCGTTACACTTTTTGTCTGTACCAAATGAGATATATACCTTCTTACCAGGAAGGGTGACATTATATAAATAACAAAAGTGTGTGAACAAATTAATAAATTTTATGAACAATTTAAAAAACTATTGAAAAAACTCATAACATTAAACATATTATGATATTATTTTTTCCGCTTTTTTAAATGCGTGCTCGCTTTAAAAATATACAGTGTCGTGGTAGTCGTAAAATTGGAAACTGCGTTTCAGAAATTGTATTTTATAGCAGCCTGGCTACCCTACATATGGCATCTCACACAAGTCTAAAGTATATTGTTTAAATAGTTAAGGATGTTATTGAAAAGGTTTTAACATATTTTTTATTTTACTCAAAATTTCGGTGGTCATATAACGATCAAAAAATTGTTTCATTTATTTTATAACAAAAACATTACAGAATACTCGAATACAAAAAGGACTTAATTGTTTGTCGGATAGCCTGTATATTTTTTGACTAGAACTATTTCCTTCGTAAACTTTCTATCTGTGTCCAAAACCGGGGGAACGTATCGATTCTCAAACTTATGTAATATTTCGAAAATTTTCGACATTATTTCATCGGTTTTTATTTCTAAATATCTTTTGACATCTACCCTTAATTTTTAGTAGGATTTTTGTTCGAATTGCGCTTAGACCTAGTCAAAAAATACATTGGTATTCGTATCGAAGAGTTTCTTGTAATATTCAGGCAATAGATTGAAACATTTTATGTTACAGTTTAAAATAGCTTGTTTATACAGGTTGGTCCAAATAAGACTGAAGTGTTGATCAAAAAGGTTCCGAAGAAGTTCAATCTAGCTTGAACCATATGTGAAGCGCAAAATAGAAAGCGACCTAAGGGTAAAAACCAGTTTTGTTCAGGAGAGCCATTTTAAAGATTTAAATACGTGTATCTTTGGTGTACCAACACTTTCATAAAACGCGCATATCACTGGGAGGGAACATTTTTGGGGCATGGGATCGGTCTCATTCGATGCTCAGATGTTGTCCACATCAAAAAAAAACAAAGTGAAAATTGATTTTTTTTACCCTTAGGCCCCTTTCTCTATGCGATGTCACATATGTTATTATCAACTTGCGGACGCAAAAAATATTCAATATTTGTCCTATACAGAGCACCGTTAATGGTATCTGGTTGACTCTCTTAATTTAAAAAAAAATATGGATCGCTAACTTTATCCACCATAACACCAAACAGTAAATCTAGAGGGGTGTAACTAACGCTCATGTAATACCCTACGATTCTGACACTGATCACTGCTCCTCATAACGGGAGACATAGTTTCATGTTGTTCCCGGGTGCTGTTCTAACATTAAAAAGACGGCGAAAATTTTGTTAAATTTTTTTGAGATAAAAGACTTGCCAGAAGAATTCAAAAAATTCAACAATTTTGAAGCGTTGCTGTACTTTATATGCCGATATTATATACTCGTATTTCCATAAAAAACTATATAACCAGCAAAAAGAAATACAAATTAAAAACAATTCTCAGTCTTATTTGGGCCACCCTGTACAAAAAACTCTGTCGTCATGTGGAGTCCTTTTCTTGACATTCTCTGATGGTTCTCAAAGCTCCCAGTATTTTGAAACAAGCATAACATGAAATCATAAAATTTATATAAAAGTCTTAAAGTTTATATGAAAATCATAAAATTTGTGCCTAATGATGCAAGTAAATATAGGTTCAAAACCGGTTAAGAAGACTTACAAATTTGTCAGCTGCTGGTTTTTATTTCTTAAAGGTAGACGACTTTACAAGTTTTCTATAAAATACATTAGCCGTTTGAAGCCGGCCTTAAACAGTATGAAGGTCCCGCTCAGTATAAGTAAATATAAGAATTATATTGTCCACAACTCATCGGCTTAAAAAAGTTTCCCGTTTTTTTCTTTAAAGAATGTTGAGGGAATTAAATATTTAAAGCTTTTGTGCAAATGTCAATTTCTACGAAAAACCCTATCGAACTTGTACTGAAATGAAACTCGCGTCTGCCCACTCAACGCCTTGAAATGGACGAAGCCTCGCCACTGTGGCCCACATATGTACATTGTTGTCGATTTTGCTGTTGTTGCAGTTGATGCAGCTGGTTGCAACTTGCAACATAATATTAAGTCTTATGGAAGACCCACATTCCTCCACACATACGATTACTACTCGTGTACTGGCATAAACAATCGTTTTTTCTTCTTGCCAGCTTTTTTTAAACACTTTTATGTTTGCATGATTTGTTGTTGTCGGTCGGTCGGACGGTTGGCGATATTTCTTTTTAATTTTCTTCTTCATTTCGTACGTTCGTTCGAACTAATGATAAAAAAGAATAGCATAGCGGCGTATGGCTACAAAAACAGCCACTAAAAATAAATGGGCAAAAAAAGAGCCCGCAATAAAAAAAGGTTAATTGGTCTTAAGTAGGCAATAACAATAGATTCATTCCGTTCACACACTCACACACACTCAGTCGCTCAGTCAAACGTTTTTGAATAAAGGATTTTTCCAGCTATTGTGTTGGAAAAACCTAAAAAAAACATGTAGGCAAAGTTTTCATTTTGTTTTAAATCAAGGATTTGCCTTTACTTTTTGTTTTTTTTTTTCGAAAATGATACAAATCTTTAAAATTTCTAGTTGGTTAGAAGAGGGCGGGAGAGAAATAAAATCCTTTAAAGTTTAACTTGTAGTTGATTTTAAGAAGAGTTTTCTCTGAAGGATGTTTAGTAATATTGAAATGTTAGAGATTATCAGAGAAAAAACGTGAAATTATAGTGTTAACTTTGCTTATAGTGAACAGAAAGTTTAATGAGGCCAATCGTATCAACCAATGTCCGTGGGCATAACACTCAAGAACAAATTGTCAAGCATTACTAATTTATACCGAACAAGTGCTACCATACTCGTATATATACAAAATAACTTGTATCGAAACTGAAGTTAAAAAAAAAATGACACAGATAGGGACTATATTTTACGAGGCTTAGGGAAAGAGAACAATTTATTGTGATATGGATAAACGTTGTTGTATCTGTTTTGGTTTCCAATTTAAACATTACTGAAGTATGCCATTCCAGTAGTAGGGATATGGGGGACCAAAAAGACCAGTGTTGCCAGATCGGATCAAATGCGTGAAATGATATGGGGGACCAAAAAGACCAGTGTTGCCAGATCGGAGCAATTGCGTGAAATGATATGGGGGACCAAAAAGACCAGTGTTGCCATATCTGAAAATCGCGTAAAACCGCAGTTGGTTTGTGTCTATGCTAGGTAGGATGGTTGCGCCATCTTACGGTGGTTAGTGGCAACTCTGTCTCTGTGACAGATCCAATTATGTCGGGTGGTGTCAGCGCCGACTCTGGACTCTAGTTGTGTGTGGTGGGTATATTAATTTCAAATTGATAAGACCGTTATTTGATATTTAAAAACGCCTAAAAGATGCAACAAAATAATTTTATATTTTTCCTCCTCACTTACACATTTTCCCACCACCCCCCTCTTTTTCCCTTTCCCACTACCCCCAATTCAATTCAAATCTCCTCTACTCTCCTCTCTACTCTACTCTACTCTACTCTACTCTACTCTACTCTACTCTACTCTACTCTACTCTACTCAACTCTACTCCACTCAACTCTAATCTAATCTACTCTACTCTACTCTACTCTACTCTACTCTACTCTACTCTACTCTACTCTACTCTACTCTACTCTACTCTACTCTACTCTACTCTACTCTACTCTACTCTACTCTACTCTACTCTACTCTACTCTACTCTACTCTACTCTACTCTACTCTACTCTACTCTACTCTACTCTACTCTACTCTACTCTACTCTACTCTACTCTACTCTACTCTACTCTACTCTACTCAACTCTACTCTACTCTACTCTCCTCTCCTAGTTACGGGGGTCTTAAAAGGAATCTCATAGACATTGAACACTTTCGTTGTGTGTCCAATTTTTTGAGAAATTTAGACTTCAAATTTGAGGCGAGAGAACACGTAAAAATTTAAGTATGTGGTGGTGGTTACATCACTCTCCTTGGAGAATCGTATAATGGGGGAATTTATAACAATATTCAATCAACTTGCCCGTTTAACAATTTGATGGCAACTCCGACTCTGGACTCTAATTTATTTTTTGTCTGCGTATATTAATTTCAAATTGATAACACCGTTATTTTATATTTAAAAACGCCTAAAAGCTGCAACAAAATAATTTTATATTTTTTCCATAATATTTTGTTTTGTTGATTAATCATTTCATAATCTAGAACTTTCTATATTATTCTAGAATTTTCAAAATATTTTTGTTTTGTGGTTAAACAATTGCTACTTACGTAAAAATATTATTGTGGTTTTATGTTTACAAAAAACAAATGTTATGGTTTCCAAAAATTTTGTCTTGTTGATTAATCATTTCATTCAAAAATATATTAATCTAGAACTTTCTGGAATAATCTAGAATTTTCTGACGCATATATCAGAATATATGTTTTTATTACTATAACTATTTCTATTACTATTACTCTTACTCTTACTATTCCTATTACTATAAATATTACTAAACTTGCCCGTTTATCAGAATCATTTAAACTTAAATTAGAGTTATTACAATCATTAGCAAAATTAGAATCAATAACATTATTCACATCATTTTCATTATTAGAATTATTATTATTATTGGTAGTGTTACATAATATTGTGATGAAAAAACATTTTATCATCATCGAGGCTATACAAATTATCATATCAAGTTTGTAATGACCTCATGAACGCACGCCTTTTTACATCTTTAGATTTTTTAAATTCCTTGCAGTTTTCAGTATTAATTGAATACATTTTGGATCGAAGGCCTACAAATTCTTTCATAATATTTAAATTTTTTTTATTTAAGGAGGGAAATTTAAAAACATTATCTTGGGGATATTCCGATGTATCAAACTCCTTGGTGATATCATTACGAATATCATTGTAAAAGTCTAATGACCGAATTGTGTATACAAAGGAAGAAGTATTCATATAGTTTATTGATATATTATCTCCAAATTTGGCTTTCATATATCTATAATGGAAATCATATATTTTCCACTTGGATAATTCTAGCACTACAAATCCTAAATACATTGGTTTATTATATTGATTAGAAACGCGATCTAATTGTATAGCAAACAAGTTTTCAGAAAACTTTGTTATACTATGAAAGTTAGGTTTTACAGTTAACGCTCTAACACCTAAAAGTTTCTTATAAGTGGTTTCCCACTGTGAAACAATTTTAATATCTTTACGCTTATCAACGTTTTCCATAGTCTTGCCGTAAACTGCGTTATTGATCAAATTAAAAAAAATCTTTCTCAAATGCATTCTTTGCTAAAGTTCTATGATAAGTATTTAAATCTATATACTTTTCCAACCAATCCGATTGATTAAATTTTAATATTCTATGTACTTTCGTTAAAATAAGGCCATATTCTAAACATTGCTTCAGATTTCTATAGTGTATAGCATATCTTGTTTTACAATGCAAATCGGCAATGAGTTTGAAACATTTCGATCCTCCAATTTTTTTGGATTGTGGACAAAATGGAAGATCGTTTTGCTCATCGTGGAGACTGATGGGGTAATCTAAATCAACTTCCAAAATGTATCCTGTTGGCGATGTGTCATATATTTCGTATACATCAAAGTTTAGAAATTCATTTGTTTGATCATCAATCCACTCAAAGCCACCATATGGAAGATAACTTGACATTGCCCAGCCATACAAATTCTTCGCATCCAAATACATTAGATACTCTGAAGACTTATTAATGTCATAGTCCTCTAAATATTTATTATTCGCTTTGGAATATCATAGCGATCATGTTGGAACAGATATGAGTTTGGAAACATTTCAAAAAATATGTCGAGAATGTTGGAGGGATATATTTGGATTTCTAATGATTTATAAAGATGATGAATTGAATGAGGGGCGCTATAGAAAGCAATTTAATACATTCATAACAATATAAAACTGTTTGAATAGTATATGCATATATTAGTACAGCACTACCCTTTTAAACTGTTGGATCGAGAACTGATCTGATACCTGTTAGCTGATATCTGTTAGCTGTTACCTGTTAGCTGATACCTGTTAGCTGTTGCCTGTTAGCTGATACATCATTATCAAGTTGCAATAAATCATAACGTCTGAAAAAGTGTTGACAGAGTTGATAAAGACGAGGAAAGAATTGAGAAAAAAAATTAAAAGCATAAAAATGGGCGAAGCAGATACTCTAAATCAATTGGAGGAGACATTTAAATCTATAACACAGCCGTTAAAACAATTCATTAGTGAAAGTAAGAAAGTTCCATTGAAGCGTTACAATAGAAATTTGAGTAATGCAGATAAATTTATTCCCAACATGATGTTAAAAAGATCGATAGAAGATGATCCCTATGATTATATGAATAAAAAAGGATTGAGAAAAGTCGATGACTATGATGATGATGTTGAATTTAATGATATGTTTAATAAATCATTAATAAAGAAGGAAACAAGTACTCCCAAAAGATTAGAAAAAGATGAGTCAAACGATGAATTTTTCTCTGAACACGATTTCTCACAAGCCAATAATGATGATTATGATGATACATCAAACATAATGAATTTAACGGAGTTGGCAAGAAAAAACAAATTGGATACAAACTATGGAACACACAAAAATAAGTATAGCGGTGAATGGATGTTTGGTGATAGCCTTTTAAAGTTAAGTGAAGATAAAGTTAAAATCGGCAATGAGAATTGGGCTCTCACTCCAGGACTATTCGAATTATTGTTCGTTATTAAACCTCAAAATTATGATGAAACTGATCTAGTTATCTATAAAAATATATTGCTGAAAACTAATGCATACAGACGAGATTATAAGTCTAATGGTCAGATAAAGGGTTCACGAGGCTATAAATATAAAAAAATTATAAGCAAACTGTTGAATGTTAATAAGAGCAAAGCATTAGCGAACGATTCTAAACATAAAGGAGCCGGTTTGATGAAATTAAATCCATATAAAACAAACTATTTATATTGGGATGATCCGAATGAGCTAGTATATCGTCTCAGACTGTTGATTGCATCACAAGCAGCCGGACACACTAATTATAATAACGAAATTGTATCGATTATTGAAGAGTTACGAGAAGCTGATATAATTATATAGTCAAATGAGATTATGCCTGTAGACAAATTTGGTCACTTTAGTAACTATAAGAAGGAGGCATTAAGGAAGGATATGCCTAAATGGATTGGCTTTACTCTCGACAAAGACAAAAATATTAATTTTCAAAACAAAAGACTTAAGAACGTCAGCAGTCCGCTCGAAGAAACGGATGCGGTTAACAAAGCTTTTCTTTTTAGACAAATCAAAAACGAGCAGAACATATTGAAAAAAGGTTTAAACTTTGAGATTATTCACATTACAGGCGAGCTATCAGCATTGAAATCACAAATTAAAAATATATATGAGGTGCTACCTATGACCTTGGAGATTATCCCCCTTAGAGAGGAGCTATCAACATTTAAATTATAAACTAAAAATATTATCAGCATCGAGCAAAAAAATATTAAAGAACGGGATACACTTGGAGACTATTCGTCTTAGAGAGGAGCTACCAACATTGAGATCACAAATTAAAAATATCCTTGAGGTGCTAAAATAACATGGATGAAAAACGAATGCTTGTGAACGAATTACATAAACAAGCTCGCAAACGATTTTTACGATGAAGAGGACAGAACTTGGCAGCGGTGAATATCAATTAGTGAAGGAGTCGCCGGATTTAAAGCCTACTAAATTTAGGATAGAGGCGATTAAATAAATATATGTATCGAAAGAAAAATAAAAGAACTAAATATAAAACAAAAAATGAGATGGGTTTTCAATCAATTTATTTTATTTATTTCTTTATTTAATATTACATTATTTCATTTTTCTTAATCCAAGAATTATGTTCATTTGAAAAGCCCAACCACTTGACAAACGCTCGATCTCCAACAGTTTTTAAAATTTTCTCAACGAGGTATGACTTTGGATAGCGAGTACGGGAAAGCTTCTTATTATAGAATCCTCCTTTAATTGGATTTCCTTGATAATCATCTAAAGTGTATGTGGTGGGAAAGGTATTTTGTATTGAGTTGATTTTGAATATTTCAGTTGTCCAGTTGGGGGTAAATCCTTTTTCGAAAATATGTTTGTACTTGCTGATGCGTACATGATCACCAACACGGTATTTTGATGGTGGATTAATTTTATAATGATTGTAAACAGTCTCCAACAATTTCTTCTCATTAGATTTATTAACTTGTGTGGGTGCCATTTTAATTGTGCGATAATATTTTTTATTATACTCTTTAATCAAATCCTTAGACTTATCAAGCCAATGATATGACCCATCATAACTGAACTCTTTCCACATCATACCCTTTAGAGTTCTATTAAATCGTTCTATAGTGGATGCTTTCATAACATGTAGAGTAATAATTTATTTTATGTGCTTTCATTAAATCATTAAAGTGTTTATTAAAGAATTCTTTGCCATCATCAGTTTGCAGATTTTTTGGTATTCGTACACATTTTAAAATGTTGTATATAGCTTCAAGCAAATTTTGAGAATGTATCGACGACTGTTAAGAGATATCGATATCCTATATTTTGTCTTGAGTAACTCCCCATTTCAACTAAATCTGCTTGCCATAAGTCATCTATACCCTTCATCACAACTCTTCGTCGTAAAAATAGTTTGCGAGCCTGTTTATGTAATTCATTCACAAGTATTCGTTTTTCATCCATGTTTAGGGAGCACCTCATATATATTTTTAATTTGTGATTTCAATGCTGATAGCTCGCCTGTAATGTGAATAATCTCAAAGTTTAAACCTTTTTTCAATATGTTCTGCTCGTTTTTGATTTGTCTAAAAAGAAAAGCTTTGTTAACCGCATCCGTTTCTTCGAGCGGACTGCTGACGTTCTTAAGTCTTTTGTTTTGAAAATTAATATTTTTGTCTTTGTCGAGAGTAAAGCCAATCCATTTAGGCATATCCTTCCTTAATGCCTCCTTCTTATAGTTACTAAAGTGACCAAATTTGTCTACAGGCATAATCTCATTTGACTATATAATTATATCAGCTTCTCGTAACTCTTCAATAATCGATACAATTTCGTTATTATAATTAGTGTGTCCGGCTGCTTGTGATGCAATCAACAGTCTGAGACGATATACTAGCTCATTCGGATCATCCCAATATAAATAGTTTGTCTTATAGGGATTTAATTTCATCAAACCGGCTCCTTTATGTTTAGAATCGTTCGCTAATGCTTTGCTCTTATTAACATTCAACAGTTTGCTTATAATTTTTTTATATTTATAGCCTCGTGAACCCTTTATCTGACCATTAGACTTATAATCTCGTCTGTATGCATTAGTTTTCAGCAATATATTTTTATAGATAACTAAATCAGTTTCATCATAATTTTGAGGTTTAATAACGAACAATAATTCGAATAGTCCTGGAGTGAGAGCCCAATTCTCATTGCCGATTTTAACTTTATCTTCACTTAACTTTAAAAGGCTATCACCAAACATCCATTCACCGCTATACTTATTTTTGTGTGTTCCATAGTTTGTATCCAATTTGTTTTTTCTTGCCAACTCCGTTAAATTCATTATGTTTGATGTATCATCATAATCATCATTATTGGCTTGTGAGAAATCGTGTTCAGAGAAAAATTCATCGTTTGACTCATCTTTTTCTAATCTTTTGGGAGTACTTGTTTCCTTCTTTATTAATGATTTATTAAACATATCATTAAATTCAACATCATCATCATAGTCATCGACTTTTCTCAATCCTTTTTTATTCATATCATCATAGGGATCATCTTCTATCGATCTTTTTAACATCATGTTGGGAATAAATTTATCTGCATTACTCAAATTTCTATTGTAACGCTCCAATGGAACTTTCTTACTTTCACTAATGAATTGTTTTAACGGCTGTGTTATAGATTTAAATGTCTCCTCCAATTGATTTAGAGTATCTGCTTCGCCCATTTTTATGCTTTTAATTTTTTTTCTCAATTCTTTCCTCGTCTTTATCAACTCTGTCAACACTTTTTCAGACGTCATGATTTATTGCAATTTGATAATGAGGTATCAGCTAACAGGCAACAGCTAACAGGTATCAGCTAACAGGTATCAGGTAACAGCTAACAGATATCAGCTAACAGGTATCAGATCAGTTCTCGATCCAACAGTTTAAAAGGATAGTGCTGTACTAATATATGCATATACTATTCAAACAGTTTTATATTGTTATGAATGTATTAAATTGCTTTCTATAGCGCCCCTCATTCAATTCATCATCTTTATAAATCATTAGAAATCCAAATATATCCCTCCAACATTCTCGACATATTTTTTGAAATGTTTCCAAACTCATATCTGTTCCAACATGATCGCTATGATATTCCAAAGCGAATAATAAATATTTAAAGGACTATGACATTAATTAGTCTTCAGAGTATCTAATGTATTTGGATGCGAAGAATTTGTATGGCTGGGCAATGTCAAGTTATCTTCCATATGGTGGCTTTGAGTGGATTGATGATCAATCAAATGAATTTCTAAACTTTGATGTAAACGAAATATATGACACATCGCCAACAGGATACATTTTGGAAGTTGATTTAGATTACCCCATCAGTCTCCACGATGAGCAAAACGATCTTCCATTTTGTCCACAATCCAAAAAAATTGGAGGATCGAAATGTTTCAAACTCATTGCCGATTTGCATTGTAAAACAAGATATGCTATACACTATAGAAATCTGAAGCAATGTTTAGAATATGGCCTTATTTTAACGAAAGTACATAGAATATTAAAATTTAATCAATCGGATTGGTTGGAAAAGTATATAGATTTAAATACTTATCATAGAACTTTAGCAAAGAATGCATTTGAGAAAGATTTTTTTAATTTGACCAATAACGCAGTTTACGGCAAGACTATGGAAAACGTTGATAAGCGTAAAGATATTAAAATTGTTTCACAGTGGGAAACCACTTATAAGAAACTTTTAGGTGTTAGAGCGTTAACTGTAAAACCTAACTTTCATAGTATAAAAAAGTTTTCTGAAAACTTGTTTGCTATACAATTAGATCACGTTTCTAGTCAATATAATAAACCAATGTATTTAGGATTTGTGGTGCTAGAATTATCCAAGTGGAAAATATATGATTTCCATTATAGATATATGAAAGCCAAATTTGGAGATAATATATCAATAAACTTTATGGATACTTCTTCCTTTGTATACACAATTCGGTCATTAGACTTTTACAATGATATTCGTAATGATATCACCAAGGAGTTTGATACATCGGAATATCCCCAAGATAATGTTTTTAAATTTCCCTCCTTAAATAAAAAATTTAAATATTATGAAAGAATTTGTAGGCCTTCGATCCAAAATGTATTCAATTAATACTGAAAACTGCAAGGAATTTAAAAAATCTAAATGTGTAAAAAGGCGTGTGTTCATGGGGTCATTACAAACTTGATATGATAATTTTTATAGCCTCGATGATGATAAAATGTTTTTTCATCACAATATTATGTAACACTACCAATAATAATAATAATTCTAATAATGAAAATGATGTGAATAATGTTATTGATTCTAATTTTGCTAATGATTGTAATAACTCTAATTTAAGTTTAAATGATTCTGATAAACGGGCAAGTTTAGTAATATTTATAGTAATAGGAATAGTAAGAGTAATAGTAATAGTAATAGAAATAGAAATAGTTATAGTAATAAAAACATATATTCTGATATATGCGTCAGAAAATTCTAGATTATTCCAGAAAGTTCTAGATTAATATATTTTTGAATGAAATGATTAATCAACAAGACAAAATTTTTGGAAACCATAACATTTGTTTTTTGTAAACATAAAACCACAATAATATTTTTACGTAAGTAGCAATTGTTTAACCACAAAACAAAAATATTTTGAAAATTCTAGAATAATATAGAAAGTTCTAGATTATGAAATGATTAATCAACAAAACAAAATATTATGGAAAAAATAAAAAATTATTTTGTTGCAGCTTTTAGGCGTTTTTAAATATAAAATAACGGTGTTATCAATTTGAAATTAATATACGCAGACAAAAAATAAATTAGAGTCCAGAGTCGGAGTTGCCATCAAATTGTTAAACGGGCAAGTTGATTGAATATTGTTATAAATTCCCCCATTATACGATTCTCCAAGGAGAGTGATGTAACCACCACCACATACTTAAATTTTTACGTGTTCTCTCGCCTCAAATTTGAAGTCTAAAATTCTCAAAAAATTGGACACACAACGAAAGTGTTCAATGTCTATGAGATTTCTTTTAAGACCCCCGTAACTAGGAGAGGAGAGTAGAGTAGAGTAGAGTAGAGTAGAGTAGAGTAGAGTAGAGTAGAGTAGAGTTGAGTAGAGTAGAGTAGAGTAGAGTAGAGTAGAGTAGAGTAGAGTAGAGTAGAGTAGAGTAGAGTAGAGTAGAGTAGAGTAGAGTAGAGTAGAGTAGAGTAGAGTAGAGTAGAGTAGAGTAGAGTAGAGTAGAGTAGAGTAGAGTAGAGTAGAGTAGAGTAGAGTAGAGTAGAGTAGAGTAGAGTAGAGTAGAGTAGAGTAGATTAGAGTTGAGTGGAGTAGAGTAGAGTAGAGTAGAGTTGAGTAGAGTAGAGTAGAGTAGAGTAGAGTAGAGTAGAGTAGAGTAGAGTAGAGTAGAGTAGAGTAGAGTAGAGTAGAGTAGAGTAGAGTAGAGTAGAGTAGAGTAGAGTAGAGTAGAGTAGAGTAGAGTAGAGTAGAGTAGAGTAGAGTAGAGTAGAGTAGAGGAGATTTGAATTGAATTGGGGGTAGTGGGAAAGGGAAAAAGAGGGGGGTGGTGGGAAAAAGTGTAAGTGAGGAGGAAAAATATAAAATTATTTTGTTGCATCTTTTAGGCGTTTTTAAATATCAAATAACGGTCTTATCAATTTGAAATTAATATACCCACCACACACAACTAGAGTCCAGAGTCGGCGCTGACACCACCCGACATAATTGGATCTGTCACAGAGACAGAGTTGCCACTAACCACCGTAAGATGGCGCAACCATCCTACCTAGCATAGACACAAACCAACTGCGGTTTTACGCGATTTTCAGATATGGCAACACTGGTCTTTTTGGTCCCCCATATCATTTCACGCAATTGCTCCGATCTGGCAACACTGGTCTTTTGGTCCCCCATATCATTTCACGCATTTGATCCGATCTGGCAACACTGGTCTTTTTGGTCCCCCATATCCCTACTACTCATTCCCCAACTAAAACAAACTAAAAATAAAAATTTGTCGCCTTTTTAAAAACATAACTTCTTTTCAAAAATTATACATATTTTTTGAAAAAAGACGAAAAGGTCCTTTATATTCTAATCCTGATATACTGATTGTTTTAAAACGATCTATACATACATTTGCAAATTTGTAACCAAAAATTACCATTTTTACCCACATTAAAAAAATTTCTTTAACTAAAGTACGAAAACGCTAAAATTAGAGATATCGATTTTTGGACTTCGGCGACCCCTAGTAAAAAACTGGGCAAAATTTTTGTAGAACTCAAAAATATTTTGCAGAAATCAAATTCCTGTTAAGAAACCTTTATTTCACTTTCTTCGAAAAGAGGACAAACCGATCACGCCCATCTTAGAGACAGGATATAAAAATGTTTACGAAAGAAATCTCCATACGATTTCACTAAAGACATCCTCATCACGAGAATTTGCTCGAATAAAGGGGAATATACTAAAGGGTGTTTTTTATTGAGGTATAGAACTTCGAATTGAAATAAAACACAAGAAAATCGTTTTAATGTCCATCAATTTGGCTTTATTGGAAGGATAATTTTATGCCATTAATGTTTAAATATGATTTCGGGCATGTGACCGCCGCGGCTGGCTTGAGTAAAGCCAATTCTACAGGTCCAATTTTCAACCACTTTTTCGAGCATATGGGGCCGTATGTTGGCAATAACGCCACGAATGTTGGCTTCCAAGTCCCCTAACGTGTTTCTGGTTTGTTGGCGTAGACGAGCGACTTCACATATCCCCAAAGAAAATAATCCAATGGTCCATGTTAACCGATCCATGGTTAACCGAATTAATTGCTCTGATGGACGATTATGTCGACCATAAAATGGACGGAGCTTGCGGTGAACTTCGCGAACTGAACCATTACTTTCGAAATAAATTTGCACGATTTGCAAGCGTTGTTCTTTTGTCAACCTGTTCATGATGAAATGGCAAACCAAACTAAATATTAATCACTTGACAGCTGACAAAATGGCCGCCAGTTAAAAAAGTGATGCCAACTTAAAGTTCTATACCCCAATAAAAAACACCCCTTATTTTTTAACCTATTGCATGCGGTATTGCATAGTGAAACAAAACGTTCTCGGCCCATAAAAAAGCTGAGACCTAATGATACTCATCATGGAATCATGCGAAAAAAATGTGAAAGAGAAAAATGTTGGCTGACATAAAGGAATTCCTTCCTGTCGACATAAAAATGGAGATCTGTTGACAGATACTGAGAGTGTAATGCGTATTAGTAAAAATACTTTCCCAATACTTTTTCTTCTCGATTTGCAAAGACCTCCACGAACACTTAAATAAATTGAAATTTTTAAAAATACAAAAATGTGTTTTAATGCTAATGCCATTTTTTTTTAGAAAAAATTGAAAATTTTAAATATTTTTCTAGTTAAAGTTTAATAAATTGTCAAGCTCGAGATCAGTTTTTAAAATAAATTGTTTATACTCGTAAATGTAAGTTTTTAAATATTTCGCAATTTTTTAAAGTTTTAGCCGTAGAAGCCTTAAACGTCCATAAACGGCGTGGTCATGGGCCAGAGGCCCAAAAAAAAATCTAATTATGCTCGGGGGCATATGGTTATACAGAAACACTGAATTATTCAAAAAAAAAACAAAATATTTACCTAAAATTTTGATTTGGGTCAATTTCGGTTCGGTCCATATGGGCCCTAGGGGGCCCCTTTGACCACAAGGGGGCCCAACAATAAAATTTCGTCACAAATCCGAATGTAACATTAATTCTGCCATGGAACCAATCTTCCTAGGATTCCGAAAAGTAGGTCCTTTCGAACATGAACATATGGTTACTCAGAAACAATGCAATTTTCTGAAGAATCTGAATATGACATTAAGTTTACGATTTGGGATTATTGGTGACGTTGACCAATGGGCATGGTCCATGAACCCTGGGCCCAAAAATCGTACCACCGTGGTCGGGGACAAATGGGTAATTAAAAACGGAAAGATCTTCTAACAAATCCAATTATGGAACAATATTATAATTTTCCACCAGTTTGGGATATTGGTCCTAGGGGTCAAAAATCGGCCTTGTACTATGGACATAAAGTATTAAAAAACCATAAAATTTCGTCGCGAGTCCGAAAATCTTATAATATTATTACGATTCGTAGAAATTTAAGGCCTTAACCCGTGGCTATAAAGTTCCAAGGAGCCGAAAAATATGTCCTTTCGAACATGGACATACAATAAGAACTCAGAAACTTGGAACTTGCTAAAAAAAATTAATTTTGCGATTTGGGTAAACTAGAGAAAACTGCTCTTCTTCACGAATGAAAAATGAAAAAGAAAATGGTTCATAGTGCACCAAAAATGTAGTTTTGTCAAATGTGGACCCACCCCCAATAACCAAATACCCCAATCCTGTCAATACCACAATACTACAATACAACCTATGGTGGAGAGTATAACATATGGTCCACTTGTTTTCTTTTGGTTATTTATGAAATATCTGTCGAATGAGTAATACATGTTTGAAAAATTGGACTTTAATAAAGGGTGTTTTTTTTAGACGTTTGGCTTTTAATCTGACCACCCTTTTTTTGGAGTTGTTATTTTAATCAGCTGTTGTAGGATGTTGATATGAACGACCTTTGGTTCCGATAAGACGGCACTACATGACATAAAATCAACGTAACAATCAATTTATTGAAGGAAACTTTTAGTGAGCGCATTATCCTGCGTCGTGGCCTCCATGATCTTGCGATTTAACACCGCTGGACTGTTTTTTTGCGGGCCTATGTGAAGTCGGATAAGCCCGGCACGATTGACACCTTTTAAGATAATATTCGGGACGTTATTGCCGCAAAAAATTGGGCCTCTCGGCTGGAATCTATTCGTGTCAGCCGCGACGGCCACTTGCCCGAAATCATTTAAAAAAGACGAAATGAAACACCCTTATCTTTTTAATAAATCTAAATTATTGGCCATAACATTTGATTCTACGAGGGTTGCTATTTATATATGTGACCCGGCCTATGAAAAGGTGGCTTATGAGTCAAAAAGAAAAATTTTCCACTTTTTTTGTGGTTTTGATTGTTTTTGATACGCTCTTTCACGTGGTGGAAACTAGAAAGTCCCTATTCACAAGCGACACACGTCCTACTCGTTCAGCATTGCTTTTAAATCTGAGCACTCACACGATTTTTTTTTCGGTCAGAAACTGGTTTGTGCTTTGCATTGAAAAAACATCGCTCTTTATAAACACACACGAACCTATCTCATTTATGCTCTTTTGCCTTGTTTTGGTTGCCTTTTGGGCATGATAATGCAAAAGAAAAACTACTAAGAAACTGAAGAAATGCATAGTTTATCTTTAACAGCTGTTTCTCGCAATTTCTTTTTGAGTCATAAGCCACCTTTTCATAGGCCGGGTCACATATATTTCTGGCCTAGGCAACACTATGTGTTGCCTATCGCCGTCTGGCATTCTTATTGGAAAGTTTGAAATTTTTTTAGCATAAACGTACTCAGAACGTTTTGACGTGCGACCTTCATTTGTATTGTTTACAGTGATGCATTAAACACATAGACGACAGCAAGCAGCGAGCGACAACCTGTCAAAATTAAAACACACACGTTTATATGAAAATGATTACTTTGACGGCGTCACAGCAGCACGACGGCACAGCAGCCGTTGCTGTTGTCGCCAATATAAACTAATTTCTATTTTGAAAGGCGACAATATCAGATACAGTGTTGGCAATGCACTAAAGTAGTTGTAATAATTTAGAGATTAAAGGCGTTTAACTAAAAACTGAAAATTTGCGTCAAACATTTTGGGATTTATTAAATGTTCAAGGTGTCAAGGTGTTTTTATATATCTTCTTGGTATGCTAAAATAAAATTTCGCTATATAAAGATTTCTTGTGAAGCCGGTCTTCGTCCGGGGGTATGCCAAAATATGGCTTCGCCTTTTAAATATTTCCTGCCTCTTTGCAATCTATTCAATCCACTCATTAATAAACAAACTATAATGAAAATAAAACATATAATATATAAATAATATATAAAATACTCTGTTCCGGAATCTTTTTTTCAATGTGCTTCTTATCTGATACTTCGGCTTCACTACTGGGGAAAATACACGAAACATCCGATTGCTGCATAGTGATTGAGCTATGTCTGGTTTTACACGGACAATTATAATTGTCACGATTGTTGAGTTGGTTGGAGAGAGAGGTAAGAAGTATGGAACGGGGAACAATGGCGACAATTATAATTGTCCGTGTAAAACCAGACTATGTATTTTGCAACGAAACTGTCAATCTGATGTACGGTCTATTTCCTATGAAGGGTGCACACGATTACAATAAATTATTATGTAGAACATAAATCGTTTGTTTGTGTGCCTCATAAACGTCATATTGGCATCACTGAAAAATACATTGCTCCAATAAACAGCTGTGCATACTAAAACAATATCAGCTGTTTACGCTGCTGCTGCCGTTCTCAAAATATTTTAAAAGGTGGCAGCACAACGACAAATGTCGCCAACGACATTTGAAGTCAGTCGTCGTGCTGCTTGCTGTCGTCTATGTGTTTAAAGCATGACTTGGTAAATTTGGCAAAAAAAAAATTGAATTAACTTGTAAACATTTTCGTGCGATCATTTTTCACAACTTTCAACGTGTATTTTCACGACAAGAGTGCATCGATGAGCTTAAATCTTTGTATGGCGATCAAGCACCATCCTATAGCACTGTGGCCGACGCTCGCTCAAAGACGAAGGTCGTCCAAAAACGGCCGTTGTGCCGGAGAACATTGATGCCGTACGTGTACTGATAATGCAAGATCGTCATGTGACATACCGTGAGATAGAGGCATCCTTGGACATTTCTTCCACATACAAACATTCGATATTGCATTAACACCTGGCCGTAAAAAAGGTTGGTTCTCGTTGGATCCTGCACAATTTGACAATCGCTTAAAAAAGTCTCGTGTCGAAATTTTGAAGAAGAAAAAACGATCGCGGTGCTTCAAAAGACGTTTATAAGATCGTCACAGGTGACGAATCATGGATCTATGCGTATGAGCCCGAAGCAGAACAGCAATCGACCGTGTCGATCTTCGAAGACGAGCCAAATCCAACAAAAGTTGTTCGTGGAAGAAGCTCTTTGAAGCAAATGGTCGCCTGTTTCTTTGGCAAAACTGGTCATGTGGCGACTGTCCCGCTTGATCAACGTAGGACGGTCAATTTAGAATGGTACACCACAATCTGGTTGCCTGAAGTCTTCGGAGAAATTCGAAAAACGAGAAGACGAATCATTTTGCACCATTACAATGCGAGCTCTCACACATCGACTCAAACCAGCGTCTTTTTGACCGGCCAAAATGTCGAATTGATGGGTCATCCATCCGCCGTACAGCCCTGACTTGGCACCCAATGAATTCTTTTTATTCCCGCAGATCATCAAAATGCGTGGTCAACTATTTTCGTCCCCAGAAGATGCTGTTGAAGCGTTTCAAAACCATGTTTTGGTGGTGTCTCAATCGGAGTGGAAAAAGTGCTTCGACAATTGTTTTGAGTGCATACAAAAGTGTATAAATCTTGCTGGAGAATACTTTGAAAAACAATAAAACCATTTTTGATGATAAATATTCGCATTTTCATTATTAGGCCAGAAATATGTATAGCAGCCCTTGTATGAGAACTCAGAAACAGTGGAATTTGCTAAAAAAAAATTAATTTTGCGATTTAGCTAAACTAGAGGTCTTAACTTAAGGACCCTGGGGCCCAAAGCCCTTCGCTAAACATTACAGTTTTCTTCACAAATACAAAAAAAAAACAATGGTTCTGGGGGCCGAAAAAAATAGTTCTAAAAAAAGTGGACCCCCATCAACAATCAAATACCCCAATTATGTCAATGCCGTACTTCAACACAATCCATGGGGGAGAGTATAAAAGCTTCGGCCCGGAACGACCGAACGAATTTTCTACTTGTTTTATTTTGGGTTTGTATGAAATACCCGTCAAATGAGTAATACGAGTACATGTTATAAAACTCCGAAAACCGACATTCCGGTCTTTATGTCCAAGCCCGTTAGTCGGTTTTTTAAAAACAGCTACAACCCTTCATGTGGTTTTATCCTGTTTTTGCTATCGGGTTGTATGTCTTTTTGGTTGTGGAATGTAAAAGCGAAGAAAATGAATAATTTGCAAGTAAGAAATTCGTAACTCCCAAAAATATTTGAGCTGAACCCGCCTTTAGGTGTACTGTTCGGCTTAAAATTACCAGTTGGTTCGATTTACTTTAAAAAATTCCGCCAGTCGGTTTTTTAAAAACTCGATTCTGAAAAAAACTCAATATTTTCTGAAAACCCCGTGTTTTTATACTCTGGTTTAAGCCATGAAAATGAATTTGAATAGACAACTTGGGATATAATATTACAGAATTTTTTACACAAAAAATGTTTTGTTCAGTCTATATTTAGGATACACGTCCAAACAAGCGGCACATAAAAGCAAACATTTAAAACCCATAAAAAGCTAAGTTAATGCGATTTTCGAGTTTGGCGTGACAAAATCCATTAAAAAGAAGATGTGCAATAAATATGGCTTCATTAAGTTTTTCTCTCATTATATCCCTGCACAACTTTTCCAATCAATCTTCGACCAATGCAATAATAATTCGTCATGAGAGAGATTAACACGAGCAACGCCTCAATTCAAAACAAATCAAATTAGGTTGGTGTGAAAACAATATTAAAACTTATGTAAGCATACAGCCGTCGACGAACCAAGCGCACATATGGACATGTAATCAATCATCGAATCATGTGTCTTGCACAACCGATATTGATTAGATTGAATCACGATGAGGTCGTCCGTCTTTCATTGAATCGTGATGCAGAAAACGCTTCCGTGAAACGCACTGTAGTAGTGATCGCCAGCCACAATTAAACAATATTCACAGTGCCACTCTCTTTACAACTGCAAACAAAACCACCGAGAAAACAATTGTAGATTTCAGATCGTGATTTGTGTTGGCTGACTTACAAACGAGTAGTACGAGTATTTGAAATTCAAAATTTACATATTTTCCCACTATGTACTCGTAAGTAATGAATTGGCTGTGTTTGTACGGGTATATGATGACGTATCTGTCTGAACATGACCTATGTAAATATGTACACGTGTGTAACATACTTTTTTACATAATATTTGGTATGAAATATATTTTTTTTGAAGTTTTTTTTTCAATTTTGCTAAAAAGCCAAGTCATGAACGCCTACTAGAAAAACTTTTCAAGTTTATTGGCTTTAAAGAATTTTTATTTTTTTCTCTGTTTGGGTTCATAAATATTTACAAGAGTTGGAGAAAAAGAACTCACGAAATCTTTTGCTTTTAGATTCACAAATATTAGCATAATACAAAAAGATTTTAAGCAAATATCTCTTTGGCGGGATGGGGGGAGTGAGAGAAGTAGAAGTGGATAAAGACAAGATGTTAAACAAACATTATGTAAATGTAAAAGAAGATAAAAAAATGCAATTAAAAATAAAGACACGTAATGGTGCGCGATAGCTGCTGTTGATGGATTAGACTCAAAGTTAAAATGTAAGTTCAAGGTAATCGGAAATTCATGGTTAAAAAAAGATATTTTAGACAATTTCAAAGAATTGGGCTTGTTAAAGATTTGTAAGTTGAACATAACGATTCGCAGCCTGGTCAGAGGTCCACAAATCGCGCGGCTTGCTGCCGGTTCGGCGCCTTCGCCGACTTGTGTTTCTAGTTCGATCCGTAAACATCGGCATGTCCTAGCTCATAATATGAAGCCTATTTTATTGACTAAGCTGATATTTTTTATGACAAAAATTACTCAAAGTATACGCGAAGAAAAAAATATGGTTGGTAAAAATATTCGAAGAGCATCATATTATTAATTGTTGGGTACATGGTCCTCAATAATAACAATATTATGGTCCTCATAGCAATAGATTATTTACATATAACCATACTACGACCATACCACAACCATATTATGATTCACACTCAACCATATTATGATTCTTACAGCCAAACTATGTTTTACAATCATAGTATACGGTGGGCGATTTAAAATTTTAAAATTGTAGCGGATGTAAAGAAGTACTGATAATTTTTTCAAATTTCTGTTTTTTTTTTGTTTTTTATTTCGATCTTTTGCTTTAACACACTAAACAGGGACTAACCGGCTCAAGACCTCTTGTTTTAAATAGAAGACAAGTTATTAACAAAATCGCAAAGTGATATTGATTTTCGTGGCTGTACACTGCTTTTTTGGTTCGTGACGACCATCATCAGAAAGCTTCGCAGCAATTGTTGAAAAAATAACCAAACTCTTTACGACCAGACTCTCACCAAACGAATGAGAACTGCTCTTTTAAATCTCACTTCTCAAGTTTTCTTCAAACAATTTCACACAAAAATACAATTCACTTTTACCACCTCTACAGAGACTCCACTCACACAGCCGACGACAGCAATATTTTACGCACTGTTTTTAAAAATCGAAAAATCATCCGAAATTGTGATGTGAGTTGGCCGCTTTTGACTTGCGATTTGAGCCCTTTGGATTATTTTCTTTGAGGAACCATTAAGGATAAATGTTACGCAAAGCATCCAGATAATTGAAGCGTTGAAACATAAAATCGAAGTTGCCACTGAAGGGATTCGCCCGAAACAATCGAAAATGTACTGAAAAATTGGGTTGATCGGATGAGGTGCTGCCGAGCCAGTTGTGGTAAACATATGAATGATATTGAGTTCTATTATTTAATAAAAGTTCAAAATTTCCACAAAAAAAAAAACGGCACACAAGTTGACATAGTCAACTAAACTCTTTTTGCAACACACACACACGTTGTATAGGAAATCTATTGATGGCTCTCGATGTGGTCTCTTTAGAGGTGGCAAGAGTGAGTTGTATTTTCGTTGGCAATTGTGTAAAGAAAACTTGAAAAGTAAGGTTTACAACAGTAGTTTGGGGAGAGCCTGGCCTTATAGAGTTCGGTTTTACTTTCAACAATTGCAGCAAGGCTTTCTGAAGAGGGTTGTCACGGACCCGAAATCATGATAAAAGAAGTGTGCAGCCACGAAAATCAATGTCACTTTGCCATTTTGTTAAAAACTTGTTTTCTATTTAAATATAGAAGCAAGAGGTCTTGAGCCAGTTAATCCCTGTTCAATGTGTAAAAGCAACAGACCGAAATAAAACAAATGAGCTAAACAAAAAACCGAAATTTCTAAAAATATCAGTAATTTTTTTTTTTACAGCCGATTCAAATTTAAAATTTTTAATCGCGCATATTGTATAACTCACACGTAACTATGCGATGATCCCTACAACCATGTATGATTCCACTTAAACATACTATGATCCCCAAAATTATTTTGAAGTATTTGGTAAGGCTATTATTCAGCAATACAGATTTTCTGAAGTAAATTTTTTAAAAATACATTAAACTGAAAATAGTAGGAGTGAACGAGGGTTGCTTTTTTCTATTTCTGCTTATCGGACATTTTCATTGGGAATTTTGACATTTTTTAGCATAAACGTACTTAGACCGTTTTGACGTACGACCATCATTTGTGCTGTTTACAGTGACTTGAAAAAATCAATTTGACAAAACAAAAATGGAATTAACTCGTGACCATTTTCGAGCGACCATTTTTCACAACTTTCGACGTGGATTATCACGACAAGAGTGCATCGATGAAATTAAATCATTGTATTGCGATGAAGCACCATCCTATAGCACTGTGGCCGACGCTCGCTCAAAGACCAAGGTCGTCCAAAAACGGCCGTTGTGCCGGAAAAGATTGATGCCGTGCGTGAACCGATAATGCAAAATCGTCATGCGACATACCGTGAGATAGGCACGTCCTTGGGCATTTCCATTACCAGCATACATTCGATATTGCATGAACACCTGGCCGTAAAAAAGTTTTGTTCTCGTTGGATCCCGCACAATTTGACAATCGCTCAAAAAGGGCTCGTGTCGATTGGTGCAAAGAAGATCGTCACAGGTGACGAATCATGGAGCCCGAAGCAAAACAACAATCGACCGTGTGGATCTTCGAAGACGAACCAAATCCAACAAAAGTTGTTCGTAAAAGAAGCACATCGAAGCAAATGGTCGCCTGTTTCTTCGGCGAAACTGGTCATGTGGCGACTGTTTCGCTTGAGCAACGTAGGAGGTCAATTCGGAGTGGTACACCACAATTTGTTTGCCTGAAGTCTTCGGAGAAATTCGAAAAACGAACAAGAGAAGACAAATTATTGTGCACCTACCATGACAATGCGAGTTCTCACACATCGGCTCAAACCAGCGCCTTTTTGACCGGTAAAAACGTGAAATTGATGGGTCATCCGCCGTACAGCTCTGACTTGGCATCCAATGACTTCTTTTTATTCCCGCACATCAAGAAAAAATGCGTGGTCAATGATTTCCGTCGTCAGAAGATGCTGTTGAAGCGTTCAAAAACCATGTTTTGGAGGTGTCTCAATCGGAGTGGAAAAGGTGCTTCGACAATTGGTTTGAGCGCATGTTAAAGTGTATAAATCATGTTGGAGAGTACTTTGAAAAACAATAAAACTATTTTTGATGATAAATATTAGTATTTTGATTATAAGGCCAGAACTATATAAGTCTAGAAATGATATGGTTACTACATGGTCACTGCAACAATAATACGTTCTCTACAATAAAAGCATGTTGGTCGCAACCATAGTATTGTTCTTTAAATTTCATTTTAACAGTATGATTGCGGCGATATTAATATTGTTGAAATGTAACAATAGTATTATTGCCAAATTTAGAAATAAAAATATGGTTGTAGCATCCATATAAACATGTTTGGTGCAACAAAATTATTGTTGTTTAAAATTTACTTTAACAATAATATGATTACGACAATCATACCGCATGTATACCAAAAAAAACACATACACATAATTGTTGTCCGTTATAAAGCAAAAACAATGGGAAGGTAGTTCGAGGGATTTTTATTGTGTTTACTTTATTCAGTGGAATACTCTAATGCCGACTGGTTCTTGTTTATTTAAAATCTGCCTGCACTTAAGTATATAGCCATTGATCATGGTTTAATCATATTCGTTACTTGGTGTCTACGGATGGTGAAGTAGCATTCACCCCGGCTGGCAACTAAAAGTATCGTATTTTCGACTGCCGTTGGAATATATATTTTAGTTTCTTGAATAAAATGTTCAATAAAAACATGGCCTCTAATCTGGCTATGATAAAAATCTATTTTTAAATAACAACATTACCCAAATAATTTTTGGGATCACTGTATGGTTGAGTGTGAATAAAACTATGGTTGTGGGGATCATAGTATGGTTGCGTGTGAATCATACTATGGTTGTAAGGATCATACTATGGTTGTATGAGAAACATACTATGGTTTTGAGGATCATAATATGGTTGTGGAGATAATGGTATGGTTGAGTGTGAATCATACTATTGTTGTGAGGATCATAGTATGGTTGTGAAGATCATAGTATGGGTGAGTGTGAATAATGTTATGGTTGTGGGGATCATAGTATGGTTATGTGTGAATCATACTATTATTGTAAGGATCATAATATTGTTGTGCCACAACCAACAATAGTATGATCCTCTTCGTATATTGTCACCCCAACCATACTTTTTTTCTGCGTGTAGTAACAATTTGCCCACTCTAAAAGTCGCAAAAAAAGTCCGACCTGTTTAAACGCCAGACAGAGGCGCGGAATCTTTTTTTTAATAACAGAGTAGTGTAGGGTATGTGATGGCGAGCACCACTGGAACTCATTTTACTAATTTAAAATTGTATCTGGACCAATTATCCTTAGAATTCTTCGCAAACAACGATTTAAAAATTTCTAAAATGCGTTGATGCTTTTGGAAAGTTTGTTGATTCGCATCCATTTAAGAGGATAAAATTCACAAACGTTTTACGCGTATTAAGTTTTTAGCTGACAGAGATGTGTGAAGATATCATCGGCCAGAGAATTGGTTTCTAATATTTAACCTATATTGTATGCCTGCGATCGAACCGCCCGAGGAGGTTCAATAGCGTAGACAGGGTTAATTTGCATTAAAAAATTCACTAATGCAAATTATAATTTTATGGTGACAGACGACAGCATCTGCATTTTGGAAACTGCATTTAGTAACCAACGGTTTGTCAACTATTTTCTTGACATTGACTTCGATATAAAATGGATAAAAGTAAAACATTACGATTAGCACCTATGCAGTTGGTGAAAAATCACAATTTATTTAAGAGAAATTAAATTAAATTGAAAATACTTTTGCTGAGATTGGCCTACAATGTCCAAAATTGTACAAGCATAAACAATTTGACAACAGCTGATTTGAAAACAGCCGCTGATTGTGAGTACAGCGGTTGTTTGTGATAAATTGTGTCAGCGTTGTCAGATTGTAGTACCTAAATCAGAATAAATTCAGTTAGTAATACCTAAATCAGTATAAATTCAGTTTGATTTTGTGCATTTACGTTAAATAACACTGTGGAACATTTTTGGGGTTATTGTCTGGGGGGTGAGAAATTCCAAGTCAGGGTGATGGTACTAGGTCAGTATATTAAAACCCTCAAGTAACTTCACTTAATTGTAAATAAAAGCAGGTTATGTGACTTTACGTGAAAGTTATAAGACTCTACACGTTTTTCCGTTTGGGATTTATGTGTTGTAAAAAAAAAAATTATTTTTGCAAAATTTTCTTCATAAATTTATTTCTAATTGCAAAAATGTTGATTTGGTAGAGAAACAGTATATTAATGGATTAAAGAAAATGTAATTATTAATTTTTCTCAATTTATTTCAGCAAAATCGAACTAGTCGTTCTCGAGTTATGTCAAACTACGTTTTTGCCAACATTTTACAACTAAGCGAAAAAACATCAAGATAAGGAAAAAATGTAAAAGGTCATAAAAAAAACTGGCACATACGAACGCAAAACCCTTTGAGGGTTTTAATATACTGACCTAGTACCATCACCCTGACTTCGAATTTCTCACCCCCAGATTGGCTGTTGTACTGTGTAACAGCCGCTGATTGTGAGTACAGCGGTTGTTCGTGATAAATTGCGTCGGCGTTGCCAGATTGTAATACCTAAATCAGCATAAATTTAACTTGATTTTATGCATTTACGTCAGAGTTAATGCAGTTTGGGAGGAGATAATGTACAAGTTAATTTGTCGCAAGTCTGCTTGAGCACATTAAAGCTGTCGTCTGTCTAGACTATATGACACTGACGAGGTAACAGAATGACGTCACGTAATCCAGATTTTGGTTGAAGACTATTAGTATTTGTTGTACTTATTGACAAGATCTTTGTTTTGGTAATGTTTATCCTTAGATTTGCTTTGAAAGCTTCTAATTGTACATCGTTAAGTTTTTTCGGTATTTCTTCTTAGGCATGAGCTAGAAGGCAAATCGTCTTTACACGATAGCCAAGAGACAACACAGTCGCTGCCACATGACATCATGACACATCTCCAGTGAGAGAAAAACATGTTTTACATTTGACAGATCAACATTTAAGTCATAACTAAAAAATGCTAAAATTTTAGCAAAAACTAATTTATCTTTTGTGGCCAGCGAAGGGGTAAAAAATAAAAAAAAAATTTCTTGTCTTGATTAAACAAACAAAAAGAAATATATAAAAACGTTAAACATTTGACACAAGTCCAAAGAGGGAGAAGAAATAAAAGGTTGTCACAGATCTGACAGAACTTTGTAGGCAGAGATAACATATTTGAGAGTGCTTAATTTTTTAAATGTAACAATTCATCTTGCCCAGGACAAGCTAAATGGAAAGATTAGATGTAAAGAGTGTCCCAAGAAGAACGCAATTTTTAAATCTGGCAACATTCGAAGTGTCATTGTTTGACATTTGAACAATTGTTATTGTTTGTTAGTAGAAGGTACGAGGTTAGTAAAAATGGAGCGCTACACGAATGAACAACGCATTCTCATTGTGAATTGGGTATTGGAGAGACAACATGAAAATGCTGATTTTGCCGATAAAATCATCTTCAGTGACGAGGCCCATTTTCATCTTGATGGCTTCGTCAATAGGCAGAATTGTCGCATTTGGGTTGCGGAAAATCCTCGAGTGATTCACGAGAAGCAAATGCATCCTCAACGTGTCACTGTGTGGTGTGGTTTTTGGGCTGGAGGAATCATTGGACCTTTTTTTATGAAAATGAGGCAGGTCAAGCGCAAACAGTCAATGGTGTTTGGTATCGTGAAATGATAACCAGTTTTTTCTTGCCTAGAATTGAAGAAATGAATGTGGAGGGCATGTGGTTCCAACAAGACGGCGCCACATGTCATACAGCCAGAGAAACAATTCAATTGCTGCATCAGTCATTTCCCGGTCGTGTTATTTCGCGTTTTGGAGATCAGAATTGGCCGTCTAGATCGTGCGATTTAACATCATTAGATTTTTTTCTTTGGGGTTTTTTGAAGTCGATGGTTGACGCGAATAAGCCGACGACGACTCAAGCCTTAAAAGACGAAATTGGACGCTGCATTAATGAAATACCGCAGCATTCATGCAAAACGGTTATTGAAAATTTCATTAAAAGATCGCGTGCATGCCAGCAAAGCCGCGGCGGCCATCTGCACGATATATTGTTCCATACATAACCTCATTCTGTCTACTTTACGATATAATAAAGTTTCAAGATTTTTTCTTAAATATCTGTGTTTTATTTAAAATTTAAAAATTGCGCTCTTCTTAGGACACCCTTTATTAAATAAAAGTTCAATAATTAAACTAAAAAACTAACAAAAAAAAATAAAAAAAAACAACGTAAACGGAGGAATACCGAACCGTAAGTCATGATTAATTAACGACTACAAATTCTTCTCTTAATGGATTTGAAAAATTTCAGATCGCCATCGATCAAATGAAATGAAACTGTTCTGCTCGATACTCGAAATGTTTTTTTGAAACCTTTTCGATTTTTTTTGTATTTTTTTTATGTTTGCGGGTAATGATAAAAACACGATTTCATTAGTGCGGACGGATGGATGGTTGGATAATGAACCCCCGCCCCTAAATGTCAAAACTTGTATTCTTCGAAAAAGTCAGTCAGTCAATCAAACCAATAAAAATGACGCGCAATCGTTCTAATGGTGGCATAAATCGAATAACGGCGGCGGCTTTACGTCTTTTATTTCTTTATTATTATGGAGTGTGTGAGTTGTGCGCTCGTCATCTGCGTAAAATAAGGCAATGGAAATTTAATTTAGAAGAACAACGAAAACTTTATCCGATAAATTGCTTTAATTCGATTCTTTTTTCATTACTTAACGAATCACAAATAATAAAAAAAAGCTACACACAATCAAGTGGATCAAATAACGCAAACGGCCTTTTTCAAGAAGAATTGAAATTACAAAAAAAAAAAAATTGGAAAAAAAACCATTCGAATCTCTAAATCTACAACAATGAATAGGAAAATATTGTATAAAAACTATAGATAAATTATTAAGTTACAAACATACAAAAATAATACAATAGCAACAAAACATAAAGAAGCTCGTTATGGATGGGTGGACAGACAGACAGACGGACGGACAAATGCTGATGTTTGATTTTTTTTTTTATTTTTTTTTTCCAGAAAATGTAAAACTATCTGAAGCTTAATAAATAATAGGCGCAAAAAACCAGCCAACGAAACAACAGACCACATAATCTGTACATTAATACCCAGAAAACCTACAAAACAGCAGTAGAACTTTTTATAGCCAACAGGGGGAATGTATGCCCACTAGCAGACATTGATAAATTTGTTGAAAAATAAAACAGTAGTTCTACAAAATATATATTTTTAGCCTGTTGTGTTGAATCCAAATACTTTTTTTTTTAAAAATGATCATGGTAGAAGATTAAAGTTAATATGGCAATTTAAGTTTGCATTTGTTTTAATGACAAGCTAATGGAAGACCATCAGCTAAGATCATTAGCACAGTAAACATAAACAAACAAAAAAGAGGTAAAAACAAAGTTAAGTTCGGCCAGGTTGAATCTTATATATCATCCATTTGGAATTCACTACATAGAGAGAACTGATTTGTTGCCACAACCGAATGTTGGTGGTTGCTTCGCTACAACCTAATAATTATTGGGTACATGGCACTTTTCAGTAAAGGGAACTAACACTATCGGTTGAAGAGAAAATGTATCGTTCACTCCAACTTGTAAAGATGATTATTGGAATTGAATTTGTATTGTAAAGGGTGGTCCTACCATAATGCATAATATTAATTGTGGCGTGACTCACATTAATATCATTAACGTCAAGTTTCTTGCCCAACTTAATTTGACATTTCTTTAAGTAAATGGTGCTCACTATCGCGAGATGATAACGGATTTCTTGTGACCAAAAATAAAAGATATGGACCCGGACGATATGTGGTTCCAACATAATGGTGCTTGCCACACAGCCAACGAAACAATGGCTCTTTTGCGCAAGAAATTTAATGGTCGTGTTATCTAACGTCGTGCTGATGTTTAACTTTTATCTTTGAGGATATTTAAAAGAAAAAGTGTACGCCAAGAACTATTCAAGAGCTAAAGGATAAGATATTTCGGCACAGTAACGACATTGAACCTCTAACATATATCGGAGTCATTGAAATATGGAACATCGGATAGCTTTATGCCACCGAAGACGTGGAGAGCATTTGGTCGATATTTTGTTTTACACATAATTGTCATAGATAATTCTATCATAATAAAAGATATTAGGATATTTTTCTCAAAACTTTGTTTTATTTACATCAAACAACGTGCGTTCAAGCTGGACCACCCTTTATATGTACAGGGTGGGCCAAAAGTTACCATGGGGTTTACAAATTTAATAACTTTTTCGCTTATAAATTTTTTTCAGATTATATACGAGTAAATAACTTTTGAAGAAAAACTAATGGAAAAATTCACTCACAACTGAACAAAGAAGCAGAATAATAGAATTTTCTTATTTAAATAAGCTATCAATTATTTAAACGCAAACGCAAAAGTGATGAAGTTCATTTTCATTTGAATGGCTTTGTTAATGCGAGTAAGCAGAACTGTAGGTTCTGGGGGTTCTGAAAACCCAAGAGCCATTCATCATCGTCAATTGCTCCCCATTAGGTGTACAGTATGCTTTGGGATCACATCTGCAAATATCGTTGGGCCTTACTTCTTCGAGAATGAAGATGGAAGTGCTGTAACCGTAAATGGAGAGCGGTATCGGTTTATGATAGAACATTTTTTACGCCCTGCTCTTGAAAACAGACCTGAGATGTGGTTTCATCAGAACGGAGCCACTGCCCGAGACACAATGGCACTTTTATGTCAATAATTTCCAGAAATTCGGAAATTATTTGGCCAGCGCGATTTATCAGCACCCGACTATTTTCTTTGGGGTTATTTGAAGGAGCGAGTATATGTGACACGCAAAATAGAAAGGGACCTAAGGGTAAAAACCAGTTTTGTTCAGAAGAGCCATTTTAAAGATTTAAATACGTGTATCTTTGGTGTACCATCACTTTCATAAAACGCGCATATCTCTGGGACTTTTGGGGCATGGGATCGGTCTCATTCGATGCTCAGATGTTGTCCACATCAAAAAAAAAGAAGTAAAAAGTGTTTTTTTTACCCTTAGGTCCCTTTCTCTATGCGGTGTCACATATGGGAACAAGCCCGAGACAATCTTTCAACTCAAGGCCAACATTGTTGTAGAAATTCGAGCGGTACAGCCACAAATTTTGAAAGATGTTTTGGAAAATGCTCTAATATGAGCCCATCATTGCGAAGCTGAAAATGGGGTCATTTAATTGACATTATTCTTCATACTTAGTGTAAAAAAGTTTTCATTTTTATATTATATAATCTGAGAAAAAAATAATGAACGATGAAGTTTTTAACCCAATGGTAACTTTTGGACCACTCTGTATTTATTGTTAATGAATATTGTTTTTAACTTCTTTCTAAATTCGGTTCTCATGGCCACGAAATTTTGTCAATAGTTTAATTTTATGTACGCGGTTCTTCTGGCTAATTTATAAGTTTCAATAGAACTTGTAATAGATTTCCGGTCAAAATTCAAAAAATATTCCTTTTTTTTTAAAACTTTTTAATTTCTTTCGGAAAAACCCTAACTAATGTAATCATCAGTACCAATGAAATTTGGTGGTGGCAACAGAAAGTGCGTTTGTCCAAGCAAATTTTTGTAGTTCGGAAGAATTCTAACTTATGAAAGTGATGGTACACCACAGATACACGTATTTAAATCTTTAAAATGGCTCTCCTGAACAAAACTGGGTTTTACCCTTAGGTCCCTTTCTATTTTGCGCGTCACATATGCTTATGTGCAAACATATATTTGTTTGCACACAAACATTAATGTGTTTGCGGCAATGTTTTCAAACATTCATATGTTTGCAGATAACATGTTTGCAGACAAACAATAATAATATATGTGCAATAATATGTATGCTGACAAACATTAATATGTTTGCAGGCAAACATTAATATGTTGGCAGACATTAATATGTTTGTAGCATGTTTCAACGTTTATTCATTTAAAATTAAAATGTATTTTTAAAAATAAATTTCCCCCACGTAAGGGCCGTTTTTAGGGCCCTTCTTTCCATGAATCCGACTCTAAATCCACAAAAAATACATATTTGTTCTATCAAAATTAATATGTTACCTCCATATGAGTCATGCCAAAAATAAGTTGGATATTTGATTCTCGTCACCAAGAGACAGAAATTAGCGTCCAATTGAACTCACCTGAAAATAAAAAAAATTGTTTAATATTAAATTAATATAAATTGAATTAATTAAGAAAAATGTAGAGGATGACCAGAAAGTAATGATGGTTTTTAAATTGTTTTAGTTCAGTAAACTCCCAACGTTAACAACACCAAACCAGTTCTAAACATGTTTGTTAATAATAATACGTCCAAAATTTTTTGAACTTCTCTTCTCACACAAAAAAACTATTGCTTAGCTTGAATAATTTCCAGCTTAAGTAAAGCTTGAATAACTTCCAGCTTAAGTAAAGCTTGAATAACTTCCAGCTAAAGTAAACCTAACTTTAAAAGTTCAGGTAATAATGAGCCTAAGAAGTTTATCTCATTAGAAAAAATACTATTCTAGTAGTGAACATTTAATCCTTTCCGCTTTCAATAAACGTTACGTTTTAATTACTGGTAATGAGCTTATGATATTTTCAAGACTAGTTCATTAGTCAGAGATTTAGCTCCGAGTGTTTTGTGTTTTGAAATAATGTTGGCAACATCATTCAAACCTTCCGATACCCTAACTCAGCTGGTTTGTATTTACAAAATGTATTGATTATTTAATTACTTCTGGAAACGATAAACCTATCTTTTAAATTAAAAGTAATAAGTTCCAGAGGCAGTTGAGATACGGCTGCAAACAACAGTTAAAAAACCGACGACACAAACTGACTAATGTGATAATCCAAGTCGAACTGTTGTTTTTTCTTTTAGAAAACTGAAGAGATTCATTTCGATTTTTGCTACAACTATTTTACACATAAATTTAAACACGGCTACACACCATCGATCTAGAACCGTTAGAACCTGTGGCGACCGGCATAAGCTGCCAGCACTTTGGCGTCGGCGTTGATGCTTGCTTGGCGATGATGTGTAGTTTTGACAATCAGCTGATTGAATTTATTTTAACTTAATTTTTGGATTTACGACACGTGAAATATAAATAAATTAAAGAACATATTTTGATAGTAATAAAGTGTATTTTATTGATGAGAAAAAGCGGGTTGTTACAGAACCTATTATAGAACAGAACCTATTATATTATATAATGTCTACCGGTTTCAATAAACCTTACTTTTGAACGCCAGGTAATGAGTTACGGAAGATCTTCCAGCAATGCAATTCATAACAATATGGGATGAAAAGATGGATAAATACGATAGTCCAATTCCAATTGCTGCCTTCCCTGAAAGCAGAAAAAGTTTCCCTCAATTTTTTCCATCTTCTGAAAACCTTACATTAGGTTTTCAGGTAATGAGTTTCGGAAGCAATTCTGTTAGGCCGATACACAACTGCATTAGAACCGACAAACTGCTTATTAAACAAATTCCGGTTTTAAAGAACCTTACATTTAAACGACAAGTAATGAGTTACGGAAGCGATTGATAACAATTATGGAATTAAAACGATAACCCAATACCAGCTGCTGCATTCCTTGAAAACAGAACAAGTTTTTTGTTTCAAATGTTTTCCATTACTGGTACTACACTCTTTGGTAAAATTTACATTTTTATTTTAGGTAATGAGTTCCAGAATCAATTCTGACAGGTAAATGATTAACAACTGCATTACAAACGATAAAAGGTGGATAATGCGATGCTCAAAGATTTAAACCCTCTGCTGAAACGGGTTATTTAATCTGTTCCGGATGCGATAAACCTTAAATTTAGACTCCAGCTAATGAGTTGTGGATAAGGCTCGGACAAGAAGATACTCAAGGTTTAGGTACTCGATACAAAAATGCCCAATCCCAAATGTTTCCAACAAAATATATGTGTTTTATCTAGAGTTTATACTAAAAATGGACCGTTAATCACTTATAAGATGGGTATACCTTACATTTAAAGACCAGGTAATGGGTTTCGAATGATGTGAATAAGCGACAAACAACTGTTCTCGAATAGATAAAACAAAATGGATAAATGTAATAGCTTAGTTTTAAATGTCTAGAACAAAAACCTTGTGGTTAATCTAAAATCTATTCTGGAACTGGGTTTAAAATCCCTTCTAGGTTCGACAAACCTTGCACATACATACATCAGGTAATAGGTTTCGGATGTTGTTTTGACGAAGCGGTAAACAATTGTTCTAAACAGATACAAATTGGCAAATACGATGCGTTTCGAACAAAGCAAAAGTGTATGAATAAAAAACAGGTTCTTTGGCAACTTCTTTGTTCGATAAACATTATATATATGCACCAGGTAATGGGTTTCTGATATTGTTCTGATGAAGGGGTAAACAACTTTTTTAGAAAGAGTAAAAATGACAAAAGCGTTTGTAAGTTTATAACTATTTCCTACGAAAAAGAAGTTAAAACTATTTCCTGGTAAAATTTGCGGTAAAAAAACGTGTTTGAACTAGAACTAAATACTTATACACATTTGTATGCTTACGTTTTAAAATCCAGGTAATGGGTTATAAAATGGTTCTACCGAAGCAAAACAAAACTATATAGAAACAAAAGAAATAAAAAAATGAGAGGCCCCGTTTACAATTGTCTCCTACAAGAAGTGTTTAATCAAGAACTAACGCTTAAATCACTTTAAAGTGCTTACTTTTTGAACTCCAGGTAATGGGCTTTAGAGTTATTCTGACGAAGCGAAACCACACTTTTAAGAAACAAATATTTTTTTTCAGTTATAAGCAAAAAACTGATGTTGATGTTTTTATAATTTATTTAATTTTAAATAAATTTATCTGTTTTTTGCTTATGACCTCAAGCCTAACAATAACTGAAAAATAAACAACAAAAGGTCAACTATACAAATACAAAAAAAACAAATAAAATTTAAAAAAGCAATTCCCCAGTTTCAATTGTTTTGAATCAATTAAAAGAGTTCCATTTAGAACTAATTCTTCAATCACTCCTGAGAGCTTATTTTTTAATACCCAGGTAATGGGACTGGTAATAGGTCCCATTTAGAACTAATTCTTCAATCACTCCTGAGAGCTTATTTTTTAATACCCAGGTAATGGGACTGGTAATAGGTTTTCGAGGTTGTTCTGCCTAAGTGATACTTAACTTTAAAAAAAAATGAAATTTAAAAAAAGCGATGCCCCAGTTTCAATAGTTTTTAATTAACTCACTTCTGAGAGTCTGAGATCTTATTTTTTATCTCCAGGTGATAGGCCTCGAAAGTTATTTTGCCAGAAAATCGTTTAGGAACCAATGAAATATAAAAAGGGCGAGTCTTCTAGAAAAAATAAGTGATGTTCTGGAACTAATTCTTTAATCACTTCTGGGTGCTTATTTTTTAAACTGCAGGTAATGGGCCTTGGAATTTGTTTTCCTAAAGCGATAAAGAATTGTTTAAAAATCAATTATCACTATATCGAAATCTAAATTAGTAATTTTTTATACATCAGAACCTGAAAACTTCTAGTGACTATACTAATTGCTTTGAACTAAACTGCTTACTTTAAGCTTAAAAGGAGCAAAAAATCAAGTACTTATATCTTAAGTATTTTAAAAATGTTCAAACAGTTCTGTTGGGGGAGCTTCTTTCCCCGTGGGTAATCACAACTATTCTCGCCCATGCAAAAGTATACATAATAAATTTAATTCTATTAGAATTTTTTTTTGTTCCAAACTTCATTCAACCGTAAAATGATGTAGTTTAAGCCCTTGAAAATTGAGTATCTTTGTTTTTTGTTTATTCGGAATTTCGATATACCTGTATACTCACACCCAACACTCGGCATGACTAAATACAATAAACAAATCAAATATTATAGTTTTTGTAAATAAATTTTACACTGATGACAACTGAACACAATACGACATGGCCGTTGCTACAAATTAAATAAAGGAAACGAAACCCAATTCGAATCTAGAAATGTACAAATTGTAATCAATTTGTTCTGATTTTTTTAACACGTAAACGCGTAGTCTTGTATTTCGATATCTAAAGCTGAGAGATAAACTCAAACTGAAAAAGGTAAATATTAAATTTGAAAGTGAAGCAACTTATGAACACAAAAAAAAACGTTTCATATGAAATTTAAACAGATGAAAAAGAAAATTGTTTCTAAGAATACGATTGAAATCGGTTCAATTTCGTAGGCAAACAAAAACTCTCGAGGCAAGGCATGTATGGAATGATGATTCATAAAGAGCGTAGAGTCGAATGGACGGTTAACATGGAAATGAAATCTGACTGACCTTATTTTAGTATTTGAATTCGTAATAAAGTGAGACAATATTTGAAAATTGAAATTTGACATCATAACATCGAAGATCACCACAACAGTTTAGCGATGACGCAGTCAAAGCAAAGTCAATGCCTAGTCACACTGGGATAGCGAATGATGCATAAGTAGAATGGCGGCGGCCGCATTTAAAATACTTCCAATCATGACATTGTAAGGCACCTTATTTGGGCAAAGGTCGGTTGGTTGGCTGGAGTTGATGGGGGGAATGAGTGCTTATAAATCTATATCTAATTATTGCCTACTTCATTTCAGCGTCCATTAACAAAAACACCTGTTTTAAGAGTCGTAGTCGTTTAATTTGAATGTGACAGGCAGTTATCGCTAACCAAATTAAGTCACACTTTTAAAATAACGTTTTAGTGCATATTTTAACCGGTATTTTTGTGTATAGCACGTACGAGTACGTATTTAAATTTAACATTAGGTTTTTTTCGGTTATTCAAAATAAAATGCAAATTGTTCAATACTTCGGACTAATTTGAAAAAATGTGTCTTAACTTTTTGAGATAATAGGTTTTTAAAATAGTTTTAAAACTCACCAGATATTTAGAACTTGTGAGAAATGCTTTAAAGAACTCATTAAAGTTAAATTTCCCAAGGCCCACATAAAAGCTAAGTTAACAGTATTCAAAAACATTTGGCACTGTTAACTAATGTTGAGATTCGAGCAGAAGATAATGCATATTATCTTTCAATTACTTTAATTCTGATTCAAGTAGAAGATCATGGCAAGAAAGCGTTATTTTCTTTAATTTAATACAATTTTTTAATTGGCGCCCAACTTGCAGGTTTCTTCAACGCGCAATTGAGGAACTGGCAGGGAAACTCCTTCAACATTAATAAGCTGTACTTAGTAGGAAAATTAATACTGTTACAACATTGAACACACCCATTTCAATAGTAGGACTGAACATACGCCGTTAATGTCATATGGGTTTTGAAAGCTAACCTCAATAGCGTTAGTCTGTAACCGGATTTTAAAATTGTTTCAACTTTCATCATAATAGGTTTAGGTCATGGAGTGGTCAGATAATAAGAACCGTATCGCTGTAATATCGCTTTTCAAGTGTGAAATGAAAAAGACGATATTTTTAAAACGCTCCGGCCACTAGGTTTAGCCGCATGTTCGTCTACCGAGGCATAAAACTGTTTGAGGAGACTGGAGATGTAAAAGACCGCCACCGCACAGTGGGCGAAAAGGCTCATCTAGCGGCGTTTAATTAATAGCGCCTAGGGAAAAATTTTTTTTGCTTGTGTAATATTTTTTTTTAGTTCCAAATAGATTAAGCTACAATGTTAAGGGAAAAAAATGTTTTTTAAAAATATATTTATATTTTTTTTTTTGTGAAAGTTTCAACTTTTTTTCATATTTTAGAATTTTTTTATTTCATTCAGGAAAACATGATAAAGTTAAAATATTTAATGTTTTACAATCCCTTGGGTTAAAAATAGATTAAACTTCAATATTATAAACCTTTTTTTCAAACATCTTTATTAATTTTTTTAAAATTTTTTTTCTGTTCTTCATATATTTAAGTTGTTTTCATAACAAAAATTTAATTATACATAATGCAAAAAAAAAAAATAACAATTCTATTAACAGTTTTTTATTCCGATTCAGAACTACTAGATGAATCTAAAATGGAAGGTACACAATGTTCTGACAAAAGTTGTAAGATATCATTATCGACATCCTTCTTTTTTGAGTTGCCTTGTGATTTGCGCAAATTTGAAATCAATGGGTCTGATGAATACAAAAGCGCATGCATAAGGTCTTCCATTGTATTTAATCGGGATGTCTTTCGCGTATGGTGCTCACGGAAATTCCGGTAATCTTTGTTCCGGGCTTCTAACGCTTCTTCCGACATTTTTCCTATTGGAAGAGGTGGTACTTTTATTATATCGGCGCCATGTATTATGATTTTATGTATGGAACACGGCATATAAAACCAAGGATACTGTGTGACAAAAAGTTCTGCGGTGTGTAAAGCATATTGCCTAAAGGATTCAATATCGATTTTGTGCCCGCAAGCAATCGAGCGTAAAATGACACTGAATCTGTAAATTAGCTCCTCATTCACTCCGGTTATTTCGGATGCTAATTTTGGTTCTTTGAAAAAACGCCTGGCTGTATTGCCGTTATTGGTGTTGCCGCAACCAGCCATTGGGATATCAGCAAGCAAAGACATTTTTCTTTTTAAACCTTCTTGAACAAACAATTTCCTTTCTTTTACAGCATGTTTATCGGCATCGCGAACTTGCCATTTTTTAATATGTAGCCTATAAGATATATGTAGGACACATTCAAAGCACCGAATCCATGCGTGAAGTGTTGATAGTCCAAATTCGTATAAATGCGCCTTGGGTTTCAATGATCTAACAGTACAATGTCATTCATTAACTTGGGGGAGGCTTTGCAAATTCCACACACTTGGGAAGATGATTCTGCCAGAGCACTAAAAGCTTTCCCATCTATCATCGTTAAATGAAATTGATGGTGTATCTTGAAATTACCAATGCTTGTTGGCATAATTTTAGATATTTCAGCATTAAAACTAGCAACTTCTGATCTAATCAACTCTGCAGATTCTTTGGAACAAAGTATTTTTAAGGGTCTACAGAATCGAGGTGCGGATTTTCCCAAATTGTCACGGATCCCTTTTGCACTTGTAATGGGACAATGCAAACTGCAAACAAGTATTCATCGCTAAGATTATTGTTGTCGCATTCCACATCTTGTCGATAGGACGAATGGCCGCTACTGCCATCGCAGCCCCATTTGTAAATAGCAGTGAGATTCTGCTCACTCTGTTCAGCAAAATCAAATTCAAATATAGAAGAATGAGCTTCTACGATGCGCATAACAATATGGTCCACCATATGTTGTAAAGGCACTTGAGCTGAATAGTTCGTAAATTGGACTCCCTTTGGATAACATTTTTTTCAGCAATACGCAAAGTGTCGTACGTTGGAAATATGTTGGCATTCCGACTTTTTGTACCTGCTTGCAGCAACTTGTATGAATGCTTGGTATAATTACCATCTAAAAATAATGCCAGAGCTTCGTCTGCTGTATATGGAATCGGCAAGCTTGCATTTGATCCCAAAAATGATTTAATTTTTTTGCAGTACTTTCGTCATCATTAGCTATTGAAACTAGTTTCGACGCACTTCGTTTTCCAGCTTTTTATAAACTGCTCGTTGTAGCTACTACGAGCTCACTGTGAGGAATTTCCTTAACAATTTGGGAAACTTTACTTAATTTCGTTTTGTTGGAACATTCGTCGAACATCTTATCGGGTCTTCCACGATTAGTCAGTGGATCAACTAATAAAAGTTGTCCGTTTAACCACTCCGTGTTGTTTGCTTCAAATTTGTGGCTGATTCTACGGTTGAGTTTCCATTTCTGAACCAATTGTGCTACAAAATTTCTAATTTTTTTGCTTATTAGAAGCATTTCATTAGCATTATACATGTTGATATTAATTATATTATGAAATCTATGTCTCTCAACGGCAGAAAATTTTTTAGTAGGCACAGGCTCGTCGCGCCATAGTAAATAAACTTCTGGTCTGAGCACCGACATTGTTCCTAAAAAATGCAATATCATGTAAAGTAGCAAAAAGTAGCACATGTCTGAGAAATTCTACAATCACAAGACAACATAGTAATTTAAAAAAAAATTCTAGCCCCAATCCCCACCTATATCAGAAGTTCTGCTCCACGGAAGTCTTATTTTGGCTTTTTTCAAGCAGTTAGTGGTATAGTCAACTTTAACTCTATTTTTTTCTACAACACTTAGGCACAGGTCACAAACAATATTTTTTTAAGCTAATACATACCTCTAACTATAAATAAAACCACTTTTCTTCCACTTAATTGAGACAAATGCAACTTCAGAGAAAATTTGGCAATGCAAAGAAAACAGGTGTTAAAGCTGAGTGATGCGCCGGCTAAAACATATGTTGTGTTTGACAGCTCACAGCTATTCAACTAGATCATGTCATTCACAATAGAATCGATATATAAGTTCAGTGGTATATTAGTAATCGATTGAGACACAATTTTGGCGCAATATAACACTTTGAAAATTGAATTAAACGACGCTAGATCGGCCATCTCGCCCACAGTGCACCGGTCGGGTCGCCCACGCTCTGTTCGAAGACCGCATGTCATCAAAGCCGTTAAATCAAGAATTCACAGAAATCCGCTCCGAAAACAGAAAATCATTGCCCGTGAGATGAATATCACGTAATAGTCCCTGAGTCGAATCATTAAAAAAGACTTGGGTCTGGGGCTTTCAAACGACGTACCGGACATTTATTGACTGCAGCTTTAAAAAAAAAAAATAGGATTGAAAAATGCAAACGTCTTTTGGTGAAGCACGCTGATAACTTGCACAGAAAAATATTGTTCACCGATGAAAAAATTGTTACCGTTCAGGAAAAATTTTACAAGCAAAATGATAGAGTGTATGCGCGGTCATCTAAGGAAGCATCTGAACTGATCCCAAGAGTGGAAAAGGGTCATCACCCAGCTTCAGTCATGGTTTGGTGGGGTGTCTCTTACGATAGGGTCACTGACCTGCATTTCTGCGAACAAGGAGCCAAAACATCGGTCAAATTTTAACAATAAACCGTTTTGGAAGCTGTTGTGAAGCCTCTTAACAATTGCCTGTTCGAAAACCAGCCATGGACTTTCCAGCAGGATTCTGCGCCGGCCCATAAGGCTAAAACGTCCCAGGCCTGGCTTCGAAACAAGTCAGCGTTCATTTCCTCTGAAGAATGTCCCTCAGGCAGTCCATATTTAAACCCATTGGATTACAAATTGTGGAAGGTTTTAGAGGACAAGGTCTGTCACAAAAGATACCCCAACATTGGATCTCTTAAGACTGCTGTGGTTCGGGCTATGGCCAATTTTCCAATGGACGAGGTTCGTGCAGCTTTTGACGATTGGCTAGTGCGACTTAAGGCGTGTGTTAAGGCAAAAGGCGGACATTTCGAATAAGTAGATTCTTTTTGGATACAATATACATATTGATGCATATATATATAACGATATTAACAAATATTTGGTCCAAAAACATTCAGTACTTTTTATTTTACAGCATAAAACGTGTGTAACAGTATTTATGCCCCTACTAAGTACACAGTATAATTTATAATAATCATATATTTTAAATAATTTTCAAAGCCTTGGAAGAAAGCATAATTTTTTTTAACATAATAGAAATTTTAAAATTGACGGCAAACGTATTCAGAGCGGCTTAAATAGCATATTCCAAATCAGTTTGCTGGGCGCGATATAACTTACTCTCACGGTCCGGTACCCACTGTTAAAAACCGTCTAAGTCAAATAAAAAACATGTCATTCATAAAAATTTAATTGTCATACAGGCGCCCAACATTCTATTGCTTTTAAAATCCTATTAGGGCCTATGTGGACAAAAGTGTATCAGTTCTGGAAAGCTGTTCTGATTTCCATACTCACTGTCCAGTATCTACTGTTAAAAACCGTCTTAGTCAAATAAAAAACATATCATTCAAAAAGTTCTCAATATAGTTATAGTCTTACTGGCGCCCAACGTACGTATTCCTTTTATCCTCCTTTTGAGGACTAAGCGGACAAAATTATCTACAACTCTAAAACTGTGCACGATAAATTATTCGTTATAATTGTCTTTTTTCTGTATACGATAAATTATTCGGAAATTTTTTTTTTTAAACCTTCATGGTATAAAAAAAAATCATGCCTTAACTTCACAATAGAATTTTCAGATTAGCGCCCAACGTAAGTTTTTCCCTCAACATCCCATTGAGGATATGCCGTACAAATTCTCTAAAATCAAATAGTCGTGTAAGATATAAGTTCAATACTCATTGACAGAGATCTACTGCTTAAAAACCTCGTAGTAAAAAAAAACATGTATTTAACACAACAGAACTTTTAAATTGGCGACCAACAGACGTACGTAGTTCCATCCCCATGGTTGTTTATTAAGGATTTCCAGCACCATTGAGGATTATAATGGATTAAACGGGGACCGTATAATTTCTTTTCGTACTGACTTAGAATTAGGAACTAATCGTCGTAGTATTAATGAAGAATTTATTTATCTGAACACAATAACATTTTGGAATTAGCGACCAACCTCTATATTTAGCTTAACATTCCATTGAGGATAGGATGGACATACAGACATTTTGTGCATGATATAATTTCTATACCCACTGGCCATTATCTACCATTTATAGCCGTAGTATTAAATTGGCGGCCAACGTAAGTGTTTCTCTTAGTAGACAACAGTTAGAACAATCTTTATAGTAAGAGGGTTGCTATAAATATTTCTGGCCTGGGCAACACCAAGTGTTGCCTTGCGCCATCTGACATTTCCATTGGAAAGTTTGACATTTTTAGCATAAACGTACTCAGAACGTTTTGAAGTACGACTATTATTTGTGCTGTTTACAGTGACTTGAAAAAATCCATTTGGCAAAAAATGGAATAAACTCGTGAATATTTTCGTGCGATCATTTTTCACAACTTTCGACGTGGATTTTCACGACAAGAGTGCATCGATGAACTTAAATCTTTGTACGGCAATGAAGCACCTATTGCACTGTGAAAAACTGGTTTAATGAATTCAATTGTGGCCGACGCTCGCTCAAAGACGAAGGTCGTCCAAAAACGGCCGTTGTGCCAGAAAACATTGATGCAGTGCGTGAACTGATAATGCAAGATCGTCATGTGACATACCGTGAGCTAGAGGCATCTTTGGGCATTTCTTCCACCAGCAAACATTCGATATTGCATGAACACCTGGCCGTCTCGTTGGATCCCGCATAGTTTGACAATCGCTTAAAAAAAGGCTCGTGTCGATTGGTGCAAATAAATTTTAAAAAATTACGATCGCGGTGCTTCAAAAGACGATTTTATGATCGTCACAGGCGACGAATCATGGATCTATGCGTATGAGCCCGAAACTAAACAGCAATCGACCGTGTAGGTTTTCGATCGCGGTGCTTCAAAAGGCGATTTTATGATCGTCACAGGTGACGAATCATGGATATATGCAAATGAGCCCGAAACAAAACAGCAATCGACCGTGTGGGTCTTTGAAGAGTTGGTCGTGGAAGAAGCACTTCGAAGCAAATGGTCGTCTGTTTCTTCGGCAAAACTGGTCATGTGGCGACTGCTCCGCTTGAGCAACGTAGGAGGTCAATTCTGAGTGGTACACTAAAATTTGTTTGCCTGAAGTCTTCGGAGAAATTCGAAAAACGAACAGGAGAAGACGAATCATTGTGCACCATGAAAATGCGAGCTCTCACACATCGGCTCAAACAAACGCCTTTTTGACCGGCCAAAACGTCGAATTGATGGGTCATCCGCCGTATAGCCCTAACTTGGCACCCAATAAATAGATAAATATTAAGTTTGCGAAAAAAAAATATAACATTTTCTAAAATATAAATATTACACAAATTAGGAAACAGTTTAAAAACATTTTCTTTAATTTAATAGCTTTAAAATGTTTGTCTGCTGGCAATAATGATGTTACTGTATAAATCAAAATTATGTTCAACCCAAATTTTATTTGGTAATTGTAGCAAAAAATGTATTCAACCCGAAGAAGTAGAATAAATTTTAAGATCACTTTTGGTTACCTTAATTTATCACAATTCTGAAAAATAAAGTTCTAAATGATTTTTTAGTTTACACTCTTAGTTTTTCTTCGTTTTTAATAGAAACGTTTGTTTGAAAGCAATTTCACTGCAACTTTTATTTAAACAAATATCAGAAACACGATTTTAGTTTTCTTTTCTCTTTTGCCACCACACCATAGCAAATAAACACAAAACAATTTCCTTTTATTTTCTTCGGCACTTATTTTCTAAGAAATGAAAGTGAAATTGAAAGGTTTCGTCGTTCTGCGGCGGAAAATGAAACGCTTTAGAAGCAGAAAAAAATCACTAATTGACAATAAAAAGTTAACGAAAAGCAACAATTGATTACAATTTTTGAGGTATTCCAAAAAACGGAAACCGACGACTAAAAAAACACGAAACTAAATAAAAAAAATAAGACTCCACCGAATACAAAAAGAAATCGGAAATTAAACACAAAAAATACATTAAAAAAGACGTTAAAATTCAAACGTATTGAATGAAATTGTGCCGCGCTTCCAGTCGAAACGAAATAAAAGCAGAACAGTTCCGCTACGTTTAAGAGAGCTAAACAAACTGAAATTTTTACGTGTGAAATGAAGTACTAACCCACTTTGGGAAAAGAAATAAAAACAAAAGCCAAACAGAAATCAACCAAAAATTTCTACTAACTACCAAAAAAATAAAATAAAACATAAACGGCAGGCAACATATAAAAATAACAACAACAATTGTATATAAAACGTTAAAAACGTACCAATTGGAGATGGCAGCGTGAGTACGATTGCAGTCACTCGTGCGAAAAAATAATTTGAAGCACGCACAATAACTAGATGATTTTTTCTACTTTTAATCTTATGGAATTTTAGAAAATATCCCAATTGACTAAGGGCAAATAACGCAGGAAATCTGTGAGATGATGGCAAATTCAACGAAAGCAGAACTTGGAATATTTTTTTAAATATAAATTTGGCTTCCAAATTCTATTAAATCAAAATAAACCGTTGCATTTTTTATGACAATTGACAGTTGGAAAAAGATCAATTAAATTAAAAAGAAGAATTTCAAACCAAATTTTGAATTTAAACTGAATTATTCACAATTCAAATAAATATATTTTATAATCTTCGAAACTTTCTTAACAATAATCTGCATAAAAATTATTATTTCTAATGGAAGTTAAAGTGATTCGCATTTTTGGATATTTTCTGTATTCTGAGGACAATATTTATGAAGATTTATCATAAAAAATGGGAAGAATAGAAACACAACATTGCGGCTGCGGTAGCGGTTGTCAAATATACGAGGGCGGTTCGGAAAGTTCTTAGCCTATCAATGAAAGAGAATAGTTAGTTTTTCAAAAATATTTTTATTTTTCAATATAATCTCCTGAAACTTCAATACACTTAGTCCAACGCTTATCTAGCAATTCTATCTCTTGATTAAAATAGTTTTCCTCAAGGTCTTCAAAATAGTGGTTTACAACTGTAATTGCATCTTCATTTGAGGTAAAACGCTTGCCAGCAAGGATTTTTTTTAGATTTGGGAACAGGTAAAAGTCACTGGGAGCTAAATCAGGAGAATAAGGTGGGTGGTCAAGCAACTCGTACTTAATTTCGTTGATTTTAGCCATTGTTAAAACACTCTTGTGCGCTGGTGCGTTGTCTTGATGAAAAATTATTTTTTTGTGTTGTAAGCCAGGACGTTTTTCTCGAATTTGTACATTTAATTGATCTAAAAGGTTGCAATAGTACTCTGAATTTATTGTTTTACCCTTTTGCAGATAGTCAATCAATAAAATACCTTTGAAGTCCCAAAAAACCGTTGCCATAACCTTACCAGCCGATTGAATTGTTTTTGCCTTCTTTGGGGCACTTCCTCCAGCTTCAGTCCATTGTTTGGATTGTTCTTTTGTCTCTGGAGTATAGTGGTGGATCCATGTCTCATCAACAGTTATGAAACAACGCTTAAAATCCATTTTATTTCGCTGAAAACGATCCAAACAAGCTTGAGAAATGTTCATTCTTATGCGTTTTTGGTCGACTGTAAACAAGTTCGGCACCACATCTTGCAGAGGCTTTTTCATCTGTAGTTCTTCATGCAAAATTAAATGGACTCGATCATTTGAGATGCCCATGATATTAGCTATTTCACGCACTTTTATTCGTCGATCATTTAATACCATATCATGCACTTTGGCTACAATTTCTGTTGTTGCTGTTTTTGGACGTCCCTTACGTGGTTCATCTTCAATGCTTGTACGACCACGTTTAAATTCAGCAACCCAATTTTTTACTGTTGCATATGAAGGAGCACTTTCACCTTACACATTCACCATATCATTATGAATTTCTTGTCCCGATAAACCTTTTTTATGTAAATATTTAATGACACCACGCATTTCTAATTTTTCCATTGTAAAAAAATCGAGGATGTGTCTTTTGTGAACACCTGTTTCTATGTGAAGGAGTTGCCAGATCGAAACAAGATTTAACATGTGTTCATAGCAGAGATGGAACTTTCCAAAACACTTAACTTTTTTTTGTTTATACCGCGCTTTTTGTGCTAGGCTAAGAAGTTTCCGAACCGCCCTCGTATATGGAAAATTGAGAGGCAAAACCGCACTGAATTAAATCTATTTCTATTTTCTCTGCGGTTTTTCTTGCGCTCTCAATTTGTGCTACTGCCTCTCTCTATGTGTTGCCATATTTTCATGTTTTTTGTAAACAAAAACCGTATGGGCTAATAGTTGTTGTGCATATTTGCAGTAAGAAGAAGAAATCATAAATTTTAAAAGTTAATAAAATGGACCAAAATAAGAAAATTATAATAAAATAAAAATTATTTTGATTTTTTATGCAATTTACAATTGAAAATTTCAAAATAGTACTTGTTTAGTTTGCAAATAAATTTATTGTATTTTTTTCAAAATCACTTAAGGCCAAATAATAAATAAAAACAGCTGAAAAATGACAACAAAAACCGTCGCCGCACCCGTCGTCATTTAATTTACAGTTTCTTGCCGCACCGGTTTCCGTCGCCGTAGCCGCAGTGTTCTGTTTCTATTCATATTCCCAAATTTACGATGGCAAAGAAACTTGTCCTTGCTGGAGAGAATTTTAAGAATAATTTTATAAGAATAATTTCGAACTCACTTCAATATTGATATATTAAATTCACGTATTCAAATTTCATTGGCAGTTATTTTAAATAAGCAACGGAACGGAAAAGTTAATTTATATTATATGTTATAATAAGTGTTTTATTCATTAAGCTAAAAATTAATTATAAAATTTAAATTATTAAATTATAAAAAACCTAAAAACATGCTTATTAAAAAAATATTTTGGATAAACGACTCTAAATTACAAAACAAATTTCATAATAAAATTAAAAAAATGTGTAGATTACGAAAATTCGAAATTGCTCAATACTTTGAAACATACACTTTTTTCCATTGAGAAAAAGGAAATGCCAAAATTTTAATCGAAAATTTGCAATGAAAATTAATTCAAAATAAAATAACAATTTAAAAATATTGTTTTAATTAAAAACAAAAATGTTCTAATTAAATTAACAAACTAAAACTTTTTTCAAAAAGATTTATATTTTATTAATCATTTTAATAAAATGATTAACAAAAAATGGTCAGGGGTATTGAAAAAAGTACGATATTCCTTTGAATTTTTGTCGGTATCGATACTGAAGTCGTAGTACTCGAAACTGAAAAGTACCGAAAAGAACAATATGGAGCCCACTTAAGCCAGCTCCACAACCTCTTATAGGTCTGACAAATAAATAATTTTAAAGCACTGCGGCCTTGTGCCGGCTTCCTCCAGCTAACAATACCAAGGGTTATCGCATATCTTGGGCCCACCACCAAACCCTTGATTTGTCTTTAATACACCCTCGTCTGACATTGGACTGTCATGTCAAACGCAGAGCAACTCTTTATTAAACTTGCAACACCTGTCATAACATAAAATATTAAACGTAAGGACAAAATCTTATGTCTTTAAGACGCTTTAAATGGAATCGAGTACACTTTGAACATTGGAGAAACGTATATGCATACACGCATACTAAACGTTCATACTAAAACGAATTTAAAACTTAAGTTTCAAAATAATAACAATTCCAATAACCAAATAAATAGGAGTTTAATAAATATTGATTTTTTTTTTACAATTTTTTCACAGAATTTTACAAAGAAAATTGTTGAGAAAAAGTCACTTATTTTCTTTTGTGTAAGAGACTTCAATTTTCGATAGTGATGAGAGCTAAGAAGAAACCGATAATTTTTCTGAGGCCGAGTAAGCCCAGATTCAATTCTGGGTAAAAGTATCAAAAAATTTTCAGAGGCGGGTTTTCCAACTTTTAATTGCTGGCGACTTTACGAGGAAGAGATTAAACTTTAAGTCCATTTAAAGCTTCTCTGTTAAATGAATTAGCCATTCGTAATCGACATTAATCGGGTGGTCCCAGTCGGTGAGTGTAAAACGGATATCATGCACAGCTAACTGGTTCGATAGAATTACTTCTATAACATACTATTAGTACGTACATATTTTTGCTTTAAAAATAATGCAAAGCGTAATGAGAGGTCATTACCCTGTAACGCAAATTGTAATGATTTCCACATACAAATTGTTTAGCTGGTAGCGCACAATTTTCTAAATTTTCTATAAATTTGACTTCCGTCTATGTTGATGCTCTGAAACTATAAGTGTGGGCCAAAATGGTAAGAAGGTACAAAATTTCCAAAACGGGTCTGTGTCGAACTGAGGAAATACATCAACACTATCAATACGAAATGTTTATAAATTTTTTTAAATTTAAAAAACGGCGGCCCTTTTTGAAGCCGAAAATATATATTGCTAAAAAAAATTAGAATGTGTAACGCTAACCGTTTTAACCTGGATTTTAAATTATTTGAAGTTAATTTTTACTTAAAAATAACCGTATATCGGAGTCCAACAAACGATTCGCTAGCCTGGATTCAAAGATGATAATTGTCGAAATCGATTTCTACAATTAAATCGATCGAAATCGATTTACCAATCACTGGATGAAAGTTGAAGTATAGGACACTGGAAAAATGATCGGTGCCACGCAATATGGAAAGAAATTTTGCATTTGGCAACATTGTTTTAAAATTTTTAATGTATGGAGATCCATATCCCGAAGCAATCGTAGGCCACATAAGATCATGGTTAGACAAAGGCATTATAGTGCTTTCTAAGCGGGCGACATTTCTTCATAAATCGACATTTCTTCCACCAGCATACATTCGATATTGCATGAACACCTGGCCGTAAAAAAGGTTTGTTCTCGTTTTATCCCGAAAAATTGGGCAATCGCTCATAAAAGGCTCGAGTCGATTGGTGCGAGGAAATTTTTTGAAAAACTACGATCGCGCTGCTTCAAAAGACGTTTATAAGATCGTCACAGGTGACGAATCATGGATCTATGTGTATGAGGCCGAAACAAAACAGCAATCGACCGTGTGGAAGACGAGCAAAATTCAACGAAAGTTGTTCGGGGAAGAAGCCCTTCTAAGCAAATGGTCTGTTTCTTTGGCAAAACTGGTCATGTGGCAACTGTTCCGCTTGAGCAACGTAGGACGATGAATTCTGAGAGGAACACCACAATTTGTTTGCCTAAAGTCTTTGGAGAAATTCAAAAAAAACGAACATGGGAAGGCGAATCATTGTGCACCATGACAATGCGAGCTCTCAAACATCGGCTCAAACCAGCGCCTTTTTGACCGACCAAAACGTCGAATTGATGGGTCATCCGCCGTACAGCTCTGACTTGGCACCCAATGACTTCTATCTATTCTCGCACATCAAGAAAAAAATGCGTGGACAACGATTTTCGTCGTCAGAACAGTAAATACTCGCAGAGTTCAACTCACGCTTTCCGTCTATTCGTGAGTGGGTGGAAAATCATTACACACACGTCACGCGATCATCTCTGATACAACAATAAAAGACACAGCCACGTTTTTTGTTTTAGGCGTCAAAGTTGTGAAAGAAAATCAAGTTAATGGAAGTCGTTTTGTCGTCGTCAGCGTCAGCGCCTACATCAACGTCGCTGTCGTCGTCGTCAGCCAGTCAAAGACCATTAACTTTTGTTTAAATAAAAGTTTGACAAATTTTGACAGTAATTTTGAAATGGTCGCGATGACGATGACGTTGTGGGCAATCGTTATGATGACGATGATTGCGATCATCACTCCCGCTGAGTGTTTGCATGCCACACAACACAACACACAACAAATGTATGCTTGAGTTCCATTTTTTGAGCTTAATTCGCATGGCGCGCTGCCTATGCTAGGTGACTGACTGACAGTCAGCCAGCCCCAAATAACAACAACCACCGTTAAAAGTGGCACACACAACTCAGTTTCTAATTTGACACTAGTTAATGAATGATGCCAGAGCCAGACCAGAACCTGCCTCAATTTCCAACGATTATGGAAATTTTATGTTTGGTAGCGGCGCTTGGTGGAGACGGAGGGGCGTGTATCTCCACCAAAGGTGTCACCCGTGTGCATGACTAGTGAACCCACCAAAATGACTTCCTGGCGCAAAGCAACACCACATGTGTTGTGTCATCCATCCATGTATGTGCGCTGCGGTATGTAATTTTTCTCTGTGGCCACTTCGATGATGATCGCATTTTCCATGAGTGGGTCAGCAGGAAGGTAGGCAGAGTGTGGCGACGGCTATAGTCAGAGTAAGGAAAGCCAATGCTTGTTTAACATTACTTTATGACAACAACATTGTAGAATTCTACTGTTTACATTGCAACTGAGAACAAAATTGTTGGCTCGTTGTTTTTTTATGTTTACGGCCAATGAATGTTTGGGTGGGAGGTGGTGGCGCTGGTGATGGTGGAGATGCCACCAGTGGCGGAGGGCCTTACATTCGCTTGTTTTGTTTGCCTTGCCCCGCGTATTATTTTCACGATGATGTCATTTTGGTTTTCATTAAACAAATTATTTTTCACATTTGTCGCTGTTGTTGTAATTATACACTGTGAAATTCTAGGCACGTAAGGAAGTGAGTGTCACACTCAAGCGTTTTTGCTGCTGCTCGTTTAACAACAACATCAGCAAGCACCACACATTGTTGAGACCTTTAGCTGAAATGTTAATATGATTAAAATAATAATTAGAGGCAGGGAGGGAGGTAAGGCGGAACACACCAACAGAATATTCCCATATACACTTGTGTGGACACATAAATATTCACGTCCGCTGATAGGAGTTGATACATGCATCCATCCAGGTAGGCAGGCGTCAGGTTTTCAAACATTGTTGCGGAAGAAGTTAGACGGACGGAAAGACAGACGGTGATGTCAAAGAACTTTCTTTAAGTTGAGCACCCACGTGTCCACATTTGCTATGGGTCAATTGGGACTTTATCGAGGTCCCTCACGTTCATAAGTCGGAACCGCTACATCTACACCTGAATCTACATAATAAATCCATATGTGACAACGCATAGAGAAAGGGATCTAAGTGTAAAAAAAAATCAATTTTCATTTTTTGATGTGGACATCTGAGCATCAAATGAGACCGATCCCATGCCCCAAAAGTGTTCTCTCCCAGAGATATGCGCGTTTTATGAAAGTGAAGTCGGCGATTCTAAAAGAAAGGGACCTAATCTTTAAAATGGTTCTCCTGAACAAAACTTTTCATCAACTTTTCAATTTTTTTTTGATGTGGACAACATCTGAGCATCAAATGAGACCGATCCCATGCCCCAAAAGTGTTCCCTCCCAGAGATATGCGCTTTTTATGAAAGTGAAGTCGACGATTCTAAGCGCAAATAGAAAGGGACCTAATCTTTAAAACGGCTCTCCTGAACAAAACTGGTTTTTAGCCTTAGGTCCCTTTCTATTTTGCGCGTCACATATATGGATTAGCAGTAATTTTTTTTTAATTTGAGAACCCATGTGTCCACAATAACGTCGTTTCTTGTTTTGTTCACAGGGGAAGGAGATTTTTGCGATCATTTTGTCCTTGAATTCTCAGCCAAGTCTAAAACTTAATCGATATTTAAACAAGTTGTGAAATGTGCATAACTTTGCTTTGCTTTGAAATTTGCTTTAGTTTGAGAACCCAACAACTTTGTTCTGTGAAATTGAAATTTCCTTTGTAAATTTTAAAATTTTCCAGCAATATTGAAGCTTTCCATGTTAAATAACAACTTTTTAAAGTGAAAATATCCATTTGATAGAAAACAGAAATTTTCTAAATAAAAAAAATTTCATGTTAAATTGAAAGTTTTCAAGAGAAACTGAAAATTTCAGTGTAAAATTTAAAAATGCTACTTGAAGTTCAATAATTCCATGTGAAAGTAAAAATGTCCATGTTAAATTAAAAATTTCAATGTGAGATTGAAAATTTCCACGTAAAAAATTAAAACTTCTATGTCAAATTTAAAATTTCAGTGCGATTGAAATTCAATTAAAAATGTCCATGTGAAATAATAGACAATTTTTTATTTAAAATTATGAATTTCCATGTCAAATTTCAATGAGATTGAAAATTGAAATTCAATTAAAAATGTCCATGTGAAATAGAGAAATTTCCATTTGGAATTAAAAAATTCCATATGATACTGAACATTTTTATTTGAAATTACCAATTGCCATTTTAAGATTTCCATGTAATGTTGACAGTTTCCCTTCGAAATTGAAAATTACCAAGTAAAATTAAAAATGTGCATCAGAAATTTAAAACTTCCATGTGAGATTAAAGATGTGCATGTAAAATTAAAAAACTTGCGTGCAAAATGGAACATTTTGATGTGAAAGTTTCGATAATAAATTGAAAATTTTCCCGTGAAACTGAAAATTTCCATATGAAATTGAGAATTTCCATGTGAAATTTTCCTGTGAAGTTAAAAATGTTGATGTGAAAAAGAAAACTTCCGCTTGAAATAGAAAACTTTCTTTTGAAAAAATTCCTGTGCAATGGCAAAATTCCAATATGACATTGAAAATTTCCAAGTGGAAATGGATTAAAATGTTTATGTCATTTAAAAATGTCAATGCGATTGAAAATTGAAATTCGATTAAAAATGTCCATGTGAAATAGAAAAAAATGTATTTGGTATTAGAAATTTCTATATAAAACTGAAAATTTTCATTTGAAATTAACAATTGCCATTTAAAGATTTCCATGTTCAGTTGACAGTTGCCGTTCGAAATTAAAAATTTCCATGTGAGATTAAAGATGTCCATTCAAAATTAAAAATTTCGAGTGCAAAATGAAATATTTTGATGTGAAATTGAAAGTTTCGATAAGAAATTGAAAATTTTCCGTGAAACTGAAAATTTCCATATGTGAAATTACCCTGTGAAGTTAAAATTTTTGATGTAAAAAAGAAAGCTTCCGCTTGAAATAGAATATTTCCTATTTAAAAATTTCCTGTGTAATGGAAAATATGTGAAATTAAAAATTTCCATGCGAAATTGAAAAAATCTATGTGAAATTGAAAATTTCCATGTGAAATTAAAAATTTCCATGTGAAATTGAAAATTTCCATGTGAAATTGAAAATTTTCATGCGATATTGAAAATTTCCACATAAAATTGAAAATTTTCTGTGAAATTGAAAATTTTCATTTGATATAGAAAATTTCCATTTGATATAGAAAATTTTTATTTCAAAAATTTCCTGTGTAATGGAAAATTTTTAAGTTAAATTTAAAATGACCATATTAATTTGAAAATTTCCATGTCACATTGGTAATTTCACGAGTAAAAATTGAAACGTTCATTGTGAAATTGAAAATGTCCCCGATAAAGTGAAAACATCATAGGAATTTCAAATTGTCCACGTGAAATTGGAAATTTCCATTTGAAATTGAAAATTTCCATTTGAAATTGAAAATTTCCATTTGAAATTGAAAATTTCCATTTGAAATTGAAAATTTCTATTCGAAAATTTCCATTTAAAATTGAAAATTTCCATTTGAAATTGAAAATTTCCATTTGAAATTGAAAATTTCCATTTGAAATTGAAAATTTCCATTTAAATTAAAAATTTCCATAAGAAATTGAAAATTTCCATTAGAAATTGAAAATTTCCATTTGAAATTGAAAATTTCCATTTGAAATTGAAAATTTATATGCAGAGTTGACAGATTCTGTTCGAAATTAAATGACATTTTCATGTAAAATTAAAAATTCATGTGCAAATTTAAAACTTCCATGTGAGATTGAAAATGTCCATCTGAAATTGGAAGTTATCAGTTTTTGTGAATTATAATTGAACGTTTTCTGAACTACAATTTTAAATTTTGCAAAAGTGAATTGCTCCACAAATAAAAGTAACAACAGAAAAACCCAAAAATGTTGTAGTGAATGATGCTTTTTTTATTGTTTTTATTGGAAACATCTGGTAACCCTTCACGCTCATATGCACGAAAAAATCCTCGAAAAGTAATAAATTTATAATATTCACTACTTGTCATAGCGAAAATACGATAACGTCTGCCAACACATTTTTTCGGTTTTGTTTGTTTTTTTTTTCGCTTTTCATCTTCCATTTTTTCACTCTCTCAAGTTGCTGCAGCCTGTTAAAATATTCATATTGCTCGGCGACACAAGCACAGCAACAAAGTCAGCCAGCCAACAGCAGCAACATTTCATATGACGAAAAAAAAAGAGTGCGCGGCGGATGGCCGGCCGGTCGTCCAACTAACAACAGACACGAGATGATGAGTGGAATGGTGAGTGGGGTGGGTATGATCAAGTTCGGGTTGATTTCTGCCGTCCACACACTCTTTTGATGCAACCAATAGCAACAAATAAATGGACAGACGGAAGGACAGACAGCAACAGCAGCATTCGCATCAGCAATGAAAATATCCACTTCAGTGTCAAGTGTAGCAGTTTTGAATTTGTATGCGATGCGTTATGGACAGACAGACAGACAGCACAGTACCGATGACGATATGCGAAACGGCGATGCCAGAGCGTTTATCGCACATACTTATAGCATAGATGGCCCCAACGTCGTCGCAGTCGTCGTTGTCGCACAGCTTTCATTGGCGTGCTATGGTGTTGTTGTACTTGTCGTAATTGCCCCCAAGCAACGCAAACGATTGACTCTTTAAATAACAGCAAGAAGAAGCTGGGAAAAATGAGTGCAATTTTGCGTTTGTCTTATTCTTCGGTTTTTTTTTATTTTTTTTTGGTCTTTGGGGTTTTCATATGGACCACCAAATCTGTCCGTCCATCTGATGGATACATACATGCCTGCATATGCAAGTCTGTATGTAGATATGAACGTACGTATTGAAGAAATGACAGCGACGAAACAAAAAACAACTTGATACTTTTTGCCTTGAACGGGGGAAAAAATTACATTGTAGCGAGAAAAAACAATTTCAGTTTCATTTCTTTTTTTCTGTTTGTCTCTTCGGAATTTTTCTTTTTTGCGTATACGTGCGCAGTGAAGTTTTTTTTTTAATTTTAGAAAAATATTGAAGCAATTTTTTGAACTGCTTTTAATGGCTATAAAGAGTGGTGGTGGCGGTATAAGAGTCTCATTAAAATTATTTAGTTTTCGCCTATTTTGTAGAAATCAAAAATCTTGCAACAAAAACTTGCATACCATGCTGCAGGTTTATATACAAGAAAAATTATGTTTTAACAGCACAGGGTATGCTTCACACTAGTCCCCAATAAATTTTTTGTTCATTAATTCAAACTATTTTTGCATCGTATTGGATCATGGAACAAGAACATTTTTTAACCGGTCGGAAAATATATCTTTTATTTTGCATAAATTTAAAGAATATGGATGCAGCCTTGTTCACGCCGGACCACGCCTACTTCCCTATGGGCGGGCGAGGCATTGCCCATACAACCCTGAACTTTGAAAAATCATATCTGATGAACTATGAGAGATATGTCGATGATATATGGAACATATGGTGTTGTCATTGAACGAAACACGCCCTAGCAAAAAATTTGGCCGTGCCACGCCCCCTTTTATAAATAAATTTATAGCCAAAGAAGTGTCGTTATAAAAATTTAGCAGTATGAAATCAATGAATGGCTTATTATTAAAGACTATGTTACGTTAAAATTAGACAAAAACCTGAACTTTAAAAGGCCATAAATCGTGAACTAAGGCCGATATGACAACAGCAGTTCTATTATACGAGCTGCTATATATATTTTTGGCCTAATAATGAAAATGCGAATATTTATCATCAAAAATGGTTTTATTGTTTTTCAAAGTATTCTCCAGCATGATTTATACACTTGTGCATGCGCTCGAACCAATTGTCAAAGCACTTTTTCTACTCCGATTGAGACACCTCCAATTCGCCGTTTTGGCCGGTCAAAAAGGCGCTGGTTTGAGCCGATGTGTGAGACCTCGCATTGTCATGGTGCACAATGATTCGTCTTCTCTTGTTCGTTTCAGGCTAATAAATTGTGGTGTACCACTCAAAATATACCATCCTACGTTGCTCAAGCGGAACATTCGCCACATGACCAGTTTTGTCGAAGAAAAAGGCGACCATTTGTCATGTGCTTCTTCCACGAACAAATTTCGTTGGACTTGGCTCGTCTTCGAATGGTCGATTGCTGTTTTGTTTCGGGCTCATACGCATAGATTCATGATTCGTCACCTGTGACGATATTATAAACGACTTCTTTAAGCACTGCGATCGTATTTTTTCAAAATTTCTTTGCGACAATCGACAAGAGCCTTTTTTTTGAGGGATTTTCAAATTGTGCGGGATCCAACGGGAACTAACCTTTTTTACGGCCAGGTGTTCATGCAATATCGAATGTAAGCTGGTTAAAGAAATGTCCAAGGATGCCCCTATCTCACGGTATGTCACATGACAATCTTACAGTATCAGTTCACGCACAGCATCAATGTTTCCTGGCACAACCACCGTTTTTGGACGACCTTCGTCTTTGAGCGAGCGTCGGCCACGATTGAGTTCATTAAACCAGTTTTTCACAGTGCTATAGGATGGTGCTTCATCGCCATACAAAGATTTAAGTTCATCGAGTTAATTCCTTTTTTTTTGTTGCCAAATAGATTTTTTCAAGTCACTGATAGTCGTACCTCAAAACATCTGAGTTCATTTAAGCTAAAAAAAAATGTCAAACTTTCCAATGGAATGTCAGAAGGCGCCTTAGTGTTGCCTAGGGCGGAAATATATATAAATAATATTAAAGTAAATAATATTAAATTTGAATTCAATAAAGCAACCTCTCCCGCATTTAAAGAAACAACAGCGGCTTAAACCAAATTTTTGGGCTAAAATGTAAAATATTTGATAAATATTTTAATTCGTTCAAAGAAATGATCCACCGGGTTCGTCCATAAGTTAAAAATAATACGTTTTACATATAGGGTGGTCCAACTAAAACGCACGATGCTAATTGTAAATAAAAATTGTAATGTAAAAAGTTTCAGAGAATTATCTTAATATTTTTTTATTATGATAGAATGATCTACGACTATTATGTGTGAAATAAAATATTGGTGAAATGGCCGCCACGGCTTCGGCTCTATCCGATAGTCCATATTTTCTGAGACATAATTAATTGTCAATGAGTCAACAATCACTCCTGTATTATCATTTGCCCAAATGCGGCAATTGTGCTTGTGTGTACCTCTTTCTGGTTGAATTTGTCAAACGCTGAAACATTTCTTTGTTTCAGTAAAATTAAGTTGGACCAAAAAAACTTGACGTTAAGGTGTGCCTCACAACTAACATCGTGCATTATGGTTGGCTGAGGGTCTATATTAAAAAAAATTGCAGAGCGCTAACAAACTTTAGTATGTACTGATGAAACAAGTGAATTATATAGGGTGATCCATCCAGAGGTATTTTTTCAGAACAAATACAAAATATAAAAATTCAAATCAAGTGTGGAATCTTTATTAGTAATTTGAAAGGACATTTTATGGCATTAATTTTTTGAATATAATTTCCTCCAAATGTTGGCCGTAACTATGCCTCAGCGTTTCCTTTCTGAGGGTCCAATTTTGGACGACTCGTTTAAGCATTTCGACTTTAATGACACGCGTTATGTTGGCTTCCAAACAAACAAATCGTAGCTGGTTTGTCAGCGTAGACTTTGGACTTTACGTAACCCCAAAGAAAAATGTCTAAAGGTGTGATATCACTCGATCTAGGCGGCCAACTCACCTGTTCAAACCGTAAAATTAGCTGCTTTTCGAAATGACCTCTCAATAGATCCATTGTTTGAGTAGCTGTAAGTGGCACCGTCCTGTTGAAACCAAGTGTCGTCAAGATTACGAGCTTCAATTTCAAGTAGCATAAAGATCGATATCATGGCGCGATAGCGAGCACCATTAACGGTTACGTTCCGGCCATCATCATTTTTGAAAAAATATGCACCGTTGATTTTACTAAACAGCACCAAACCGTGGTTTTCTCTGGGTTGAATGGCACCTCTCTTCGTGTTGCTCTTCAGCTCAAATGCGGCAATTTTGTTTATTGACTTTGCCAGAAATGGGCCTTATCACTGAATACAATTTTGATTAAAAACAGCGGATCTTTCCGTTTCTCACCGAACGCTCATTTCCATAATGCCAACATTTGAAGATAATTATTTTCACAAAATAATTGCCATAAAATGTCCTTTCAAATTACCAATATAGATTTCACACTTGATTTGAATTTTTATACTTTTTTTGTTCTGAAAAAATACCTCTATATGGATCACCCTATATAATGGTGTTTTGTATCGTGTGGTTTTCAATCTTGCAACACTTTCTTTCGGAGTCGGTCTTTTTGACAGCTGTCACTTGATTTATGCTCAGTTTACTCCGGAACAACGTTTACAAATCGTAGTGAATGGGTCCAAAACGAGATGGCCACCGATCGTGATTTTTACAAGAAAATTTTGTTCAGCGATGAAGCTCACTTTTGGTTGAATGGGTACGTTAATAACCAAAACCGAGTTTGTAGCTATGAAAATTCATAAGCCATTGTTGAGACGCCGTTAGAACCTCAAAAATGCACTGTTTGGTGTGCTCTATTGGCCGAGGGAATCATTGGTCCGTGTTTCTTTAAAAATGAAGCCGGCCATAATGTTACAGTCAATGGGAAACGCTCTGAAGCCATGATTAATGACTTTTTCGTGCCTGAATTGGAGGCTGTTGATGGGGACGACTTTTGGTTCCAATAAGACGGCGCTACAGCCAACGAACTAATAAATTTTTTGAAGGAAACTTTTGGTGAGCGCATTATCTCGCGTCGTGGGCCTATGGCGTGGCCTCCAAGATCGTGCGATTTAACACCGCTGGACTATTTTCTGTTGGATTATGTGAAGTCGCTTGTCTACGCAGATAAGCCCCATACGATTGACGCCTTGGAAGAGAATATTCGACGTGTTATTGCTGAGATACGGCCTCAAATGCTGGTCGAAAAGTGGTCGAAAATTGGGCTCCTTGTCTAGAATTTATTCGAGCCAGCCGCGGCGGCCACTTGCCCGAAATCATTTTTTAAACATAATGGCAAACCCTTATCTTTATAATAAAACTAAATTTTGGGCGATAACATTAAATTATACCGGGTTGCCCATATTCGACGGACCCATCTGGCAACGCCATAACTTTTGACAGAGATGTCAGATCGCTTAATGAAAAATTTTCGACTGGTGAGGCTCTTTCTAATCCGAAGAGGCCAAATAAAAGTCGACCAAGGCGATCGGCCGAGAATATCGCTGCCGTACGAGCCAGTGTTGAGAGGTCCCCAAGAACATCCCAAAAACGCCGTTCTCAGCAGTTGGGCATGGTTCGGTCCACTTTACAACGGATTATTCGCGTTGATTTGCATTTGTTCCCGTACAAAATTCAATTGACGCAAAGATTGTTGCCTGTGGACAAGCCTCGTCGATTGGAATGGGCCCAAAGTCATCATGACGAGCAATTTTGGAACAAAAAGGGCACAATACGCCATCAACGCCAGAGGCGGCCATTTGAGATATCATATTCAAAAATTGATGTAAACAATAGGGTGGAGTGAAATTCAAAAAAAAAAGTTAACCTCGGAAAGAGATGTAGTCTGGGGTCCTAAAGAGGGGAAAAATAAAGAAAAAAATTTAAAAAAAATTTTAGGGGTCGCGCCACCCTAGAAATTTGGAAATTATCGCTATTTTGGCGTTGATTTTAGAAAAATCCTAAAAATTAACGACTTAACTTATTTGAAATTTAAAAGTTTGAGCTTGTTCAGTGCCCAAACAAAAGTATTTGAGGCAAATATGAGGATAATCGACTAATATTTGTAGCTTTGGTGGCGATTTCATTGTTCAGTCAATTTTCTGAAGAAGGGACGATTTGACTTATTTTACTTTTTGAAATTTTTGAACAATGAGAACATTTTTTTAAATTTATTCATGCCCTTATTTCATTGTTTACGCTATTGCAAACATTTATTGACATAAAACTTTAAAATCGGTTTAGGGGTTAGGAAAATTCACGCCTTCAAACATGTGTATTTGTTTATTTTGGCGCGACCCCTAAAATTTTTTTAAATTTTTTTCTTTATTTTTCCCCTCTTTAGGACCCCAGACTACATCTCTTTCCGAGGTTAACTTTTTCAAATTAAAAAAAAGCATGTTTTCACTCCACCCTAGTAAACAAATCTACTTGGAACAAATTAAATGATTAAGATTGCCGACCGCCAAATTTTTATTTTTTTCTTTGATTTTTTTTAAAAAAAAAACATGGGTCCGTCGAATATGGGCAACCCTGTATGTGACGCGCAAAATAGAAAGGGACCTAAGGGTAAAACCCAGTTTTGTTCAAAAGAGTCATTTTAAAGATTTAAATACGTGTATCGTTGGTGTACCATCACTTTCATAAAACGCGCATATCTCTGGGAGGGAACACTTTTGGGGCAAGGGATCGGTCTCATTCGATGCTCAGATGTTGTCCACATCAAAAAAAAAAGTGAAAATTGATTATTTTTTTACCCTTAGGTCCCTTTCTCTATGCGCTGCCACATATGCGTTTTATTTCTTCTTGAAAACCAAACTTCTAAAAATAAACACCCTTTTCAATGACAATTATGAGGTGGGTAAACAACTAAACTGGTTTCTGTCTGAAATATTACCGAACACAAAAACCAACCATTTAATTTTAACTTTTCAGTGAAAAAACTATATGATTGCACTGATGGTATATTTGATGGTGTAATATGAACACAGTTGAATTTGCATCTGTCTCATGAGGCACTTTTCCTTTAAAGAAATGCGACAGATGGAGTTGAATTTGCATCTGTCTCATGAGGCACTTTTCCTTTAAAGAAATGCGAAAAACTGTCCTCCGTTTCGCATGATCATCATCAACTAACCCAGCATTCGCTTTCCAATTACTTTCCCTGCCGTTTCGGCTCACTCATCCCATATGTGCGAGGGGGTTATCTGCACTGAACTTTCCACAAACTTTTTGCGCTAAAGTCGTTGATCACATCATGTCTTCTTTGGTTTAGGTTTTTTTTTCATTTTTCAAATATTTAAAAGGTTCGTTCGTTATCTGTCTCGTCACATTGTTTGGTTATTTATTTGTCTTCTGATGTGTACGAGTAAACAGAGACTTTTGCAGAAATACTTGAAAACGTATTCAAATAAAGACTGTGCGATAATTTTTTGTGCTTGACCATCCACATTCAATATTTGTTTTGTTTGGGGTTTTGAAGTTTTATTTAGTTTAATTTTGTTTTGTAATAAAGCGCATAAATACAGTCAACATGTTCGTCCGATGATTACTTGTATTTGTTTTGTTTATTGTTCCAACAAGTAAAAGTGATGAAAGTTTATCTTTCATTTGGTAATAGTTTATATTATGAGTACATAAAGACAATATACAAACAAATGTTTATTTATAAGCAAAATGAATTGGAAAAATATCATAATATTTGCTAATAACAAAAAAAATGAACGTATGTAATAAACAACTGCATTTGCATGCTGTACACTCAGCAAAAAGTGTTAGTTGAACGTTCAGGAAATGCACTTGGTGTGTGTACAAATGTGTACAAATTCAAATACTCGAACGAAAATTTTCAATACACCGTCAGCATCGAAACATGAACATTCGAATCAAAAAATACTGGTCAAAGGGAAAACACCACACCAAGTCGTAATCCCTGTAAACTAGGGCTGCGACATCGACATCGATGTTTTACAAACATCGATGTCTTCCAGAAATATCGATTACTTTTAGCATCGATGTTTTAGTGGCGATGTTTTACCGACATCGATATATTGTATCGATGTAAAATTTGTACTATCTTGTATTTTTGTCTCTTTTGCTTTGCTCCTAAGTTAGGATAAAAAGAGACAAAAGATTATAAAGGATGTGTACATTATTTCAGTCCTCAACTTTTGGGATGAGCATCACAAACTGGTGCAAGAGAATTGGAAGGTCAAAAAGAGATCCAGGGTTATTGATCAAATGGATGCTGCTCAAATGCCGACAGAATTGGCTGCATATTTGAAATGTCATGTGTATAGACTACATGAAAATCGCCTGGAGGCATGTCAACAGGTATATGTGCCTAAAAACTCAGCGTTGATGAAGACGGCTATAAAATATTTATCAATTATGACCACTTCTGTCCCCTCTGAGAGAGTGTTCTCGGCTGCTGGAAATATTGCTTCAAGCAAAAGAAGCTCTATCTCAGGAGAGAAGCTCCAAAAAATTCTATTTTTACAAACTGTCAACTCAAAGTTTTGGAACCTTGAACAATAATCTTTTATATAATTTTGTTTTAGCAATATAAGTGCATAAATAAAATAACTAGTATTAAGTTTTATATTTTTTCACCTTTATATCATCGAATAGGGTAACTTATTTGTTGATAACATCCACAAAAACCAACATCCAACCAACAAATTCAACAAAATTTTATTTAGTTTTTATTATATATTATATACATATAAATAATTTTTTGTATTTTTTGGCCTTATTATCGTCAAATAGGGTGATTTTATTGTTAATAAAACATATTTTAAAAAGAATATCAGCAGAAACAAAATTTCCGTTAAAACATCGATGTTTTTTGCCGATGTTTTATCGACATCGATGTATATAAAGGGTGTCCCAAGAAGAACGCAATTTTTAAATCTGGCACCATTCGAAGTGTCATTGTTTGGCATTTGAACAATTGTTATTGTTTGTTAGTAGAAGGTACGAGGTTAGTAAAAATGGAGCGCTACACGAATGAACAACGCATTCTCATTGTGAAATTGTTTTACCAAAATGGTGAAAGTTTTGCGGCTACAGTTCGCAAATTGCGATCAATTTGGGGTCACAATAATGCTCCAAAAGAGTCAACTGTAAAGAGATTAATGGATAAATTTGCCGAAACTGGGTCTGTTAGTGATGTAAAGACAACAACGCGCCATCGACCAGGTCGATCGACCGAAAATGTCGCAGCTGTACGTGATGATGTCGCTCAAACTCCATCCACCTCAATTCGACACCGAGCTCAGCAAATTGGTGTCTCCAAATCCACTTTGCAGCGAATTTTGACGAAAGATTTGCATCTTCTTGCATACAAAATTCAATTGACTCAGGAACTGAAGCCAGCTGACCATGGACAGCGAAGGGAGTTCGTTAATTGGGTATTGGAGAGACAACATGAAAATGCTGATTTTGCCGATAAAATCATCTTCAGTGACGAGGCCCATTTTCATCTTGATGGCTTCGTCAATAGGCAGAATTGTCGCATTTGGGGTGCGGAAAATCCTCGAGTGATTCACGAGAAGCAAATGCATCCTCAACGTGTCACTGTGTGGTGTGGTTTTTGGGCTGGAGGAATCATTGGACCTTTTTTTTATGAAAATGAGGCAGGTCAAGCGCAAACAGTCAATGGTGTTTGGTATCGTGAAATGATAACCAGTTTTTTCTTGCCTAGAATTGAAGAAATGAATGTGGAGGGCATGTGGTTCCAACAAGACGGCGCCACATGTCATACAGCCAGAGAAACAATTCAATTGCTGCAACAGTCATTGCGCAATTGCGCTCTTCTTGGGACACCCTTATTATCTATAAATACTTTTTTGTATTTTTTGGCCTTAATGTCATCAAATAGGGTGATTTAATTGTTAATAACACATATTTAAAAGGGAATATCAGCAGAAACAAAATTTCCGATTTTTTTACCGATGTTTTGTCGACATCGATGCCTTTGATTTAAAACATCGATGTTTTAGGGTCGATGTCGCAGCACTACTGTATACAGTGTTGCTGACGAAAGCCGCTACCAAAAAAATGTAATAACTTTTTTTGCATTTAATGAATCTGGTTAATTTTTTTCTTTTGCGGATTGATTTTTAGATTAAACAAAAATGGATAACTGGGACACTAAAACAAGAATTTGGATTGTCCGCCGCTATCACGCACTGGAGTCCGTAGTTTCGGTTCAAAGAGAGTATGGGCGCACGTTTGACGGCAATCCTACGGGCAGGTGGACCATACTGAGACTTGTTGACTATTTTGCCGACCATGGGACGGTCAACAGAAGACTTTACCATCGAAACCCTTCAGTTCGGACAAAGGAGACAATCGCTGTTGTAGCTGCTGCCATACAAAACAATCCAAATGGGTATAGGCAGAAAGTCATTGCAGTCAATTATACACAAAGATTTGGACTTATTCCCATGGCCAACACACTGCACGCAGCAGAGTTTCCAAATCGCTTGGAATTTTGCCAGAAAATGCTTCAAATAGTGGAAGAGGACGGAAACATGTCGAACTGAGTCTGACGAGGCCCATTTCGATTTAAACGGCAACATAAACAAACAAAATTGTCGAATAAGGAGTGCTTCCAACCCACAGATACTCCCTGAGACGGAATTGCACCCACTTCGTGTCACAGCGTAGTGTGCAGTTTTACAACGCTGCATTGTCGGGCCATACTTCTTCGAAGTAAACGGTCACACCGTTACGATTACTGTAGACCGTTACTTGGGCATATTGAGAGTTTTTCTCTCCAGAATTACGCCGAATGAGAATTTCTTTCAACTCTGTGTGGTTTCAGCAAGATGGTGCAACTCCTCACATAACCCGGCCTGTTGTAAAATTTTCCAATAAGCTGATATCCACACGCAGAAAAAAAGTATGGTTGGGGTAACAATATTCGAAGAGCATCATACTATTGTTGGTTATATGGTTGTGGCACAAGAATATTATGATCATCACAACAATAGTATGGTTCACACACAACCATACTATGATCCCCATAACAATATTATGGTCCTCACAACAGTAGAATTATTCACACACAACCATACTATGATTCCCACAACCATATTTTTATTCACATTCAACCATACTATGATCCCCACAATCATATTATGATCCTCATAACCATAGTATGACTTACACACAATCATACTATGGTCCCCAAATTTTTTTGTAAAGATTGGGTTAAGTTGTTATTTAACAATAGAGAATTTTATTAAGTAAGTTATGTAGTAATAGGAGAGATTTATTAAACAGTAAAAAAATTATTTATTTAAAATTATTCAGTTATACTAATTCAAAGTTTGTTTCGAAAAAAATTAATAGCTTTTACTATTATTGCGTAAGGTTCGTAAAAATAACATTGTCAAATTAAAAAAAACACAATTTTGCCTGTATGATTGCCGTAATCATGTTATTGTTAACATAAAACCCTTCAAAACAATACTTTTGTTCCACCAACCATATTTATATTGTTGCTACAACCATATTTTTATTTTTAAATTTGGCAACAATACTATTGTTACATTTCAACAATATTAATATTGCCGCAATAATACTATTGTCAAAATGAAATTCTAAAAACAATACTATGGTTACGACGACCATACTTTTAATGCAGATAACATACTATTGTTGCCGTGACCATATAGTAACCATATCTTTTCTCTGCGTGCAGAATCTTCACATTCTGTTGGCCCCCAGGTCGCCTGACCTTACTGCACCTGACTTTTTCATGTGGGGTTTTTGCAAACAGGAACTCTACAAAGCAAAACCAACAAATTTGAATGAACTAAAGCAATCCATTCGAGAAAAATTGCGGCTATTTCTGTCTCAACGCTCCAAGCAGTAATGAACAACTTTAAATTCCATTATTTTTAAAACTAATTAAGCTATATTTAATAAAATTGAATGAGCTTTAGCATGAAAAAATGAATTCCATACCTGAAAAAAAGTAATTTGAGTTTCTTAATGTAGCAATATTTATCAGCCACCCTGTAGTTTCGTTAAAATAACTATCTAATATTGAGAAACCCAGCCTAAGAAGCATACATTTAAAAACAAATAAAAAAAAGTTTAGCGGCGGGACTTAAAAGTTCTCTATTCTTTTTACCTATTTGTTGGAACCTCCAAAAAAATATTTATTGGAGAGGCACTAAAACACTTTTGTCTAAACGCCAATTGAACAATTTCATTTTCATTTTGAAATAAGTTCAAAATGATTTGACTTGAAGTAAAGTCAAACTTTCTTATAGGGAATTTTTTATGTCCGACATTCCATGAAATGAAATTTTCTATCACAAAGCAATATTCTGTTGAGCTGATGAATATACTTGTAGTATTCGGTTGGCATAAAGTTCGGCTATGACAACGAAACTTCTCTTTGTGTGCGACCAAATTTCATAAAGACTAGAAAGGGGTCCTATATGCCAGATTGGATAGTTAAAATGAAGAGTTTAAATAAGTTTAAACTTCAACCGTTGTTAAATTCGGCCAGGCCGAATCATATATACCCTCCAATATGGATCCGCTATTGAAATGGGAGAAATAATAATTATCATATTTATAGTTGCTACGGTCTTAAACGCGATCTAAGAAAATCTTCCAAAATAATACATAACAGTATTTGAATTAGATCGTATATAATAAAATGTTACCTTCAACGAAATTGTCAATCCCCTTTACGAGTACTAAAATATTTTGCCTTAATATATCAACATTTTGTCTTAATATATCAACATTTTGTCAGCACTGAAACCATTATCGACTGTTATCGAATATCCTTTGTATTGTTGAACCCACCTGTAAAGAAAAAAAGGAAATTCCAATTATAGTTAGTTATTTTAGAGAATATTTCTTTAAAGAGTTTATAAAAGAACTAGTAATTATAGAAACGGCGCCTTTAATTTCTTTAAGTAGAGCGATATGAGAAGAAATTAAAATTAAATATCTAATAAATTTTAGCTCAGAAAAGCGAGCCGGCCTATAAGAGTCGGCGGCAGCAGCGCGATAAATATTTAGTCGGTGTCTAGATGGCTTTTGTAGCGCCAACCATATAAAAAGTTTCTAACAACTAACTTTTTAACAATATTTATAATAGGCGTGTTCTAAACGTACTCGAGTATTAAAGAGTAAGTGGTCGTTAAGGCGATAACTTAGAAATTTTACGAGATATTTCTGACCATCATAAATTGGTCGATTTGAAAATTTTTAAATGGAAAAAAAGTTATTCCAGAAATACTACGAGGGCTGCTACATATTTCTGACCTAATAATGGAAATGCGTTTATCAGCAAAAATGGTTTTATTGTTTTTCAAAGTATTCTCCAGCATGATTTATACACTTTTGCATGCGCTCAAACCAATCGTCGAAGCACTTTTTGAGACACCCACAAAACATGGATTTTTAACGCTTCAACAGCATCTTCTGGCGACAAAAATCGTTGACCACGCATTTGTTTCTATCACCCAGAATCGACCGTCCTATGTTGCTCAAGCGCAACAGTCGCCACATGACCAGTTTTGTCGAAGAAACAGGCGACCATTTGGTTCGAAGTGCTTCTTCCACAAACAACTTTCGTTGGATTTGGCATGTCTTCAAAGACCCACACGGTCGATTGTTGTTTTGTTTTGGGCTCATACGCATAGATTCATGATTCGTCACCTGTGACGATACTATAAGAGTCTTAAGAGCACCGCGATCTATTTTTTCAAAATTTCTTTGCACCAATCGACACGAACGTTTTTTGAGCGATTTTCAAATTGTGCGGGATCCAACGAGAACAAACCTTTTTTACGGCCAGGTGTTCGTGCAATATCGAACGTATGCTAAAGGAAGAAATGCCCAAGGAAGAAATGCCCACGGTATGTCACAGGACGATCATGCATTATCAGTTCACGCACGGCATCAAAGTTTTCTGGCACAACGGCCGTTTTTGGACGACCTTCCTCTTTGAGCGAACGTCGGCCACGACTGAATTCATTAAACCAGTTTGCTATAGCATGGTGCTTCATCGCCTACCAAGATTTAAGTTCATCGATGCGCTCTTGTGATAATACACGTCGAAAGTTGTGAAAAATGATCGCACGAAAATGTTCACGAATTAATTCCATTTTTTTGCCACTTTATTTTCAAGCCACTGTAAACAACACAAATGATGGTCATACATCAAAACGTTCTGAGTACGTTTATGCCAATATAGTTTTTTAATATAGTCCCCGTAAAAATTGCCTGGGCTTCCAAAATAAATATATAAAGTTATATATAAAGTAAAATTATTTTTACAGTTTGGATAAATTTGGGTGACAGCTTCTATGCCCGAAAGTCGCAACAATTTAAAAATAGACATATGTGACGAGCAAAATAGAGAGGGACCAAAGGTTAAAAACCAGTTTTGTTCAGGAGAGCCATTTTAAAGGTTAGGTCCCTTTATGTTTGCGCTTAGAATAGTCGACTTCACTTTCATAAAACGCGCATATCTCTGGGAGGGAACACTTTTGGGGCATGGAATCGGTCTCATTCGATGCTCAGATGTTGTCCACATCAAAAAAAAAGTGTAAAGTTGATGAAAAGTTTTGTGCAGGAGAGCCATTTTAAAGATTAGGCCCCTTTCTATTTGCGCTTAGAATCGTCGACTTCACTTTCATAAAACGCGCATATCTCTGGGAGGGAACACTTTTGGGGCATGGGATCGGTCTTATTCGATGCTCAGATGTTATCCACATCAAAAAAGAAAATTGATTTTTTTACCCTGAGGTCCCTTTCTCTTTGCGTTGTCACATATAGATATCAAAAACACAAATTTAAATATAACCTTATTTTAAAAATTTGGATAAATTAAGATCTGTTCCAGGGCACTATTACTTTACCTCTGATTCGGAAAATAATTTCTATTCTTACTTAAAAGACTACAACCAGAAAAAAACCGAGTCGTTTTTTTCAAATCGCGGCTTTGAAAAAAATCGAAATTCCAGTTTGCTGGAAACCACGGTTTTTTGGGAACCTCTAGTTATGAGGGGCACCATTTTGACCGAAACGCTTGCGAACAATTGCTGTCATTGCCGATTTTTTTAATATTTCCTCATGAAAATTGTACACAATATTTTTGAAATTCTTTACCTCAGTGTAGCATTGGTTTTAATAAAAAGATTTAACCTGAGTCGTAAAAAAAAGAAATTTCAATAATTTAATCTTTTTTCGAATCAACCCTATCTTATAATGCTATGAATATGGCTATGAAGTTCTAGCAAAACTTCGGCTACCAAAAGAACTGCGATCCAGCCATCCAATCAAGCCACAGCAAGTTTCCAACTTTCCCATTTAACTTTCAACTAATATTTTTCCCCCCGCTCGTGACACAAAGTAATCTACATAGTAGCAGCACAAAAAAAATAGTAAATTCACTTGAATTTTTATTACAAATCATATCAATTGTAATATGGAAAAAAAACAGCAGTAACAACAACTAATCGAAATGAAAACAGCAACAACAAAAGAAGATAATTATGAAAATTGTGGGCAATAATCTACTAAATAACTGAACTCTAAGTGAACACTCACTCACTCGTACGTTCAGTGCTGGCGCTGCTGTTGAAAACAACAAATTACAATTGAAACCACCATAAAATTATGAAAACGTTCGCTGAAACGAGCTGAAAAAAAAACACAAAAACAAAACAACAGCAGAAAACTGGGAGATTTCTAAAAACAACAGTAACCAACAACAAGTGGTTAAAAGCAATTTCGGTTTAATGCGCTCTAATAATTTTTTACACACCAAAAAAAAATAATAAAAAAAAAACAGAAGAGATTATCATAAGCTGGCGCTGCTGCTGGTGTAGTTGCCGCTTCTTTTGTTTATAAATAACATGATTACCTATTATTTGATATTAACAACATTTCAAATTCTATGTTTTGTTTATTTTACAATTGAACATCATTTCAAATCGTCAGATGGTTTCTGCTGTTTAATGGTTGGAGTTTGCGTTTTTTCTTTTTTTGGTTATCTTAATCGTGACCGCCCCTAATATGAAAGAGTAAATATGTATGCACGAGGGCATTTCAATAATTCTGACACTTTTTACGCCAAAAAATATATTTTTCAACATAATCTCCTTTTGGCTCAATAAACTTAGTCCAACGTTTCTCCAATTTTTGTATTCCTTTCAAGGTACATAAAAAAAGGCATTTGTTTGATCAATAATTTCATTGTTGGAGCTCTTTCCACCGTGCCATTTCTATAGGTTTGAAAATATGAAAAAGTCACTGGGGGCTAAATCCGAAGAATATGGTGGATTAGGTACCAATTCGTAACCCAATTCATGCAATTTAGCCATTGAGACTGCACACCTTTGCCCCGTGCATTATCTTGATGAAAAATAACTTTTTTCTTGGCCATATGGGGTCGTTTTTTTAAATCCTCGTTAAATCGGTCCAATAAGTTGGCATAATATTTGCCGATGTGGATTATCCCGCGTACACGCAGAAAAAAAGTATGGTTGTGGTGACAATATTCGAAGAGGATAATACTATTGTTGGGTATATGGTTGTGGTGCAACAATATTATGATCCTCACAACAATAGTATGATTCAAATACAACTATACTATGATCCTAACAACAATAGTATGATTCACACATAACCATACTATGATCCCCACAACCATAGTATGACTCACATTCAACCATACTATGATCTCCACAACCATAGTATGATCCCAACAATAATAGTATGTTTCAAATACAACCATAGTATGATCCTCACAACCATAGAATGATTCACACGCAACCATTGTATGATCCTCACAACCATAGTATGATCACACACAATTATACTATGATCTCCAATATAATTTATTAGTATTTGTTTAAGTTGTTGGCAATAGATTTGAATTATGAAAATTATTCAAAAAAAACATTCAATTTAAAATAATAGGAGTGATTTATTTTAGAGTAGAAAAAAATAAGTTAAATAAACGTAAGCGTTTTTATTAAAAAAAATTCAGTCAAACAAAGTCAAAGCAGCTTGTTTAAAAAATTTTAATTTCGATAAAAAAGTACTATTATTGCATTAGATCTGTACCAATAACATTTGTTCTTAAAAGCATATTTAAATGAAGAAAAATTACAATCATACAGTATGATTGCCGTAATCATATTATTGTTAACATAAAACGCAAAACACAATACTTTTGTCGCACCAACCATATTTATATTGTTGCAATAACCATATTTTCATTTTTCAATTTGGCAATAATATTATTGTTACATTTCTACAATATTAATGTTGCAGCAATTATACTATTGTCAAAACTAAATTCAGTTAACAATGCTATGGTTGCGACGAACATACTTTTATTGCGGAGAACATACTGTTATTGCTGTGACCATGTAGTAACCATGTTTTTTTTTCTGCGTGTACATTCCAAAAAACTCCATCACCGACATGGTCGACAAAGTCACCTTGCCCTGCTTCGGAGCCGGTTCACTCGATGAAACCCATTGTTTAGACTGCTGCTTGGTCTCCGCAGTGTTATAATGTATCCATGTTTCCTCCACAGTTACAATATTATGCAAAAACTCATTTGAATTGCGGTTAAACAACTTCAAACAATCCTTTAAAGTTGTCAATTGAGCAAACGCGGCACACATCTTGCAGGCAGCTTTCTTAAACCCAACTGATCATGTAAAATATAAGCCACACTGCCATATCACGCACTTTTACTCTTCGATCGGTCAACACAGTGGCCGATTTTTTTCAATACACCTGACATTTTCAGGTGTATCGTGGATTTTTTCGACATTTTCAGGTGTATTGACCTCAATTGCCGTCCAGAACTTTCAGCGTCATTTTACTTGTGTGACCACAAGGAAAGTCAGTAGACTACTTTTTTTAACATCGATGGTGCAGAGTACCCATACAATTTATCAAGCTGTTCCTTCGTTTGATTGACGTTTTTTCCGCAAAAAATAATGTTCCATGAGCACGCGAAATTTACTTTTTTTCCATTTTTAACAAAATCTACGAGGTTGAATGTTTTGAATGAAAAACTAAATGACGGAACTATCTAAAAATTTTACAGTAGTCTATTAACAGTGGGTACCTGATGGGAGCAGTTCCGATAACTACGAGGGAAGTTAAAAAAGTCACGGAATTATTGATATGCCCTCATACCTATTTCTTTGAAATTTCTATTTTTGAAACCTTTAATAATAGCACCAAAAAATATCTATTTGTATATTCAATTAATTTTTTTTTTCAAAAATAGTGTGATAAAGAAATTTGTACAATCAGCGTACAAAATTGTAAATGTTTACTTAAAAAATAAAATTTAGTTCTGACTAAACATTTTAGTACAATGTCAATATCTTGACATCTAACTGGTGGACCATTTGAAATTTTTACTTTGAATCGGCTTTAAAAAAAAGTACTGGTAATTTTTTGATATTTCTAGTTTTATTGAATATGTTGAACTTTATCATTTTATAATGGAACACAATATCATTCATGTGACTACCTCGACTCGCTCGGCAGTACCTCATCTGATCAATTCAATTATTCAGTACATTTTCGAATAATTAAAAAGACTTGAGGGGTCAGCTGAGTGGGCTTGGCCGAACAATTGAGATGCAGCCAGTCATGTGGTCCTTGATGACAGGCGAAACAGACTTCCGGAACGTTAGCATCAATTCGCTCCCAAATCTCAGCTGAGCTCGTCTGCAGAGGTAGCGTCATTTCCTCTGGTGAAATCTCCAGGGTATGTTCCCCTAGCACTACCTTCACGTTATAGCTGGATAGTGTTGCCGGGACTTCAACAGCGTGAATGTTGTTCAGACCTGATGCCTGTTAGTTTCGATTATCTTAACGATCTTTTTCTACCTGATCAGCCTGCACGTAAAACAGTACAGGGTGGAGCGTGGTAACTTGCTTACTTGGTAATGAATTTAAAATATTATGAACCTTAGAAAAATTTATTGAACTGTAAGTGAATTTTTAAATTATATGGTTTTAAATAGTGTATCTGGCAAATGTCGACCTTTGTCGACAGTACAGGGTGGAGCGTGGTAACTTGCTTACTTGGTAATGAATTTAAAATATTATGAACCTTAGAAAAATTTATTGAACTGTAAGTGAATTTTTAAATTATATGGTTTTAAATAGTGTATCTGGCAAATGTCGACCTTTGCTGCATACGTTTTCTCAAGTTTTCATGAACTCTAACAAGCATGTCGATTGGTATTCTGCCAAATTCAGCCTCAATATTATGAATTAGGTCTACCAAGGTGTTGGGACGGTTGATATACACCTTCGACTTTTGGTGACCCGACAGGAAAAAATCGCATGGGGCTAAGTCTGGCGAGCTTGCCGGCCAGTTCATAACACCCCTCAAAGATCAAAGAGAAAATCCGTCCAGGAATCATTTGCCTCAAACAATTCATGGTAACCCTCGCTTCATGGTAACCGTCATGGTAACCCTCGTCTGTTGGAACCATGTACCCTCTGATTGCATTGCCTCAAGAGCCGACTGAAAAAATCATAGTCAAGTACATTTTGGTGTTCACAGACGGTTCTCTTGGAAAAATTAAGGGCCAATGATGCCTTGCCGTGATATGGCGCACCACACAGTGATGCGGTCCGAATGCAGAGGTCTCTGGTGAAGTTCTCTTAAATTTCTTTCACTCCAGTACTGCACATTTGGAGGAACAGCGAATCGTAAACGAAAAGCACGCTACACTGCAATGATCGAGTGCGCATTTGAAAAATATGCTTCAGAACAAAATGAACTCTCCTCACGTGTCCAATGCATGATGGCAACTGAAAGGCAGACGAACACATATCTCCCGCCTCTTTAAGCCACGCACACTCTCCACTCTCTTCGACCAACAGAGCCCCCACAGCCGGTAGTGCAGTTTAAAAAACGTTAGCGTTTTACTAAAACAAATATTTCAGTTAAACAAAGTCAAAGCATTTTGTTTGAAAAATTTTAATTTCCATTTAAAAAGTACGATTATTACATTATATCCGTAACAATAACATTGTTCTAAAAAGCATTTGCAAATGAAGAAAAGTTACAATCATACAGTATGATTGCCGTAATCATATTACTGTTAGCATAAAACTTAAAAAAACAACACTTTTGTCGCACCAACCATATTTATATTGTTAATTTTTAAATTTGGCAATAATACGATTGCTGGTATATATATTTCTGGCCTAATGATGAAAATCCGAATAATTATCATCAAAAATGGTTTAATGGTTTTTCAAAGTATTCTTCAGCATGATTTTTACACTTTTGTCTCTGATTTGTCCAAAACATGGTTTTTGTACGCTTCAACAGCATCTTCTGGCGACGAAAATCGTTGACCACGCATTTTTTTCTTGATTTGCGGGAATAAAAAGAAGTCATTGGGTGCAAAGTCAGGGCTGCACGGCGGATGACCAATCAATTCGTCGTTTTGGCCGTTCAAAAAGGAGCTGGTTTGAGCCGATGTTTGAGAGCTCGCATTGTCATGGTGCCCAATGATTCGTCTTCTCTTGTTAGTTTTTCGAATTTCTCCGATGACTTCAGGCAAACAAATTGTGGTGTACCACTCAGAATTGACCGTCCTACGTTGCTCAAGCGGAACAGTTTCCACCTGACCAGTTTTGCCGAAGAAACAGGCGAACATTTGCTTCGAAGTGCTTCTTTCACAAACAACTTTCATTGGATTTGGCTCGTCTTCGAAGACTCACACCGTCGATTGCTGTTTTGTTTCGGGCTGATGCGCATAGATCCATGATTCGGCACCTGTGACGATCTTATATACGCCTTTTGTAGCACCGCGATCGTATTTTTTTCAAAATTTCTTTTCACCAATCGACATGAGCCTTTTTTTGAGCGATTGTCAAATTGTGCGGGATCCAACGAGAACAACACGTTTTTACGGCCAGGTGTTCATGCAATATCGAATGTATGCTGGTGGAATAAATGCCCGAGGATGCCTCCATCTCACGGTATGTCACATGCACGCAGAGAAATGATATGGTTACTATATGGTCACGGCAACAATAGTATGTTCTCTGCAGTAAAAGTATGGTCGTCGCAACCATAGTATTGTTTTTTGAATTTCGTTTTGACAATAGTATAATTGCGGCAATATTAATATTGTTGAAATGTAACAAAAGTATTGTTGACAAATTTAAAAATGAAAATATGGTTGTAGCAACAATATAAATATGGTTGGTGGGACAAAAGTATTGTTTTCATGGGTTCTATGTTAACAATAACATAATTACGGCTATCATACCGGCAAAACCTTAATATTTTTTTTAATTTGACAATGTTATTTTTACGATTCTTACGCAATAATAGTAATAAAAATTATATTTTTTTTAAAAAAAACTAAGGATTAGTATAACTAAAATATCTTTAATAAATGATTTTTTTTACTGTTAAATAAATTACTCCTATTGTTACATAACTTACTTAATAAATTCTTAATTGTTGAGTAACAACGTATTCCAGTCTTTACAAACAATTTTGGGGATCATAGTATGGTTGTGCGTTAATCATACTATGGTTGTACGTTAAACATACTATGGTTATGAGGATCATAATATGGTTGTGGAGTTCATAGTATGGTTGAATGTGAATAATAATATGGTTGTGGGGATCATAGTATGGTTGTGTGTGAATGATTCTATTGTTGTGAGGACCATAATATTGTTATGGGGATCATAGTATGGCTGTGTGTGAACCATACTATTGTTGTGATGATCATAATATTGTTGTGCCACAACCATATAACCAACAATAGTATGGTGCTCTTCGAACATTGTTACCCCAACCATACTTTTTTTCTGACGATCTTGCATTATCAGTTCACGCACGGCATCAATGTACTCTGGTACAACGGCCATTTTTGGACGAACTTTAAACCAGTTTTTCACAGTGCTATAGGATGGTGCTTCATAGCCATACAAAGATTTAAGTTCATCGATGCACTCTTGTTGTGATAATCCAGGTTAAAAGTTGTGAAAAATGATCGCATGAAAATGTTCACGAGTTAATTCCATTTTTTGCCAAATTGGTTTTTACAAGTCACTGCGAACAACACAAATGATGGTCGTACGACAAAACGTTCTGAGTACGTTTATGCTAAAAAATGTCAAACTTTCCAATGGAAATGTCAGATGGCGCCAGGCAACCCTCATATAAAAAGTTTTTAAAGATAAATTGAAATTTAAAAAATGTATGGAAAATTCGATTTTCAGCATTACGAACCAATTACTGCTAGGACCAAACCAACTACCTATCATATGTTCAATTTAGATTTGTTTTTTATCGTATGTATTTTTTATCGCTGTCTTTCTCACTGAGAGCCACTGTACAACGGTAACGATATTAAATATCATATTTTATTCATTTCCTGGTAAAACAAGACATACGAAATTTAAACTTAAGTCATTATAGTATTTATGCTATAAATTTGATATCGAAATTTTCGAAAAGTAAAAAGAGTTTCATAATAATGAAGAAATAAAATAGAAATTAGGTTAAGACGAAGAAGAAAAAAAATTAAGTTCTCTAAGCAAATCCAAGTAAATCTAAAAGAAAAATATTTCAAAATCTAAAATTACACAAGCCAAGCCCTACTTGGGTTTAAGTAAAGAAACTTTGGATTTGTGGAGAATAAAAAAAAAAACTTAAAATTGAAATCTTTTGTTAATGGAAGAAAAATTTGCCAACGTAACTTCAAACATTTCCGCATTTTTCCAACGGCTTTTTCGTTATTTAAATTTAAATTCAAGCCATTCTTCATCAACGTTTAAGTAATCATGCGAAGAAAACACTTTTTGCCGACCACAAAAGTTAAATTTCCATTTAAATCGAATGGTTTTCTTTTCGCACTGGCGGCGAGGCGACACGCCTGAATGGTTAAAGATGACCCTTCTCTCCGGCCATTCCTTCCTTTTCTGTAGTGTGTGAATTGTTCTAGATTTAATGAAAGCTAGCAAGCTAGCGGCTCGCAAGAAAGAAGTAAAAAATCGCTAGTCTCTAGCACTTTCGTCGTTGTTCAAAATCAAGAAACGAAAAAAAATAGAAAAGACCTGCAAAAAACAATACGTTTTTTTAATGCTGTGCTTTATTATATTTTGAGGGGGGTTTCTTTGCCAATTTTATTGGCTGATGTTATACAATTTCTTTTGGAGTTCACGTCTTTTGATATTTTAATTTCTATAGAGGAGAGCTCAAAGGCAAAAAAAAAATAATCCAACAAATCAACAGCAACAAAAATTAGACGGACAGACGGAAAGATATTCGGTCGGTCAACCTTAAAAACGCCATCACTATCAGCTCACCTTTTGGCTTCCCTTTTCCTCTGAATTCTTTAATGGCTGGCCAGCAACACGGACCATCTTAGCTCGTTAATCTTTAAGCGTTTCCCTTAAAGCTCTAATGGGTTGTCGTTGTTGGTGGGTTTTTAGTTTATTTTTGCGGGGTTTCTGGCGAATTGTTTTCACCCCATCAAAAAGACAATCGTTGGTTTACACCTCTAAGCGTTTTAATACATGATTTTATAATGATTTACTATAAAAACATGGCACGTCAAATCAAATCAAATGAAATATACACAAAAACAAACTAATAAAACATAAAAACGAGTCAGCAAAAGGGGCAGATGGGCAGAGGAGCGTAACAGTCACCGTGAAGTTATGACATATGCGTGCCTGGAAGAGATTTGAAATAAGTTTTGAAAAGTCTTCGATGGTGGGGCTACTACAACGAAGGCAGCGACCACGTCGACGACGACGTTGGCAACATAATTTGATTGGCCACAAACCACCATTGGTCTGTGGCCTTTGATATCAATTAGCACGAACACCTTGGCTGAAATGCCACCATAGTAGATACTCATAGCTCATAGTAGTGGTTATAGTATATGGCCAAAAAAGAAATCATTTATTTTATTTATTCCAAATAAATTAATAGCACACACCAACTTCTAAGCTGACATTAATTTCTTATTAATTGAGGACACACCGCCAAAATTGTTAGAGGTTGTTTTTTCTAAACACCCTCACTCACCGAGCCAAAATAAAATGGGCAAATTTAAGATGTTAACACTAGAAGACTTAATGATACCCTAACTGGAAATTAGTGTATAAGTTTTTAAAGAGACATAGAGAAATGCAGAGAAAACACGCAAAGAACCTGAGCTGACCAGGTTAGGTTTAAAGGACTTGTACCGGTGTCTAACCTTAAAAGGTTGACACGCGGTACTTCCACCCATTACGATTGTACAGGGTGGAGACCGGTAATTTGCTTATTTAGGTATGAAACAAAAAAATTATGAACCTTAGAAAAATTTACTTTGTATTTCAATTATATTGAACAGTAAGGGAATTTTTAAATTACATGGTCTTAAATAGTGTATCTGACAAATGTTGACCTTCGCTATCCACACAATGCTGCATACGTTTTCTGAAGTTTTCATGAACTCTAAAAAGCATGTCGATCGGTATTCTGCCAATATCAGCCTAAATATTGTTAATTAGATCTTTCAAGGTGTTGGGACGGTTGATATACACCTTCGATTTCAGGTAACCCCAAAGGAAAAATCGCATGGGGCTAAGTCTGGTGAGCGTGCCGGCCAGTTCTCATCACCCCTCAAAGAGGTAAGCCGTCCAGAAAACATTTGCCTTAAACAATTCATGGTAACCCTCGCTGTGTGTGAAGTGGCACCAATTGTTGGACCACGCACATTTTATACGGGTAAAAATTCAGTTCATCATGATACATGCGGTGGAGAGAACGTCTGGAAATGTCAAGAGCAACTTATTGCTTCTGAGCAGAGCGTTTCGGAGTAGTACTCTATCAATGTATTGTGGTGTTGAAATCCTTCTCTCAGGTCCCCCTCGTACACATGCCACATTCCATGTTCTTAATAAATTTAACCAATTAAAAATTGATTGCCGTCCAGGAACACGTCCGCGTGGGGGAACAGCGAATTGTAAACGAAAGGCACGCTGCACTGCAATAATCGAGTGCGCATTTGAAAAATACGCTTCAACACGAAATGACTTCTCCTCACGTGTTCAATGCATGATGGCAACTGAAAGGCAGACGAATACAAATCTCCCGTCAGCCACTATAAGCACACACTCTCTACTCTCTTCGACCAACAGTGCCGCCACAGCCCGCAGTGCAAAAAAACACAAATTACCGCGCTCCACCCGTACTTTGTCTGAACTGACTAAGTTATACGCTGAATTACTCTAGATTTAAAGAAAGCCAAGCTAAAACAAATCATAACGAATTCTGCTTTGAGAACATACAGGTCCATTAAGACTCCTTTTGGGTCCATGGGTCCGAGAACCACGACCAGACAAATCTTTAAAATAAAAACAAAATTGTTCCTAATGTCAAATAAAGTATTAAAAATATTTGGATTCGTAGCGATATCCGCTTTAATTTGAGTACCCATATGCCCATATTTACTATTGGTCGCTTTTTTCCCATACGTGATTTGGGTTCTTACATTGGCTCCCATATTCGCTATTTAACTAACAAGCACATATACAGGTTGTCCGCCGGGAAGGTATACTACTTTGTTTTGTCGCCATTTTGGTAAACATTATTCTTGACAGTTCATAGTTGACAGTCGTGAAATAGAGACGTGGCAAATTTGTTATGGAAAAATATTCGATAAATCGTTAAAACATTTTATCAAAATCAATCATCGATTACTGTGACATTGAGAAAGTTACGTAAAATTTTTGGGAGAAAAAAACGCACTATTTATCGTGTAGTGAATTATTTCGAAGAAAGGTGGTCTGTAGCTGATAGGCCCAAGCATGGACCGCAACGTACAGCAAGATCGGATGAAAACTTTACTGCTGCTCAAGAAAGTTTTCAAAACAATCAATCAACCTCAATTCGATGCCGTGCTGAATGTAATGGAAAATGTGCTCAAAAGGTCTGGCATTTGTGAGGCTAGCAGAGGCGGACATTTATTTATCTGATATTGTATTTCCTACATAATTGCCAACATTAAATAAAACATTTATCAATATAAGATCCATCTCTTTCATTTAATATAAAGTTATAAACAAACAAAGTAGTACACCTTTCCGACGGTCACCCTGTAGTTTCTATGTATTTTCTGGACTAGGCAACACTAAGTGTTGCCTGGCGCCATCTGTCATTTCCATTGGAAAGTTTGACATTTTTTAGCATAAACGTACTCAGAACTTTTTGACGTACGACAATCATTTGTGTTGTTTACAGTGACTTAAAAAAATCAATTTGGAAAAAAATGGAATTAACTCGTGAACATTTTCGTGCGATCATTTTTCACATCTTTCACAATCGTGGCCGACGCTCGCTCAAAGACGAAGGTCGTCCAAAAACGACCGTTGTGCCAGAGAACATTGATGCCGTGCGTGAACTGATAATGCAAACATACCGTGGGATAGGGGCATCCTTGGGCATTTCTTCCACCAGCATACATTCGATACTGCATGACCATCTGGCCGTAAAAAAGGTTTGTTCTCGTTGGATCCCGCACAATTAAAAAAAGGCTCGTGTCGATTGGTGCAAAGAAATTTTGAAAAAATACGATCGCAGTGCTTCAAAAGACATTTATAAGATCGCACAGGTGACAAATCATGGATCCATGCGTATGAGCCCGAAACAAAACAGCTATCGACGGTGTGGGTCTTCAAAGACGAGCCAAATCCAACGAAAGTTGTTCGTGGAAGAAGCACTTCGAAGCAAATGGTCGTCTGTTTCTTCGGCAAAACTGGTCATGTGGCGACTGTTTCTCTTGAACAACGTAGGAGATTAATTTTAAGTGGTACGCCACAATTTGTTTGCCGGAAGTCTTCGGAGAAATTCGAAAAACTAACAAGAGAAGACGAATCATTGTGCACCATGACAATGCGAGCTCTCACACATCGGCTCAAACCGATGATGGGTCATCCGCCGTACAGCCCTGACACTTGGCACCCAATCACTTCTTTTTATTCCCGCACATCACGAAAAAGATGTGTGGTCAACATATTTTATCGCCCGAAGCTGCAAAAATCATATTTTGGAGGTGTCTTAACCGGAAAGGATAAAGTGTCCAACCAATGACTTCTTTTTATTCCCGCACATCAAGAAAAAGATGCGTGGTCAACGTTTTTCATCGCCCGAAGCAGCAAAAATCATACTTTGGAGGTGTCTCAATCGGAGTGGAAAAAGAGCTGCGACAAAGTGTATAAATCATGCTGGAGAATACTTTGAAAAACAATAAAACCATTTTTGATAATAAATATTTGCATTTTCCTTATTAGGCCAGAAATATGTATAGCAGCCCTTGTATGAGAATTCAGAAGCAGTGGAATTTGCTAAAAAAAAATTTAATTTTGCGATTTAGCTAAACTAGAGGTCCTAACTTAAGGACCCTGGGGCCCAAAGCCGTTCGCTAAACAATACAATTTTCTTCACAAATACATTAATAGACGAGGGCGGAAAAAAGTAGTTCTAAAAAATGTGGACCCACCATCAACAATCAAATAACCCAATCCTGTCAATGCCGTACTACAACACAATCCATGGAGGAGAGTATAAAAGCTTCGGCCCGGAACGACCGAACGAATTTTCTACTTGTTTCATTTTGGGTTTTTATAAAATATATATAGGGCCAGAAATATATAAAGCAGCCCTTGTATTGTACATGCTTTCTGGTTAATCGTAATTTAGTTTTAAACGGAAAAAAGTAGAGAGTCTATATCTTTTCATTTGTAAACTACAGATGAATTCTGCAAAAAATAAATAGAACCCAATTCAACATATTGAATCGTAAATTTAAAATAAAAAATCATATGTTATTTAAAGTATTCAAAAGTTCTAATTGGGTACGAGTACTACAAGTATTCTATTCTTCTAATTTTTGAAGTCAATTCAATAAACATTGCGTTATTACCGATTTTTTTTTAAAAAATTTGATCATTAATCAGATTTTTGGAAAAGCAGTAAAATCTGGTCGCTACAAACGACAATTTGTATGAATGCAAAAAATTTTAACGATTTGTTAGCGAACGGCCCTCGGAATCTTGGAACCGAACGCGGAATAATTTTCTAGCCGCCTTTCATACTCGTTTTTTTGACTTCAAGATCGCAGCTTATTTACCAGTTTTTCAATTGCGTCCGTGCTCCGGACCAATTATCATCCGACACTATCAGCCCGATTCTGAATAACAATTCCCCGGGAATTTTTTCCCTATTCCCCTATTCTAAATAAAATCTCCCGGGGAATTTTTTCACTTTTCCCTCTTCCTTTATTCTAAACGAACTTCGAAAAAGGGAATCTCTTCCCCGGGGAAAAAGTAGGTATTACGAATGTCAATTAAAGGGAAAATGTGATGACAATTTTTGGGAATAATTCCGCCAAAAAATTGCAAGGGAGTTGCGCCAAATATGTAAGTATTTAAAATTTTTCATGAACAATTAAAAAAATAACACATTTATTTTTCAGGTCAAAAACAACAAACAAAAAGCAGTTAGACATTCTGCTAACCTCAATGCAATTGCATGCAGACTAGGATGGGTCGAAAAACAAATTTTTTTTATTTCGGAACGCTTTAGTGCGGAAAAGTTGCCTATTGTAAGACTTAGGAAAACGGCATAAAAAAAATTAAAATCGGTTAACATCTTCCGGTCGCGCATCGTACTTAAAGTTAATGAAAAATTGCAAAAATCACGCATTTTTTGTAATTTTTTTAAGATAGTTAAAACTTTGAAAATAAACACGCTTTAGTTTTTTATGCTTGTTTTATGGTTTAAATAACCTAAATAAATTAAACTCTGATCAATAATCTAATTTTTTTTCGTTCGCGCAACGTCTTAGAAAAACAGAAATTTACCAATATTTTTCAATTTTCACTGTGCAACTCTCCGCTCGTTTTAGAACAAAACGACACAGAACTCACCACGTGGAGGTGGTTGTACGTCGAGTTCCACCCACACCCTACCCAACCAACCATCCAATTGTTGGGTGTGGTATTTACATTATATTTACAACTATTTACAAAGATTTTCCATAGAGTTGGATACTTTGGCTTACTGTGTTTTTTGCTTTTTCTTTTGTATATCTACTACGCATTTAAAGTCTGATTTTTTGAAGAAATGAGGCATATCCGATCTAGACTTCAGTGTTGCTCGGATAAAGGCATCTCTAGCTTCATGTCCACATACTTTATTCGAAGCCTCCGTCACAAGTTTGACGCACCTCTCCACAGCCTGGGTATGACAGGGAAACTTTTGTATTTCTCTAATGGGCGTATTGTCAGAATTCATGAGTGATTTAATATCATCTTCGCATAAGTTTCTCAGTATTGGGGGAGGATATACCACACAAGAATTCCAATTAATAATTTCAGTGTAATCGGAAGCTTCAAAGTTTATCATTGGTGGTACAAAACTTCTAACAGTCTTGTTCTTTGGGACGGTTTGTCTTGCCTTCAAGATCCTTCTATAACCGAGCTCCCGAATATGTCCTCTTTCATCGACCAGCATTGCCAACAGAACATTCTCTGGGTGCGCAAAGAACGCATTACGCTGTATTACTGGATCGATGACTTAAAGTAAATCGGCGGATAAATACCGTGATGTTTGGATTGCTTGAAAGACATGTTTTGGTCCGTCAGTAAGATACATTCTCTTTTTTATGGCAAACCACACAGGCATGTATGATTTTAAGATGAAGCTAACTATTTCTTTTAAGTTTTCGGATGGATCTGATGAACTTATATACAACCTAAGGACTCGGTTGGCCGCAGTTAGCCATCTGGAATGGGACAAAGGGCCAGGGTCCCGATTAGCTAAGTCTTCTGGACAATATCCCAAGGTGATTGCATTTGAAATATCTAACAAATACTGTTGGTCTTTGCTCAACAAATTCCTGTCTATATCAGGAATCGAACAATCTATGCGTTCATAATCGACCACAGGGAGTTTTTCACAGCATGTGAGCTGTTGCCCGATTGGCCCACTAAAAGATTTAGGCCCTGCAGTTTGACCGTCAATATGTTGGAAAATGTGGCGAAAAGGAAGCTCATTAAAATGCAGGAGGCATACGCTCCACTGTAGCGGGCGTCCTACATGATTTTCTAGTCGGCGGATGATACCGTTCTTCCATCCAGTGTTGGTTATAGTTCCATCACACCCTACTACTTCTAGTTTTTCGAGTGATATTGATAGTTCAGACAAACGAGAAATAATACTTTTATTTATATCATTTGATGAACTCGAGGAAGGAGATACATGTCCAATATAAATTGATCCAGGTTCCTGGAGAAGAGAATAGTGTTGTTCTTTGACATTCCTGCGAAATTTTCTTGGCATTCAATTTTTTTACGAACAAAGTATAATCTTTTCGTCCGTCAAAGAAAAGACCCCAACTTTTCTCAGGAGGTGTGAATTGCCTTTTCATATCCATCCGTACAAGATTCTTCTCTCTTCTTATTTTACACTTATCAACCACATATGAAGTATCTGTGTCAGTTATCAGCCCAACGTCCTGCAGAACACTTGACGATATGGCAGCTGTTGCCTGATCAGAAACTCCGAATCGATCACTGATTAGCGCTGTTGCGCTAAGTTGAATTCTCATCTGACATTGAGGCTTTTCAGTCGATGTACTTGGTTTGTATTCATCTTCCTCATCTTCCTCAAACACCGACTCTTCAGTAGAACTGCGTTCCTGTTCATCAATTTCCGAGCACTCCTATTCGTTTTGTTCTAGGAAAACGAACGAAGGTTTGCACAGTGAAAATTGAAAAATATTGGTAAATTTCTGTTTTTCTAAAAAACTAAAGCGTGTTTATTTTCAAAGTTTTAACTATCTTAAAAATATTACAAAAAATGCGTGATTTTTGCAATTTTTCATTAACTTTAAGTACGATGCGCGACCGGAAGATGTTAACCGATTTTAATTTTTTTATGCCGTTTTCCTAAGTCTTACAATGGGCAACTTTTCCGCACTAAAGCGTTCCGAAATAAAAAAAAAATTGTTTTTCGACCCATCCTAATGCAGACATTGCTCGAGGTTGGTTTAAGGGGAGTAAAGAGGTGATAAACCGGGTATGGCGCAATTTGGAGGCGGAATTAAATGCAGCCGGGCCACCATTAAAAAGTGTTGCCGAGTGGAAAAAAGGTATGTACAACAAAATTTTATTTGTACAATGCACAAATGACGAAAATGCGAAACCTTTTTCAGGTATGGCCGATCAAAAGAAATATGTACGGCACAAAACCTAAAATACTCCAGAGGAACTGGTGGAGGCCCCATTAGGGAGCAGAAGTTTTCTGCAAACGAAGAGGCCATATATGATTTAATTGACATGAAGGAGTCAGTGGAAGGTGTGGCCAACACGTTTGGGTTAGGCTCTTCAACTTCGAAATTCTGTCTCCCTTATTTCCATTCTCCCCGTTTGTTTAGAATAGGAGGATTTTATTCCCGGGAAGAATAAATTCCCCGGGAATTATCTCCCGGGGAGTATTCAGAATTGGGCTGTATCAGAATTCCGCAGATAATATTTTTTGTGAGACATTTTCCCTTGCTTTCAAAACCAAACCCGGATTAGAGAAACCGAGCATGGTAAAAATGCGGTTGCAAACATCCTCCTGAAACTCGTAGTGCGCCCCATGGTCTTGAAGTAGGGGAGCCAATATAAACAACACATCGATTTTAGCCAATTTGGCTAATGATGATTTTGTTTGTTTTGCTTTATTTTTTGTTTCTTTTTCTTCCGTTGCTTTTCGGTCTCCTCGGGCTTATAGATAATTTCCTCAAAATGAATTGATTTCGCCAGGGAATGAAGAAAACCCGATACGACGAAGATAAAGCAGATCGATGCGTGGTAGTTGCATTAGCACTTCGTTGTGGTGGTGTGTATTTCGTATAAAGAATTTCCAAAATAAATAAAAGTTCATTGGCTTTTAGGAGAAAAAAAAAGAAAACAAAAGCAAAAATAAAAATAAACAGAAACCGAAACAATACTTCAACCCAAAAAGCAGTGGGTATGGTGGGGAGTTTTTGGGTTTGATTTTTCTTGAATGCGTGTTGGCTTTTTTCGACAGAAAAAGCAGCAAAAAAATTACGTTTGAATGTACGAGAAGAATAATTACTTTCGAACGAGCCGGCAACCAAAAAACCAACCAACCACCACCGCCAGCCATCCAGCTCCAGTCAGGCAGACATTTAGGTTTTTGGGTTGATGGTTGAAGGTATTGAGTTTCTCAACAATTTGGACAAATGACGTCATAGATTTCTTGTTGTTGTATGAATGATAAACCCATATGCAAGTGTATGTAAGACTCTCCATATGTTAGTTATTTTCCATCCCTCTATCTTTTGTGGAATACATTTTGGTTAGGGCGTTATAGTTAGTTGGATTTTGTTGTTGTTTGCTCCTAATGAATGGATGGATGTTGGTTGCCCGACTGATTGACTGCTGGGTTGATCGCTCGTTTGATTTGGTTACCACTTTCTTGACTCCTCATCTGAAAAATCGATTTGCGCTGTTGTCAGCTCTTAACGCTTCCTTATATGACGCTCTGTCTCTAAATGTGGTTAGAGAGCTGCGGCGTCTGTGACTTGAAAAGCTTCAGCTGAAAATGAACGTCTGTCATTTGTTTGAATAATATTAAGTCACACACACACACTTGCAGAGGCATAATTATGGAGAACACAGATCTGCAAAAATTTAATCTTCATGAATTTTTGGTGCAAACAGTAGGTAGTATCAAAAATGTGAAATCTTGTGCAAAGGCTCTAATTTTTGTTGGCGACCAAATCGTTAAAAAAAAACACCACGCCAGCGGTGTTAAAATTTCAATAATGCCCACAATTTTCCATTAAGAAACAACGAGAAGCTTCTCTCGAAACAGTAATTTGTGCACGGTATAATTTTTACAGTACCTAAAGGGTGGTCCAACCATAATGCAAGTTGTTAATTGTGAGTCACACCTTAACGTCAAGTTTTTTGCGGAACTTAATCTGGCATTTCTTTGTTGCATTGTTTGACAAATATAACTATGGGCAGGTACATAACTGAGCAGCGCGTTAAGATTTTTGAAGCCTATTCTAAAAACTGACGTTCAAATCAAAAGGCATTTACTGCACTTTTTTTTTTGGACTGCATAATCGACCAAATTTGCCCACCATCGGGAGAATTGTGTGCAAATTTCTGCAAACCGGGTCTATAGGAATTGTGAAAGCATCTGTGCATGCTCATTTAGTTCGTTCTGCGGCAAACAATGATGTTGTTTGCCATAGGGTGGCAGAAGAGCCGTCAACCTCGACTCATCGTCGTGCCCAACAATTGAACATCTCATGAACATCACTGATGCGAATTTTAAATAAAGATTTGAATTTAAACGCTTGAAAGGTTCAATTGACTCAAGAGCGGATTCCTACTAACTGTTTCAAGCGTCGTCAATACGCTGAATGGTTGGTTGAACAGATAGCAGTAAATGGTGACTGAATGGCAAAAAAAAAATCATCTTCAGCAACGAGGCATCTTTACCTCAGTGGATTCGTTCACAAGCAGAACCGCCGCATTTGGGTTTATGAGAATCCACGAGCGGTTGTTGAAAAGCCGATGCAACCTCAAAGAGTGTCCAGAAATTGAGAATATAAACCTGGGGGCAAATCACCGCATTCGAAATCGAGTACTTCGTCGTTGAAATGTAATTTACGTGGATGACGGCAATCATTATCGAAACGCCTCTTCTCGAAGTCATAAGCGATTAATAAATTTGCTATCGTAAACAAAGCAACACTAGCTTTTTCCTTTTTGGTGCGAAAGAAAACAAAGAAAAAGCCGCTAAAGATGTAAGTAAGCGCTTGGAACCCGAAGTGTGTGCCGTCTGTGCCTCCAACCACTAAAAGTAGATTATATATATTATATAACTACCTCCAGAGATTTCGAACTTGTCCATGAAATATACCATACACTCTTTGGATTGATCTGGCAAAAATTTTATCATTTTGGAGCACAATTTGTTTTGTATTTCATTTGTAACGATTTTCACAACTTTGCACATAGTACTTTGTGATAATCCAATTATGCTGAAAACTGCTACTGGCCAAAAGGTTCAATGAAGCGGCAAGCTGAAATATGGGTGGTACGGACGTCGACATATGTCCAGAAATATTTGATCCGGAAAGAACATATTTAAAAGCATCTTTTGACAGTCGAAAACGCCGTTTAAATCTATGGATATTAAAACATTTTGTTAAAAAATCATTGTTTTAACGGCACAACTTACTCAACATTTGGCACTGAAAAATGACGAATTTTATCACGAATACTTCTTCTAATAGTGGCAATATTGGACTCATCTTCAGATTCCGAAGATGAGAAATATAAAAAAAAACATTTGGATCCATTTTAATTAAAATTTTTCGGAATTCCGTCAACAATCTTAACAATTAATCACAATTTTATTTACAAATTTTGTTTTAGCTTTGTTTACATTGCCATATGTTTCAGCATTGTAAAAAATAGTAGTAGGCAATACATACTACGATCGACTACCATGATCCGAAAAATATTAGCCGTCGAAATTGTCCCTACACGAATGTGCACTCGACGTCGAGTGCGGTGATTTGCCCCCTGGACGATATGAAGGTCCAACAGGATGCAATCGACAACAATGGCTTTTTCCGCAAGAAATTAAATAGCCGTGTTATTTCATGACGTGGCGATGTTACTTGGCCGCCACGATCATATGATTTGACACCGTTGGTGGACCTCTTTCATTGGGGATATTTAAAAGAAAAAGTGTACGAAAATAAGCCAAAAACAATTCAATAACTAAAGGATGATATAATGCTGCACATTACCGACATTGAACCTCCATTATGTATCACAGTCATTGAAAATATTGATCATCGGATTGAGATTTGCCAACGAAGCCATGGCGAGCATTTGGCCAATATTATTAACAATTAAACAAAGGTAGGAAGAGGATTTTATAAAGGGTGGTCCAACTAAAATGAATATTTTTTACTATTATAGAAGGATCCATGACAATTATGTGTGGCCAATATTTTGTTTCACACATAATTGTCTTAGATCCTACTAACATAGTAAAAAATATTCATTTTAGTTGGACCACCCTTTATAAAATCCTCTCCCTACTTTTGTTTAATTGTTAATTTAGATCAATTAAAAATGTACTCATATTATTTTAAAAAGTCACAAAACAGCACAATAAAAAAGTTTTAAAGCTTAATACAAAATCTGCACGCTAAACCTGTTCAAAATCCGCTAAATCATGCTGGGGAAAAGCTAAATTGACAACGTTGATTTTTAAATTTTAATGACGTAATGCTTTTTCGCGTCTTTTTAGCAGCGAGTTCACGAACATTTTTTTATATAAGTAAAGTTCGACACTTTTTCGCATGAAACATCGAACTTAGTACCAGCCTTTACTATTTTTGTTTTTTTTTTCAATTACTTGCTATTTTTCTATAAAAAATAAAAACTACATATGCTGTGTAAACTTTTTAATATCCAAAACAAAATTTAGAAGTGTGTTAATAAAAAGTGTGTGTAGTAAATGAGAAAAATGAGAACAAAAATATAAATAAATGCAAATTCTGGAATTATTTTGTTATGCTCAAATATAAATATGATCAATTTGTAAAAATTTGTTGTAGTAGTCATAGGCTAGCAAAAATTATGACAGGAAACTCATTATACCCAAAACTTCAAAAATTTGTACGGTATATAAAATGTTTCCATTTCACGCACAGCCAAAATAACATACACGCAGAGAAAAATATGTTTACTATATGGTCACGGCAATTTAAATATGTTATCCGCAATAAAAGTCTGTTCATCGCAACCATAGTATTGTTTATTGAATTTAATTTTGACAATAGTATAAGTGCCGGAAAATTAATAGTGTTCAAATGTAAAAATAGTATTATTGCCAAATTTAAAAATGAAAATATGGTTGGTGCGACAAAAGTATAGTTTTTTTTGAGGGGTTTTATATTAACAATAATATGATAACTTCAATCAAACTGTATGATTGTAATTTTTCTTTATTTGAATATTGTTTTTAAAACAATGATATTGTTACGAATCTAATGCAATAATACTTTTGTATAAGGAAATTTAATTTTTCAGACAAACTGCTTTGGCTTTTTTTAACTGAAATACTTTAAATACAATCGCTTACGTTTTTTTAAACAGACTTTTCCATAGTTAAATAATTTACTCCTATTATTTTGATGTTGATGTATTTTTAAAAAAATTTCCATAATTCAAATCTATTGTTGAAAACTTAACCCAATTCTAATAAATAATTTTGGGGATCATAGTAAATTTGTATTTTATATATATAAAATTGTAGGGATTAAACCATGGTTGCGTGTAAATCATACTATGGTTGTAAGGATCATAGTATGGTTATGTGTGAATCATACTATTGTTGTGAGGATCATAGTACCACAACCATATACAACAATAGTATGATGCTCTTCGAATATTGTTATCCCAACCATACTTGTTTTCTACGTGTATGTATAAAATAAAAATATATGGCAGTCATACGAGGGCGACCGCAAAAGTAACTGGCCTAACATAAAAAGAACCGTTTTTTGGAATTATTATTATTTATTTTTCAACATAATCTCCTTCCAACTCAATACACTTCATCAAACGTTTTTCAAGTTTTTTAATTCCATCCGAAAAATAAGATTTTCAAAACCTTCAAAATATGCCTCAGTTTCAGCAATATCCTCGCTATTGGACGAAAATTTTTTGCCACCGAGAATTTTTTTTAAATTTGGAAACAAGAACTAATCGGAAGGAGCTAAATCTGGACTATATGGTGGATGCGGAGCAATTTCAAATCGTAATTCGGCCAGTTTTTGTTGAGCTAAAAATGCAGTGTGTGAAGGAGCATTATCTTGATGAAAAAGAACTTTTTTTTTCTAAATGCGGTCGTTTTATCTTGATTTCTTCACTCAACCGATCCAATAATGCACAATAATATTCACTATTTATAGTTTTTCCTTTCTCAAGATAATCAATAAATATTATACCCCTTGCATCCCAAAATACTGTGGCCATTACTTTATTCGTCTATCTTTAGTCACTTCATTAAATATTTTTCTAATGTTTTCAATAGTAGTAGCAGTTTTCGGTCTTCCAGAGCGTTGTTCATCTTCCGTACTTGAACGACCCATTTTAAATTGTTGAACCCAGGATTTCACGGTGGAGTATGATGGTGCATTATAACCTTTCATATAAAAGTGTTTAATTTTCGCATGAAACTCTTTATTTTCCATTTTTCAAAAATTATAAAACTTGTTTACTTCAATCACCTGTAACAAAGAAAATAATCATTAAATATTTCGGAAATTTTGACAGTTGGCTTATAAAAGATTGCTTTTAAAAAAAAAAGTTGCAAGTAAAACAGAAAATTTGCCAGGCCAGTTAGTTTTGCGGTCCCCCTCGTACATTAAATATGGCCCTATGTTCCACATCGGAATCACCAGAACAAACATCCATATAATAAAAATATGCATTGAATAATATAACTTAAAATTGTAAATAAAAGTCATAAAACAAAAAAACATTAACAAATCATAAGTTAAATAAAAACCAAGTACATTTACAAAAATACAAACAATAAAAGAGTTAAAAAAAATTAAGAAAAATCAAGTGGGGTTTCAGAAGTTTAATTTTTTCGACGGTCTCAAATTGGTCAAACAATTTAACTTTGCATCGTTTGTCATGCCATACTGAATAAACTAAATTTTTTTAAAAAAAATCATGCATTCATTTTACAATCGATGTTCATACAAGCTTCTAGTTAGTACCGCAGAATTAATTGCTGCTGTTGAGCGTATTATTGAGGAAGACGCAAATGCTTCCGTCTGACATGGAGTGGTTTCCAACCACTTTATGGATTTTACGTATCTAGAGATCACAACTGACAACCTTCAATGGTTAAACAAATCGCAAGCTACTGTTTTATCGCAATATTCTATTCAGTGCTGTTTACCTCATTCATGAGTCATCAGGATTTAAAAAACATCCCTTATCACTCCATTAAGAAACAGGGGGTAGGTACTTCTTTTAGTTGGTGAAATTTCGTTTAAACTTTTTAGTGAGTCCTTAAAATTTAATAGTTTTGACCCGTCATTTTTGAAAAATGTTCGCTTACCTGAAAAAGAAAGAAAATTCGAATTAATTTCAATTTAGTTAATTAATTTAATTATAACGTAGGCTATTGTTAAAATAACACAAGTGTAAAATCAAAATAATAAGTTTTATAAATTCATAGAGCATTCTGCCAACCCTAATAGAGCCACCTGTCAACCCAATTTTATCTGTTTCTGAGAAAACATTGGTTCATCGCCCGGCTGTGACTTTGATTGTGAAACAATCCGCCGAGAAGAAAACCAGCTTCGGCAACAAAAATGTTTTTTTTAAGCTAAATCGTTGTCTATTTCTAGATCCTCTTAGGCAAAGACAATAAGTTGTACAAGTTGGGCGCTGTTCTTCTTCTTTGCAATAATGTAAAAAAAGCAGACTTCAATAACGCACAGATAGATTCTCGGGGTTTATTTTTTCACATTAGTTTGTGCACAATCACAAGTACGCTAGAAAGTCAAATTAAAACACAAAATACACTAAATTCGCACACTTTAAACACACAAATTATGTTTACCCATCTTTGTTTTTCGATTTCTCGATAAAACTCACATCGTCCATCTTGAACAATTTATCGCCTTTGCTCTAAAGCCCAAACTGAGAAGCGATAACGATGCGAAAGTCGATTTGTCATATAATCGACTTTTGCGTTTTACCATTATTCGACATTTCGCTGCCAGTTGAACAAATATTTAAAGAGTGGACCAGTTGAACAAATATATAAAGAGTACCATGGACTCAGGATCCAGAACTGATTTGATTTCAATCATATTATATTTGAGCGATAACGATGCAAAAGTCGATTATAGACTTTTTTTAAAATCGACTTTTTGTTGCGAAAATAGAAAAAGTCCTGATCGGCTTCTATGTTAGATTTTAATCGAAAAATCGACTTTTGCGTTTGAACATTTTTCGACTTTTTGTTGCCAGTTAAACAAATAGGTAAGTGTAACCGCTGGCCTCAGAATACGGAGCTGATTTGATTTAAAGCATGTAATCACACTACAGGTCGCAATTATTGTCCGATCTTTATGAAATTTGGCAGAGGTATATTTTTTTGGACCAATTACCGGCGTTATTGATTAAAACGCTAGTGGTTCAGATTTAGATTCCTCACATATGTTTTACCGATTTTATATCTTTAGCTCTAAAGCCCATATATAATACTGCATTTTCATTAGGCCATTTATTCTCGTTTTCGCTCGAAACTTTTCAAAACGTCTCAACCAATTTTCACACAATTTGTGGCCGTTTTCATTCTCGTTTTGGTTTTCGTTTGACAGTTCATTATTGTTTACAAACAAAGAACAACGTGGTGACTATTAAAATACTGAAATGCATATTTTTCTTAAACAAATGGATAAATTAAATTAAGTTTTATTTCTTTTAGCACGCTCATTTTTACTTTTACTTCATAAAATATCTATTTCACCAAATATGTTTGACGATTGATTAAAAATTTCTGCCTTGAGATGACAAACCAACGATAAAAAAAAACGATTATTTTAGGGATGACACACTTAAACTAAGGTGGCATCGCCTGTGCGAAACGTTTTCGTTCCTCTTTCGTACAAAAACAAGTCAAAGTGAGACGTTTTCATCCCATGAATTTGTATGGGAAAACGTCTCATTTTGACTTGTTTTGGCCAAACTTTTGAAAACACTTCAAAAGTGCCTAGTGAAAAAAGAGCATAACATCCAATCCTGATGAAATTCAACAGTTCATTACGATCGATCGATAAAAATGGGTGATATCGATCCACTTTCTCTTATAGCCCCAGTAGTCTATCTCGATATAAGATACAACCGCTCTAAAACACTCTTATAAGTTCCGATTTAGAGCAAATTTCGTATAGTAAATAACGATGGACCTTTAATTACATTTAATCATGGGCCAATACCATATCGGACCGTTTTTTAATATAGTTTCATACATATGGTTTGCGCCCAAACAGCTTCCAGTATATGGGTATCAGGTAACAGCAACATTTTCTCACGAACCAAACTTAAATTTTTTTTTAATTTGGATGACGAATTGCAATTCCTAAAATGCGGACCATTTAAACGTACAATTATGGGTACCAAAAAATTTAAAAATTCAAGTAAATTAAGAGCCCTTTTGACGGCTTAAAAATCAGTTTTCAATTGGCTTTCCTGTACATCCAGGTTGGAATCCACGCCCGACTTAGGCTTTTTTATCCGTCCGTTTCTGTGGTCGTCCGATCCTGACGTAATCCAAAAAATTAATCTAAATATTTGTATTCGTAGAAGAATTTGCTTTAATTTGTATACCCATTTGTCTATACTTATCGCCCGTTTGACCATGTGGTACGTTTTTTGGGCCACATGAGCCAAAAAGTTCAGCAACTATTCCTTTTTTAAGGCATTTAGTGCATCCCAACTAAGAGCACAACAAATTATAATTTATAAAGCAAATAGTTAAAAAGCTGTACTTTTATCCGAGGTACCTTGAGTCCCGAGAATGGGAAACTTTTTCCGCCTGAGCTGATTTTGCTATTTACAAACCTCACATGCAAAATTTCAGAATCCCAGTTTAATTTCTTTTAAAATTGTACGAAAATTAAAAACATACGTACTTTATAGGGTCCCGAACAATACGAGTTTTTCGTGGTGTTACAAATGGACTCAAGTTAAGTAAAACATCGACCCTTCAGCCTAAAGTATTAATGCGTAAAAGTTACTAAAATCTGCAAAAGGAAAAAGTGGCAATAAAACTCATTTAATTGATTTTTTACCGACAAAGAGTCGATTGATCGGAAGTCAACTTTTATTATATGTGACAGCTCATAGAGAAAGGGACCTAAGGGTAAAAATCAACCATCATTTTTTTTTTCTTTTTTTGATGTGAACATCTGAGCATCGAATGAGACCGATCCCATGCCCCAAAAGTGTTCCCTCCCAGAGATATGCGCGTTTTATGAAAGTAAAGTCGACGATTCTAAGCGCAGATAGAAAGGGACCTAATCTTTAAAATGGCTCTCCTGAACAAAACTGGTTTTTCCCTAAGGTCCCTTTCTATTTTGCGCTTCACATATAAATTCGAAAGTCAACTTTTTCCTTCGACTTTATAACCCAAGGTATTTGTGAAAACTTCGCTTCAGGCTGACGCATTGGAATATTGGATCTCTTGAAAATAATTAAACTAACGAAATCCCTTAACATATTTTTTATCACAAAATCCATGTAGCCCTGTGTAATTACAATTGTGGTTATCTGTTGCCATGCTGTTGCTATTTTGCGCATTTACAAAATTTTAACTACACAAGTTCGCGAAGTTCGCTGTTGTATCGCGATCGAAATGAGATTTTTTTAATTTTTTGTATCTTTCAGCGGTTTTGTGTGGGAGATGACATGGCTATGGCGATGCATGGTTTATTGTTATTAATAAATTTTATTAGCATTTTATTAAAATTATTATTACAAATTTTCCACGTTTACAACAATTGCGTTTCGTACGGGCACAAATGTATGCACAATGGGATGGATGCTGGTAAACGAGGAATTGCTAATTGAGATTTTATAACAATTACATATTCAAATGTCAAGGGGGGGGGGGGCTTTTAGAGTACAATACAAGTAGTATGTCAGCAACGGCGCTGGCGGGCGTTTAAATGAGACTTCAATGTGAAAATCGTAATTTTTCTTTTGCTTTCAAGCTGTTAACTATTTTCCGATGTTGGAAAAGGGTGACCACAAAATCAAATTTCCCAAAGTTTGACTCTATTTCTTCATTATGCAGAGTCTCAATATAATTTATTCCATTTCTAATCAAAAAAAACTTTGTCATATCTTTAAAGCAAATTATTAATTACTTATGTAAAACAATTTTCAATAAATTAACTAGATTTTATAATATTAAACTGTTTTTGGAGCCATATGATTCAAGTTAATATTTAATTAACAAAAACCACTTAAGCCAAATTTTTAAATTTGGTTATTGATAAAAGAAACAATTTAATTCACCGATTAAATGAACACAAAGACGCTATCATCTATTCCCAGAGTTTTTGTTCATTATGAATTTGCCTTTAATGAGTCAGTCTGGCAGAAGTCGTCATTAATGATGAGTAATTTGTTTACCAATTTTATCGATTTAATTTTCCGATATTCACCTGGGATATGCGAATACATTTTGTACAATAAATGCTAAGGAGCTCCTGTAGAGAAAGAATTGTAGTTATAGCCCCTTAAAAATAGCTATAAGAGTAGTCGTTCAAGTATGTCAGGTGGGAAAGGCTCTTCGGAGAATTTTGCTTTTGCTGTGTGTTATAAAAAGTGGCCCATCCATAATGCACGATGTTCATTGTGAGTCACACCTTAACGTTAAGTTTTTTGAAAAACTTAATTTGACACTTTTTGTTTCAGTGTTTGACAAATTCAACCATGGAGAGGTACACAATTGAACAGAGCGTTAATACTGTTAAAGCCTTTTATAAAAATGGGCGTTCAAAAATCAAAATGCATTTCGTGCACTTCGTGATTTTTTAGGTCAGCAAAATCGACTTAATGTATCCTCAGTGGATACATTAACAGGCAGAATTGCCGCACGGTGATTGTTGAAAAGCCGCTGCATTTACAAGCAGTGACGTTTGGGTGCGGTTTATGGGCTGGCGGCGCCATCGGGCCGTACTTCTTCAAAACGGGGTCAGCCAAGCAGTTACCGTGAATGGTGTTCGCTATCGCGAAATGACAACGGACTTCTTTTGGTCAGAAATTTTGGATATGGAACTGGACGATATGTGGTTTCAACAAGATGGTGCCACTTGCCACACAGCCAACAAATGGCTGTAGGTCTTTTGCACGATAAAAACAATGGCCGTGTTATCTCACGTCGTGGCGATGTTAATTGGCCGCCAATATCATGTGATTTGACACCGTTAGACTTCTTTCTTTGGGGATATTTAAAAGAAAAGGGAACGTAAATAAGCCAAGAACAATTGCAGAGCTAAAGGATAAGATAATTCGAAACATTAAGGACATTGACACTCCATTTTGTCTAAGAGTCATTGAAAATGTGGAAGTATGACACCAAAGCTGTGCCGAGCATTGAGCCGGTATAGACATAATTGTCATAAGCTAATTATGACAGTTAATTAATTCTCTGAAACTTTTTTGTTTTATTTACATTGTGCTTTGGACCAACCTTTAATTTTAGCTTAGAAATGTTTGGTCTTTCAGATATATACATATATACGAGGGCGGTTCGGAAACTTCTTAGCCTAGCACAAAAAGCTCGATATAAACTGAAAAAAGTTAATTGTTTTGGAAACTTCCATCTCTGCTATGAACACATGTTAAATTTTGTTTCGATCTGGCAACTCCTTCATATAGAAACAGGTGTTCACAAAAGACGCATCCGCGATTTTTTTACAATGGAAAAATTAGAAATGCGTGGTGTCATTAAATATTTACATAAAAAAGGTTTATCGGGACAAGAAATTCATAATGATATGGTGAATGTGTTAGGTGAAAGTGCTCCTTCAAATGCAACAGTAAAAAATTGGGTTGCTGAATTTTAACGTGGTCGTACAAGCATTGAAGAAGAACCACGTAGTGGACGTCCAAAAACAGCAGCAACAACAGAAATTGTAGCCAAAGTGCATGATATGGCATCTCAAATGATCGAGTCCATTTAATTTTGCATGAAGAACTACAGATGAAAAATCTTTCTGCAAGATGGGTGCCGCACTTGTTAACAGTCGACCAAAAACGCATAAGAATGAACATTTCTCAAGCTTGTTTGGATCGTTTTCAGCGAAATAAAATGGATTTTTAGCGTCGTTTCATAACTGTTGATGAGACATGGATCCACCACTATACTCCAGAGACAAAAGAACAATCCAAACAATAGACTGATGCTGGAGGAAGTGCCCCAAAGAAGGCAAAAACAATTCAATCGGCTGGTAAGGTTATGGCAACGGTTTTTTGGGAATTCAAAGGTATTTTATTGATTGAATATCTGCAAAAGGGTAAAACAATAAATTCAGAGTACTATTGCAACCGTTTAGATCAATTAAATGTACAAATTCGAGAAAACGTCCTGGCTTACAACAAAAACAAATATTTTTTCATCAACACAACGCACCAGCGCACAAGAGTGTTTTAACAATGGCTAAAATCAACGAATTAAAGTACGAGTTGCTTGACCACCCACCTTATTCTCCTAATTAAGCTCCCAGTGACTTTTAAGTGTTCCCAAATCTAAAAAAATTCGTTGCTGGCAAGCGTTTCCCTCAAATGAAGATGCAATTACAGTTGTAAACCACTATTTTGAAGACCTTGAGGAAAACTTTTTTAATCAAGGGATAGAATTGCTAGATAAGCGTTGGACTAAGTGTATTGAAGTTTCAGGAGATTATATTGAAAAATAAAAATATTTTTGAAAAACTAACTATTCTCTTTCATTGATAGGCTAAGAACTTTCCGAACCGCCCTCGTACATATACATATATACATATTTTAAATTTAAACCGGCTGTAAATAAATAATAATATTTTTTTCAAATTTCTGTTTTTTTTTGGAAAGGTTGAACTTTGTCATTTAATAATGGAACACAAAATCATTAATATGACTTCCACAACTGGCTCGACAGTAGCTCCGACCCGATCAACCCAATTTTTCTTTTAGTACATTTTCGATTGTTTGAGTCGAATCTCTTCAATGGCAACTTATATTTCATGTTTCAACTCTTCAATGTCTCTGGATGCTTTGCGTAACATTTATATTTAATGACTTCCCACAGAAATTAATCCAAAGGGCTCAAATCACAATTTCGGCTGATTATTCAATTTGCGTAAAATATGGTTGGTTGCGTTGACTGTGACATATGGCCCCGTGAAATATGCCCCCATCCTGTTGAAGCCAAATGTCGTCCATGTCGGTATCTTTTATTTTGGAAACAAAAATTCGTTGAGCGTGGCGCGGTAACGCTCACCGTTCACGCTAACGGCGGCTCCTTGCTCATTTTCGAATAGAAATGGCCCAATGATGCCGCCAGCCTAAAATCCACACTAAACAGTGACTCGTTGTGGATGCATTGGCTTCTCAATAGTCACGTATGGGTTTTGCAGAATGACATACCACCGAGATAAAAATAAGCTTCAACTAAAAAAACACGATTTTTCATTTCATTTCATTTCATTTCTTTATTGACATGTAATTCGAAGCCCACTGGGGCCTATTAAAGCTAAATTACAATATGCATCAAAATGTTAAATAGAACATCATAAACTACTAGAGAAACTTCAGTATAAAATCAAATAAATAATATAAATTAAAATAATCCTAATATTTCCTAATAAAAGAGAAAAAAAAACCTCATGAAAGCATATAAGTGATAATCAAGAAACCGAAGAAGAAAAAAAAACATATAAATAAAAGCATTACTCTGTACTTGAACGAAAATGTTCCATTAAATGTTTACGAAATGTCATGGAAGACAAATTAAACGTTTTTAAACTGCTTGGCAAAATGTTAAATAGTCGGGCTACTCTTACGAGGAATGATCGATCCATAAGCGGTGTTACCTTTGGAATAATTAACTGTCTGTTGCGAATTGAGTGACTGAAAACAAATGAATTAGCTAGGAACAAAGGAGATTGAAGTTTGTATATCTTGTAAAAAAAATATAGCAACCGAAGGTGCACAAATTCCACAAATGAACAGCCTAAAAAGTCATTCACAAACGGCGATATGTGAGCATACGGTTTAACAGAATATACATAGCGCATAACTCTATGAAGCACTGTCTTTATAATATTCATATTACTTTGAGTAGTTCCTGTATATACCTCTAGACAGTACAAAATATTTGGCATAATTAAGCCATGAACCAGTTTTGTTTTTACCCAACGAGGTAAAACTAAATTGGTGTTGTATAGTTGACGAAGTGTGAAACTAATACGTGAAGCAATACTGCGAATATGCTGCTCAAAGCAACATTTGTTATCCAGTAGTATTCCCAAACACGTAATTCTCTGAACGAAAAAAAAAAATTCTTCATCTTCAGCCAAAACAAACTTCAGCCATTGGACATCGGATAGTGTTCCATTATTAAGTGACAAAGTTCAACCTTTCCAATAAAACCAGAAATTTAAACAAATTATCAGTACTTTTTTTTAGAGCCGATTTAAATTTAAAATTTTAAATGCTCCACCCTATAACTTCTCTTGCGAATTGTGATGAATATTTAACAGAATTTTTTTTAAAAAAAAAAATAAAGTTTTTTTTTAAATGAAAAACATAGAAACCTTAAAAATTAACTACAAAAATCTATAATTGTTAAAAATATTTTTTTTTGTTATTAAAAAAAATTGATTTTCCACAAAATGTAACTTACATAACCCATAAGTAAGTACCTACAAGGCGTAGCACCTTTTTCAAACACTCATTTTATAGGCTCAACATTTATCTATCATATGCCATTTAACTTATTCGAGTATCTTATTCGGTTCATAAGATATAATTTTTGCAACGAAAAAACTCAAATGGAGACACTTTGATAAAGACAAATTTTTTTCTGATTTTTTAATCGCCTTTGCCAACGACAAAAAGTTTTAATTGCCTCTGTTCTGGTAACGGCCTGATTACACTAGTTTACAAATTATTGTTTTTTTCCTGGTATAGAGTCCTAAATACACCAATACCTCGCTTTGCGACGTTTCATTTTGCGACATTTCGCGTTGCGTCGAAAAAAAAATTTGCATCATTTCAGCTTATCTTAGAAGAACATTCAAACAGCTTATAATCGCTATGGATGATTCTGAAAAAAATAGCACTATCTACTATTCCAGAATTTTGGAAAACATTTAATGTACTGGATGCAATCAACAACATTTCAGAATCGTGGAATGAAGTTACACCCTCTTGTATGAATAGTGTATGGCGGAAAATATGGCCCGAATGTATTCATAAAAACCTTGACTCTAGTCATAGTCGTGTTGAAACATCTGCAGTTTGTACTGAAATTGTAAATCTGGCAAAGCAAAATGAATTTGAGGGAATGGACGAAGATGGTGTGAAAGAGATTATTACAGCACAGAATGAAGATATCAGCAATAGTGATTTAATAGATTTGGATATTGAATTGGCGTATAAAGAGAATCCAACAAAAAATTTAATTGAAACTCCTGAACCAAAAATTCTAACATTAAAACAAATTAGCAAAGCTATGGCCCTACTTGACGAAGCAGCTTCTATTTTTATACAAAATGACCCTGACGAAGAAAGAAGTTCAAAAGTGGCACGATCCTTAACTGATTGCGTAAGTTCCTACAAGGAGATTTACTTGCAACAAAAAAAGAAAACGATCCAGCAAACTTTGGAAAAATATTTGCAGCCATTAGCATCTACATCTACACATCCAACAACTGTTGCATCATCCGATACTCCAATAACGCTAGATTCTGATTCTTCATAATCATTAAAAATCTAGATTATAACAGTACTGAATTTTCAATTTTTTTAGTTTTAATGAATTTTTGTTGTTTGAATTGCTATGTTTTTTAATTTTAATGAATTTGTTTTCTTTAATTAAAAATAAAACTATTGAAATAAGTAAATTTTTATTTTAATAATTCCTTTAATTTTTAAGTCTTCATTTTTTATAATATTAAATAATTTTATAAAAAACTAAAAATTACTTTGTTTTTGGTAAAATAATGGATTTGATTTAGAATTGGAACGTATCTTTAATATTTCAGTGCACTTCCATACAAAAGGTTTTCTCGAATTGCGACGATTTGATTGCGTCGAATTTTTTGGGAACCAATTATCGTCGCAAAGCGAGGTATTGGTGTACTTTTTTCTCTTTTTGATTTGAAGATAATGAATTTAAAAAAGTGTTCGTCTGATTAGTTTTCAAGATAGAATTTCTTTACGATTTTTGTATGAGATGTCTCAGCTTTTTGGACCATAACTCCCAAACGCTATTACCGATTTGATCAAGAGTAGTCTCAAAGAAAAGGAAATTGGCTTTTCTAAAACAAAATCATTCTAAAATTAGTTTAAAAGTTTTGACGTTAAGGCATTTTAAATTTAAAATATTGAATTTTTAGTGCAAAAATCACGATTTTAAATTAACGTTAACGACTTTTAAAATTTAAAATATTGAATTTTTAGTGCAAAAATTACGATTTTAAATTAAAAAGAATACTATAAGAGAGCTCCCTTAAGTTCGCTAAAGGTTATTCTTGAATAAATTTCTTCCCAAAAACTCTAATTATTTAAAACAAACGGGTTTAAATGCATACGAGGGTTGCTATTTATGTTCCGGGTCCTGACAATGCTAGTGTTTCCAGATGCAAACTGGAACTTCCATTGGAATCTTTGACATTTTTTAGCATAACTTCACTCAGAACGTTTTGTAATGTGAGGGCAAATTGTTTTAATTACAGAGTATTGAAAATATCATCTCATTTAAAAAGTTGAATATCCCGTGAACATTTTCGAGACAAGAGTGTTTAAATCAACTTGTTTCGACTTTTGGCATGAAGCACCATCAAAAAACACTGTTTTCCGCTGGTACCAAGAGTTCAGTCTCAGACGCCGTTCGCTCCAGGCTGAATTTCGTGAAGGACGTCCAACTTCGGTCACTTTGCCAGAAACCATCGATGATGTGCGTGAACTGATTAAGCAAGACCGACATGTAATATACCGTGAGATTGAGGCAGCCTTAGGCATTAGTATGACAAGCATAAAACAGATATAGCATGTTCAGTTGGCCGTAAAAAAAAATTGTTTCTCATTGGATCCCACATAATTTGACGAATGCTCAAAAAAAGGCTCGTATGGATTGGGGCAAAGAAAATGTTGAAAAAGTATAACTGCGGTTGCTCAAAGGCAGTGTATAACATTGTCACAGGTGACGAATTAAGCATCTATGCATATGAACCCGACACAAAACAGCAATCGACCGTATGAATCTTTCAAGACGAGCCAAATCCAACAAAGGTTGTTCGTGGAAGAAGTACATCGAAGCAAACGATTGCGTTTTTTTCGGTATAGCCGTCCATGTTGCCACAGTGCCTTTAGTGGAACGTATGATGGTCAATTCTGAGTGGCATACATGCGGAAAGATATTAAGAGAAGACGGATTATTTTGCATTACAACAATGCGAGCTCTCACACAGCTGAAACGATGAGCTATTTGACCACTCAAAATGTCGAATTGATGGGCCATCCACCGTACAGCCCTGATTTGGCACCCAATGACTTCTTCTTATTCCCTAGCATCAAGAAAAAATGCGTTGTCAACGTTTTTCATTGCCCGAAGCAGCTGTTGAAGCGTTCGTTTTGGAGGAGTCTCAATCGGAGTGGAAGTGCTTCGAAAATTGGCTTGTGCGCATGCAAGTGTTTTGATCTTAAAGGAGAATATTTTGAAACACAATAAAACCATTTTCAATGATAAATTATTGTGTTTTTATTGCCGGACCCGAAATAAAAATAGCAACCCTCGTATTGACTATAGTTTTCTGTAAACATATCATTTTATATTCTAGTACAATAGCGAGTAATTATGGCGTTAGCGACCTCCTAAGTAAGTTGCCAATAGAACACGGTCAATATTCGAATTTCTTATTCACGCCAGTGGCGAATGTTTCAAATTTCAACACAGATGTCCCCTGGGGTTAAGTCAAAACAAGAAACGTAAGGAAAGGTAAATAAATTGGCATTCACTCTTAGTCAATCTGAATCTAATTTTAAATGTTTTTGAAAAAATAAACACAACAAACTAAAATACATTGATTTGCATAGTATGTCCACTAAAGAAATTTAAATGAAATCATTAAAAAAAAGAAAATTAACATCTGTTTTCACTAAAGTTCAAAAAAAAGCAACTGAAAGAAAATTAAATAATTTTCATTGCGCGGCGGGTTTTACTCTTTCAAGGCACTTTCACATAGTGTCCACATTCATTAACATCAGCGGCCATTGATTGACTGGGTGTAAACCCAAGCCCAAAAACAGGCAAACAGCCACGACTATTACACGTTGTTTGCCGTTGGTGTTGGATGTTTTATTTTTCACGTGAAAATGCTGTCATTTAAGTCAAGTTGCCTAAACCACCCCAAGGCGTCGCACTTTTTGCTTCACAACCAAAAAAAAAAAAACAATACAAAATATGATAAAGAAATTTAAACCTGTTCTGTAGTTTTTTCCCCTTGTCTTCTTTTTCTTTTGTTTTGTTTAATATTTTATTTCATGTATATTTTATAATTAACAACAACATTTTGAATTTATTGTTAATACAAGTCATCAAACTCGATTGGGAGGATTGATTATTGACAAAACACCAACAGACACAAAAGTTGTATAATTTTTGTTGTTGTCTTTTTTTTTAAATGAAAAGAAAGATAGACAGACGGACTGACGGCCAGCAACCAAACATCGCCAGTACTGTCGTGCTAAATATAAAAACACCAACAAACATTTTGATTTGTATCGTATAATTTTTTTATTTTATTTTTTTTTTTGTTTACTTTCAGGCGAAAAAAGGTGAATCATCGTTAATGACCAATTCGCTGTTTGGTCAAAATGCCAAAATTAGAAAACAGTGTTTGTTGTTGGCCGTTATTTCTTATTGGGGTGACGTCTGCTCCTGGTGCTCGGTGTTGATATCCGATATTTTGATTAAAAAAACTGAAGCAAACAGTGGCATGGGAAAATAAAAGCACACAGTCATAGTCCATAAGGCCAATTAAACGAATGTGCACACATTTTGGCAAAGATCCAGAAAAAAGCGCTTAAGTACCTAATTTGAATCCGCAATTGAATATTGGAACTTGAATTGCAAACTTTTTGTCAAAACAAGAAAAAAAACAATACTTGCATTGATGTTTCAAGTTAGAAATGACCAGTTAGTAATGATAGTTTTTCCAATTATTATATTTTAAAATCTAACAAGGTCCAGAAGCTTTGTCATTTCATCAGTTATCGTTGCTTGCCTGCAGAACATGTGGCAATCATAAATAATATTATCAAAATTACAATGCAGTTGTTAAAACGAAAAATGAAATTCGTCATTACACGCAGAGAAAAGATATCGTTACTATATGGTCATGGCAACAATAAAAGCATGTTCGTCGCAACCATAGTATTGTTTTCTCAACGCAGAGAAAATATATCGTTACTATATGGTCATGGCAACAATAAAAGCATTTTCGTCGCAACCATAGTATTGTTTTCTCAATTTTATTTTGACAACAGTATGATTGCGGCAATATTAATATTGTTGAAATGTAACAATACAAAACTTAAAAATGAAAATATGGTTGTTGGTGCGACAATAGTATTGTTGTTAAAGATTTACGTTAACAATAATATGATTACGGCAATCATACCGTATGGTTGAGACAATGAAGAAAGCATAACTGGTAAAAGTTATGCTTTCTTCATGCATGTAAGTATAGGGTTATCTAGAGGTATTTTTTCAATACAAAAAAATATAAAAATTCAAATCAGGACATTGTATGGCATTTATTTTTTGAATATAACTTCCTTCAAATGATGGCCGCAACTACGCCTCAGGGTTTCCATTCTGAGGGTCCAATTTTGGATGACTCGTTCGAGCATTTCGTCCGGTATGGCTTTAATGACACGCGTATTGTTGGTTTCCAAAACCTGAATCGTAGCTGGTTTATCAGCATATACTTTGAACTTTACGTAACCCCAAAGAAAAATGTCTAAAGGTGTGATATCACTCGATCTAGGCGGCCTACTCACCTGTCCAAAACGTGAAATTAGCTGCTTTTCAAAATGACCTCTCAATAGATCCATTGTTTGAGCAGCTGTTCTGTTGAAACCAAGTGTCGTCAAGATTACGGGCTTCAATTTCAGGTAGCATAAAGATCGATATCATGGCGCGATAGCGAGCACCATTCACGGTTACGTTCCGGCCATCATCATTTTTGAAAAAATATGCACCGATGATTCCACCAGCTTATAAACCGCACCAAACCGTGGTTTTCTCTGGGTATAATGGCACCTCTAGAACCTCTTCTTGATGCTCATCAGCCCAAATGCGGCAATTTTGTTTATTGCCTTTGCCGTTGAGCCAGAAATAGGCCTCATCACTGAACAAAATTTTGGACAAAAACAGCGGATCTGCCCATTTCTCGCCGAACCCTCATTTCCATAATACAGTTGCCAACATTTGAAGGAAATTATTTTAAAAAAATAAATGCCATAAAATGACCTTTCAAATTACCAATAAAAATTCCATACCTGATTTAAATTTTTATATTTTTTTGTTCTGAAAAAATACCTCTAGATGGATCACCCATAACACTAGGTCACATATAACAAAATTTTCTCTGTTATTTGTTTCTAGCATACTTTTTCCCATTGATGTTGACCTACTAAACACGAAAATGAGTTTTAAAATTTTTTCTGTCGATTGGTTTTCGATATACAAATTTTTGAACTTTTTTTTTTAAATTTTTATAGGTACACTTACAATTTTGAGCATATCTTTCGTCTTCTTTGACCTATTTGATCCTACTACTACTCAAATTAAAGAAAATTGAGCCGTCTACAACTCATTCTCAGAAAATTTTCAAATCGGGTAAGTAGTTTTGATGTTGGCGGCTTAAAAAGGTTAAAAAACGGCGTTTTTTTTAGTAAAAATGTGGCAGAAAAAAACCATATAAAAATTCATATAAAATATAAAACACGATGCTAACAGCAATTTTGGTTTTTTACGTATAGCTGGCATTTTTACAAAGAAAATAAGCCCTTACTTAACAAAATCTGACAACAAATGGCGGACTTATAATTTTTTTGGTAAAAGACCGAAATTCCGCTATTTCACGATATTTTGATTTTCATTATTTGCACAGCTTACACAGAGAAAACAAAATTCGTTACACGGCGCGTGTAGAAACGGCAATCCTAAGCGATTCGTATCGTCGGTCTTTTACCAAAAAAATTATAAGTCCGCCATTTGTTGTCAGATTTTGTTAAGCAAGGGCTTATTTTCTTTGTAAAATACGTAAAAAAGCCAAAATTGCTGTTAGCATCGTGTTTTATATTTTATATGAATTTTTATATGGTTTTTTCTGCCACATTTTTACTAAAAAAACGCCGTTTTTAACCTTTTTAAGCCGCCAACATCAAAACTACTTACCCGATTTGAAAATTTTCTGAGAATGAGTTGTAGACGGCTCAATTTTCTTTAATTTGAGTAGTAGGATCAAATAGGTCAAAGAAGACGAAAGATATGCTCAAAATTGTAAGTGTACCTCCAAAAATTTAAAAAAAAAAAGTTCAAAAATTTGTATCTCGAAAACCAATCGACAGAAAAATTTTTAAAACTCATTTTCGTGTTTAGTAGGTCAAAATCAATGAGAAAAATTATGCTAGAACCAAATAACAAAACGACTGTTGGCTAGTGTAACATGAACATACACACACGATACAGTGCATGGTTATTATCCATTTTAAAAAACAACAAGAATCGGAAGGCAGTTAGAGGGATTTTTATTGTGCTTACTTTGTTCGGTGGTATACTCTACTGACGACTAGTTCTCGTTTACTTAAAATCTGGCTGCACTTTTAATTATAACTTGAGGTCTACGGGTGGTAAAGAAGCATTTAACTCCTGCAGTCAACACTGCTTGCAACTAATAGTCTTTTAGACTGCCTTTTGAATATATTTTTGTTTTTTTAATAAAAGTTAAATAGAAACAATGTCTCAAATCTGGCTATGAACTAATTTAAAAAAAAAATGCTTAATAAAAATCTCTTATGTTGAATACCAACATAACCCAATCCTAAAAAATAAATTTGGGGATCATAGTTTGGTGGAGTGGAATCATATTATCATGTCTGAATCATACAATTGTTATACGTATCATAATATTGTTATGCCACAACCTCTTTGAATATTGTCAGCGCAACCATATTTCTTTTTCTGCGTGTAGTCAGGTTGGTCGTCAACATGGCTTCATTGCGCAATTAATTCGACGCACGTTGGAAATATTTAAGCATGAGTGATCTAATAGTCTACTTATCTCTTAATCGAACAAAGATTGATAGAAAGTGATAGAATAGACAGACGACAGCGTTAATGTGCATTTACAGACTAAACGCAAATTAACTCGTGCATTAACTCCTCCAAAGTGCATTAACTCTGACGTAAATGCATAACATCAAACTGCATTTAGATATTACAATCTGGCAACAGTGTCACAATTTATCACAAATCAAATCAGCTGTTATCAAATGAGCTGTTAAGTTGCTTATGGTTGGTAGCAGGGATGATACATGTGGTTGGCGAATTGGTACAAAAAAGAAATAAAAAATTCTTTTAAAGCCGGGGAAAGGTACAGCATTTTCATACCAGTCACCACTGTGTGGTATGTTGTTATGGTACGAGAGTTGCTACTTATATTTCGGGTCCGGCAATAAAAACACAATAATATATCATTGGAAATGGTTTTATTGTTTTTCAAAATATTCTCCTTTAAGATCAAAACACTTTTGCATGCGCACAAACCAATTTTCGAAGCACTTCCACTCCGATTGAGACACCTCCAAAACGCTTCAACAGCTGCTTCTGGCGATGAAAAACGTTGAACACGCATTTTTTTTTCTTGATGCTAGGAAAAAAAGAAGAAGTCATTGGGTGCCAAATCAGGGCTGTACGGTGGATGGCCCATCAATTCGACATCTTGAGTGGTCAAAGAGCGTTTCAGCTGATGTGTGAGAGCTCGCATTGAGGTGATGCAAAACGATCCGTCTTCTCTTATTATCTTTCCTCATTTCTTCGAACACTGTTGGCAAACAGAAGTGACCGTCCTACGTTCCACTAAAGGCACTGTGGCAACATGGCCGGTTAAACAAGAAAAAGCGGAATCATTTACTTCGATGTAATTCTTCCATGAACAACTGTTGTTGGATTTGGCTCGTCTTGAAAGATCCATACGGTCGATTGCTGTTTTGTTTCGGGTTTATATGCATAGATCCATGATTCGTCACCTGTGACAATGTTATACACTGCCTTTGAGCTACCGCAGTTATACTTTGTTAACATCTCTTTGCACCAATCCAAACGAGCCTTTTTTTAACACTCAAATTATGTGGGATCCAACGAGAAAAATTTTTTTCACGGTCAAATGAACTTATTGATGCTTGTCTTACTAATGCCCAAGGATGCCTCAATCTCACGGTTTGTCATATGTCGGTCTTGCTTAATCAGTTCACGCACAGCATCGATGGTTTCTGGCAAAGTGACCGACGTTGGACGTCTTTCACGAAATTCAGCCTGGAGCGAACGGCGTCTGAGACTGAACACAGTGTTTTTTGATGGTGCTTCATGCCAAAAGTCGAAACAAGTTGATTTAAACACTCTTGTCTCGCTAACCCACGTAAAAAATCATCTTACGAAGATGTTTACGGGATAATTACTTTTTTTGCCTGAGAAGCATTTTTCAATACACGGTAAACAGAACAATTCGCCCTCAAATGACAAAACGTTCTGAGTGAAGTTATGCTCAAAAATGTCAAAGTTTCCAATGGAGGTTCAGTTTGCATCTGGGAACACTAGAATTTTGCAGGACCCGTAATATAAATAGCTACCCTCGTATATTCGTATTTTTTTTAATTCAGGGGAGAAATTCTATATTTTTTTAAAATATATAAAAGTCAAATTTGTCCAAAGAATTTTGTGCATATCTCGAGCAAATTTTTGAAGTACCTTCACTTAATTGTGCATAAACGCGAAACGCGTAAATCGATTTTCATGATCTATGCCTCATTTTGTTCATGGGTTATGTGACTTTACGTGAAAGTAATATGACTTTATTACTACTAAACTGTTACTTATGTAGCGAAACGTTGTATAAACAGATTAAAGGAATTATAATTTTTAGTTTTTTTTTTTTTTAAATTTGTTTCAGCTTATTCGGACTAGTGGTTCTCGAGTTATGACAAACAAAAGATCCTAAAACGTGTAAAATTCCCCTATACGATACTTACTTCAAATTAATTATTAAATTATTATTTGATGTACCTTGACCAAACGAATGATGCAGAAGTTCTTCTTTTTGGGGCTACCTTCACAAACAATTATCAGAATTGAGTCCCGAATCAATCACCTGAAAAATGTTGTACTGTGTTATCAAGAAGGTATATATACATGGGCCACAGAATTACATTGATATAAAGTGAAGGTTTACTTCACTTTTTAAAAATTAAATACAATTTTTTTGAGAAAAAAATCAATAAGTGCATATTTCAAATTTGAGATTACGTGTAATCTCTAAGCCTTGTAAAAATCGTATCAATAGAATGCAGGATCCGGCATGAAACCATAGATTCCGGACAGACAGGTCTGAACAACATTCACACTGATAAAGACACAGCAGCAGTATCCACCTATAGCGTGAATGAAGTGCTAGGGGAGATTTCACGAGAGGAGAAGACGCTACTTCGGCCAAGCCCACTCAGCTGACCCCCAGGTCTTTTTGGACACATCCAGTAGATCCCCCACACGCAGAAAAAAGTATGGTTGAGATAACAATATTCGAAGGGCTTCATACTATTGTTGAGTATATGGTTGTAGCACAACAATATTATGGTCCTCATAACAATAGTATGATGCAAATACAATTATAATATGATCCTCACAATCATAATATGATCCTCACAACAATAGTATGATTCACACAGAACCATATTATGATACCCACAACAATAGTACAATTCACCCTCAACCATGCTATGATCTCCGCAACCATATAGATTCTGGCCAGTGAGTATAAGAATTACGAGGGCGACTGCAAAACTAACTGGCCTGGCACATTTTCTGTTTTACTAGCAACTTTTTTGTTTTTTTGTTTTTTAAAAGCAATCTTTAATAAGCCATCTGTCATAAATTTCCGAAATATTTAATGATTATTTTCTTTGTTACAGGTGATTGAAGTAAACAAGTTATATAATTTTTGAAAAATGGAAAATAAAGACTTTCGTGCGGTAATTAAACACTTATATGAAAGGTTATACGCCACAATTAATCAAAGATGAATTGGATTCTGTTCATGGTGATAATGCACAATCATACTCCACCGTGAAATCCTGGGTTCAACAATTTAAAATGGGTCGTTTAAGTACGGAAGATGAACAACGCTCTGGAAGACCGAAAACTGCTACTACTATTGAAAACATTAGAAAAATATTTAATGAAGTGACTAAAGATAGACGAATAAATCTCAGAGAACTTGCTGATATTGTTAAAATACACGAAAAACAAGTTTGGAGTATTTTACATGATGAACTCCACATGAAAAAGCTATCCGCAGGAACGCTGCCGCGTTTGTTGACTTTGCCCCAAAAAATCGTCCGTTGGACCAATTCCGAGGAGCTTTTAGCGATGTATCTGCGTAATCGTAATCCAATAGAGTTCTTACGCCGATTCATAACTGTTGATGAAACATGAATCCATCACTACAACCCAGAATGCAAAGAACCGTCAAAACAATGGATAGAAGCTGGTAAAAGTGGTCCCAAGAAGGCGACAACTGCAGGAAAAGTAATGGCCACAGTATTTTGGGATGCAAGGGGTATAATATTTATTGATTATCTTGAGAAACGAAAAACTATAAATAGTGAATATTATTGTGCATTATTGGATCGGTTGAGTGAAGAAATCAAGATAAAACGACCGCATTTAGAGAAAAAAAAAGTTATTTTTCATCAAAATAATGCTCCTTCACACACTGCATTTTTAACTCAACAAAAACTGGCCGAACTACGATTTGAAATTGCTCCGCATCCACCATATAGTCCAGATTTAGCTCCTTCTGATTATTTCTTGTTTCCAAATTTAAAAAAATTTCTCGGTGGCAAAAAATGTTGGTCCAATAGCGAGGTTATTGCTGAAACTGAGGCGTATTTTGAAGGTCTTAAAAATCTTATTTTTCGGATGGACTTAAAAAACTTGAAAAACGTTTGATGAAGTGTATTGAGTTGGAAGGAGATTATGTTGAAAAATGAATAATAATAATTCCAAAAACGGTTCTTTTTATGTTAGGAAATTACTTTTGCGGTCGCCCTCGTAACTGATGAAATGGAAAAAACTGATGAAATTGGAAAAACTATCATTACTATCTGGTCACTTTTATTTTGGTGTAATTTTTGTAACGCTGGAAGAACTTTGTTTATTAATTAATGAGCTAAAAGCTTCCAAGTCACCGGGGTTGGATAATATATCCAATTTATTATTAAAAAATTTGCCATCAAAAGCGTTGAAACTATTAGTGGTTGTTTTCAACAGTTGCATCCATCTTAACTACTTTCCGAAACACTTTAAATCATCAAAAATTATTGCTATACCAAAACCGAATAAACCTAAAAAGGATCCAAACAGTTATAGACCAATAAGTCTCCTCAGCAACTTAGGAAAACTTTACGAGAAAATAATCCACACAAGAATTAATGAATTTGTAACAAACAACAATTTGTTTGTTGAGGAACAATTTGGGTTTAAAAAAGAGCACAACTGTATTCAACAAGTTAACCGAGTAAAGAATATTATTCTGGAAAACCGCCGCAAGAAACTTTCGACCGGGATAATTTTTTTGGATATAGAAAAAGCGTTTGATACCGTTTGGCACAACGGCCTAATTTACAAGATGCTTCGGGCAGATATACCCAAATACCTGTGTAAAATAATTGCTGATTTTCTCGATGAAAGACAATTCGTTGTATGTGTAAATATAAGCCTTTCTTCACCAAAAACAACGATTGCAGGTCTACCCCAAGGGTCGGTCCTCTCTCCGTTACTTTATTCTCTTTACACATCCGATTTTTCCCCACCTCAACATGTTCAGACAGCATACTATGCAGATGATACTGCACTACTGACCTCCAGCAAGTTAACCTCAGCGCTGCTCAAGAAAATGGAAAAAGGATTAATAAGTTGCAATAAATATTTCCATAAATGGAAAGTTAAAATCAACCCTACGAAAACTCAAGCAATTATATTCCCTTATAACAAGTCACCCAAACGGCTACCTAATCGCAATTTGAATTTTGGAAATGACGAAATCCCCATTCTAAACGATGTAAAATACCTGGGAGTCACAATGGACAAAAAACTAAATTTCAGCAAACACATCGATGAAACTTCTAAAAAAGTTCAAAAGTTTTAAAAGCCCTTTGGCCGTTGATCAATCACAGATCCTCACTAAGTTTCAAAAATAAAATTTTGATTTTTAAAAATGTAGTTAGACCTACACTTACATTCGCATGTCCTTTATGGTACAAATCTGCCAAAACACACATACAATAATTGCAGATAATTCAAAATAAATGCCTAAAAATAATTTATAATCTGCGATGGAGGTATCCTACGGATCTTCTTCATAGCAGAAGTGGTTTTGAAAAAATTATGGAATTCATGTCCAGACTTAGCGTAAATTATTATAATACAAACACACATTCTACTTTTCCTATGATAAGAGCATGTCGAGAAATATCAATATAATTTAAAATTTAGTAAATGAAATCACCAAATTGAAAACGCTCTGTATAAGTAGGCTTACTCCCCCGTAAACTTTATTTTATACATTATTGTTTTCTACCTATATTTGAAATTACAAAAATTCAAAATAAGGTTTTTCCTATTTTTCCTTGAAATGTTCAAATACTCCATAAAATGTTACAAATTAATAACTGATCTCATTTGTTGTAATATCCTATATAATATCTCAAACAATGTAAATATGTATGTAAGTATAAATAAATGTGAATAAAGATGTTTTTATAAATTGAAATTGAAATTTTTCGGATGGAATTAAAAAACTTGAAAAACGTTTGATGAAGTGTATTGAGTTGGAAGGAGATTATGTTGAAAAATAAATAATAATAATTCCAAGTTACTTTTGCGGTCGCCCTCGTATATCGTGCACACCTCGCAGATTTGAGATAAGTTCCCCGTTTGTATTGGGAGCCCGAAAGGCGAAAGGCTCTGCTGACAATCTTAAAGGCTCTGCGGAGGATTTTAATCGACGATTTAAGGTGTACAAATCACCGGCGGCTATCCTAAAACAAAAAACTATGAGAGGTGGTGGTATGCCGTCGTTTTGAGTCGATTCGGCTTCAAAATCTTGTCATGCTGCGAGTGCGTAAATGAACCCAGTCCGACTATTCGAAAAAAATGATTATTAGCTTGACTTTCATTTAACACTTACACGTTATCTTATGGTTCCGATAAAAATGACCCTTTAATAGCGTATCGTACATACCCTTTTACAGCGTAATATGTTAGCTCAATATATAATATGAACACATTTCCCTTTTCACATGTTGTTTTTTATTGTTTGAGGAAATGTGAATGTTTATCTTTGTCCGACTTTGCTCCACCCCCACCCCCCCCCCCTACTTTCGCCACCGTCATGCTACTGATATGTGGGTCATTATTGTTTGGGGCTAAATAAAAATCAATACTGAAATTGAAAAGCGTGTTTGCAGCCACACTTGGAACAGGGAGGCGCATGGGAGCTGTCGATATTTTGGTATTCACTCCTTTCCCTTTGGCCCAGATCCCAATTTCGATCAATGCAATTGCACTTTGATACATGAAATGGATGATTTGTTGGCTTATAATAAAAACAAAATAGCTTCAACCCGAGAATTTCTTTATCTATTTTCTTGTTGTTTCTTCCTACAAACGAAAAATGTACAATTGTTTGTGGGTTGGCGGGTTGGTTGTTGTTGTTTTTGAATAAATACTCCGGCTGAAGTAGAAATACAGTACACAATACAATTGTGGTACAAGTAGTAAATTTCCATAATACTTTGAACAACAACGACAATCTGTACAAATACGAGGGACAGCCTGCCGACAGTCGTCAACACTGGTCAGTTAGACAGACTTGCCTTATCTTGGAGAGCAAATATGTAGATAGACTCATATAAGACATGGTATGTAAGTACATATGTTTTACTTTATATAGTGTTTTGTAAATATGTACATTTATTGTTTTAAAGTCAAATATTTGTTCTACATTGACAAAATGTAATCTTACATTTTATAAGACTTTAAACTGAGGCAGACATGACGAGTATCTTTGAAAAGTGAGCAATGACCGGAGGGTTATTAAAAGTATTTTAATTATTTTTTTGAAACAAGATCAGGTCGAGTTGGTTTCCTAATATAGGGTGGTCCAACTAAAACGTACGATGATATTGTAAACAAAATAAAAATTTTTTAGAGAATTATCTTAATATTTTTTATTACTTGCTATATATATTTCTGGCCTGACATACCATACAATATTAGTGTTGCCTGGCGCCATCTGAAATTTCCATTGGAAAGTTTGACATTTTTAAGCATGAACGTATTCAGAACGTTTTGACGAACGACCATCATTTGTGTTGTTTACAGTGACTTGAAAAAATAAATTTGTCAAAAAATGGAATTAACTCACAACTTTTGACGTGGATTATCACGACATGAGTGCATCGATGAACTTAAATCTTTGTATGGCTATAAAGCACCATCCTGTAGCACTGTGAAAAACTGGTTTAATGAATTTTATCGTGGCCGACGCTCGCTCAAAGACGAAAGTAGTGAAGGTCGTCCAAAAACGGCCGTTGTGCTAGATAACATTGATGCCTTGCGTGAATTGATAATTCAAGATCGTCATGTGACATACCATGAGATAGAGGCATCCTTGGGCATTTCTACTACCAGCATACATATTGCTTGAACACCTGACCGTAAAAAAGGTTTGTTTCCTGTTGGATTCCGCACAATTTGAGAATCGCTCAAAAAAAGGCTCGTGTCGATTCGTGAAATTTTTTTTTGGAAAAAATACGATCGCGGTGCTTCAAAAGACGTTTATAAGATCGTCACAGGTGACGAATCGTGGATCTATGCGTATGAGCCCGAAACAAAGCAGTAATCGACCGTGTGGGTCTTCGAAGACGAGCCAAATCCAACGAAAGTTGTTTGTGGAGGAAGTGCTTCGAAGCAACTGGTGGTCTAGGCATTTGTTCCGCTTGTATTCGTTGACCAACCTACTGATCTCCGAGTTGAGATCCCTAATTCTAGGGTCAGTAGGGTTGGAATGTCATCACGCTCGTCTGCGAGTCCCGCTGCCTCTGCTGGGAAGTTTGGTCGTACTTCGGGTATTCGACCAGCAGGGATATGGCGGCTGCTGCGTTGATGATGGCCCGAAGCAACAGTTTTGCCGAAGAAACAGGCAACCGTTTCTTCGGCAAAACTGGTCATGTGGCGACTGTTCCGCAACGTGAGGTGGGTCAGGCGATGCGGCGTCTGGGGGCTCCTTTTGCGCTTTTGCAAGAGCCCTATTTCGCGAATGGTCGTGTTAGGGGACTGCCGGGGGGTATGCGGGTATTTTCTGATTTGGGGGGTAACTCAGCTGTAGTCGTGGACAGTGATGTCATTGACTGTACCGTGGTAAGTACGACTCAGTGGGGGGTCTGCGTATCCGTTCAGGGTGCGTTTGGCCGAATCCTGCTGGGAAGTATTTACTGCCGGTTCAGTGAGCCTCTTGAGCCGTACTTACGGTACATGGATACGGTGTTATTCCTTGCGAATAGCATTCCGCTTATCCTCGGCTTAGACGCAAATGCATGCTCTCGTATGTGGTTCAGTAAAATGCCCAGGAATGCTCCTGGACATCAGAACTACATACGAGGAGTAATGCTAGTGAATGGCTGATCGCAAAGTGCGTCATTGTGTTGAATGAGCCAAGCGATTTGTACACTTTTGATGGACCAAGGGGAACAAGTGACATTGACGTCACTGTTGGAAATGGTGCGGCGGCGGCGGCGGCCTATGGCTACAGCTGGAGGGTGCGTGATGACTGGGGCGTGAGTGATCACAATCTCATTGAGATTGTTATCTCTCACCCCGTTCGGCCTAGCGCGGAGTTACTACCTCGGAGATGGAGGCTCCATGGAGCGAACTGGGACCTCTTTGCCGAGCAGATGAGGGCGACTGCGGCGACCATGTCCTTGGCCGAATTTGGAGCGATGTCGCTGGACAACCAGATTGGCAGAATTGATCAGTGGATGTGCACTGTCAGTGATGCTCTCCTTGGTCGTAGTCGTAAGACACGACCTAGGGGCGTCAGGTGGTGGACTAGGGAGCTAGATCTGAAGCGAAGGAATGTCCGACGCCTCCGGAAGCGATTCCAGAGGGCAAGACGGACCAACGCGGAGGATCTAGCTGAGCGTAAGGCTGCCTATCTGACCGATCTGAGGTCATATAAGGACCTTCTTCTAAGTGTGAAGGAGGGCGATTGGAGGAACTTTGTTGAACGCAATAGGGACGAACCCTGGGGTGCGGTTTACCGCATCTGTAGGGGTAGAGACAGGGCGTCTGACATCGCTTCCTTCCAAGTTGGCAATACTTCATTGTCATCGTGGAGGGAATGTGTTGACCTGTTGTTAGAAGTTTTCTTTCCGAGAGCGGATCCGGACGGGCTCTCTCCTCCACGTGAGGAGTTGCCCGACCCTCCGGCCTTAGAAAGAATGGAGATCGAAGAGGGCGTGTATCGGGTTAGGTGTAGGAAGTCGCCGGGTATCGACGGTATGACTGGAGAGATGTGTAAAAGCATCTGGAAGGGAATACCTGAGTACCTGGAGGCAATCTTCAGGAGGTGTTTTAGTGAGGGTTGCTTTCCTAAGGTTTGGAAGCGTGCTCGCATTGTTGTTCTGTTGAAGTCTCCCGATAGGGTAAGGAGTAATCCTCGCTCTTATCGGGGCATCAGTCTCCTTCCAGCATTTGCAAAAGTGCTGGAAAGGATAATGGTGAACCGACTTCAGGAGAACGGTGATGCAGCGCTTTCTGACTTTTAGTTTGGCTTTAGGGAGGGTAGAAGCACAGTGGATGCATGGCTTCATGTCCGTCGAAGTGTTGCGGAGTCATCCGCTAAGTATGTCCTGGGCATCTTTGTAGATTTTAAGGGTGCGTTTGACCACCTCTCCTGGGGTAGCGTCATGCGGAGACTAAGTGCAGTTGGCTGCCGCGAGATGCGACTTTGGGAGAGTTACTTTAGTGGCAGAAATGTTTGTGTGGAGGGTGCCAATGACACAGTGTGGAAGACCGTTGAGCGTGGTTGCCCACAAGGATCCATCTGTGGTCCATTTATTTTGAACCTAATGATGGATCCTTTGTTGAGGCAGTTTGGTCAGTCATACAAGGTGTGCGCATACGCGGATGACTTGCTCATCCTGATTGAAGGACAGTCTCGTGCTGTTCTGGAGACTCAGGGTGAGGGGGCCATGCGTGTGGTGTCTGAATGGGGTGCGAGTGTCGGAGTCGTTGTTGCGATGGACAAGACTGTGATGATGCTGCTGAAAGGCAGGTTGTCACAGGCTCGCCCGCCTCTTGTAAGCATTGGAAACGTTAGTCTTAGGTATGCGACTGAGGTCAAATACCTAGGAATAATGATGAGTGAGAGGATGAACTTTTTGGTTCATCTCACTCACGTGAAAGATAAGCTTTCTGTCACTGTAGCGAAAGTCAGGCGGATACTTAGGAGTGACTGGGGCCTCAGCAGGCGTGCCACTCGTACGATATATGCTGGCCTATTTGTTGCTTGCGCAACATATGGCGCGCCTATATGGTACGAGACGGTTATGTCTGTTGCAGGCAGAAACAAGGTCTTGTCGTGCCAGCGAGTAGCCATGCTGGCTTGCATGCCAGTGTGCAGGACGGTTTCGACGGACGCGTTGCAGGTATTGCTGGGTGTAGTGCCTCTTGACCTTGAAGTGATCCGCCGAGCAATTGCTTTCAAGGCCAAGAAGGGGCTACTATTTCTGGAAAGAGATTGGCTTTCGGCGCCCGTGCCCGATATGCGGGAGGTGAAGGCACGCTTAGAGGAGTGCGTGATCTCGAGGTGGAGGCAGCGATGGACAGAAAGTGACAAGGGCCGGGTGACGTATGAATTCATACGGGACGCGGACTTTGTCAAGGGACGCCCTGACTTCGGCTTCGGCCTAAGTCTGGGGTTCTTACTGACTGGCCATGGCTCTCTCAATGAGTTCCTTCATCGGAGGGGTCTCTCTGAGACTTCTGATTGTCGATGTGGTGGTGGTCCGGAGCACTGGAAGCACGTCCTGTTGGTATGTCCGTTGTACAGCGACATAAGGGACTTGGACGGGATGGGCATTGTCCAGACCGTCGACAGGTTCGACTTCAGTCGTTGTTTGAGGGATGATCGGGCTTTTAGGAGGTTGGGGGAGTTTGCTCGTGTAGCCTTCAATAGGAGAAGACTCGCAGGAGCCTAACGGGGGTTTTTCTGATGAGACCATTCGCGGATAAGGCGTGGCATTGTCGTTGCCTCACACTATCGTCGTTGCTGTCGCCGTTGGATCCTTGTCACCGCTGGATCGTCGTTGTTGTTCCACTTTCGTCTGTATCCCGTGAGGGAGGCAAAGTCCTTTGTTGTTGTTTGTGATGTCCATGCTGGTGCCAGTTCCTGGCCATCGAATCGCCCGTGAGGGCGACTGTTAATTGTTTGTGTACTGTTTGTGTTTTTGGTTGATATGTCGCTGTGGGTGACCAGTCCCATGTTATATGGAACAGAAACTGGAAGTAGCCTTTTGGTTACGAGGTCTGACCGGAGACTTTAATCTGGTACCACGGGTAGTCAGAAGCCCCCAGAACTTGTTCTGGCCTGACTATATGGTGCGGCCCTTCGGGGAGTATCGTGGTGGCTGTGGTTTAAACCCAAATCGCGGGGAGAACTTCGGTTCGATGTGGAGTTGCATTGCGACCGGGTGCTGTGACCCATAGAACAGCAGAGGTTTAGATAGTCCTCGACCCCTAACCAAGAGGGAAGCCATGACCCATAACTGTCATGCTTTCGAATTGGTAGACGGCGTTGGCCGTCGCATTGTTACGGCCCCAGTGTGATGGCACACCGTGGTTCAGGCTGTCGTGGCGATAATCACGTAAAACCCGGCGACTCTGTTCCGTAACGTAGGACGGTCAATTCTGAGTGGTGCACCACAATTTGTTTGCCTAAAGTCTTCGGAGAAATTTGAAAAACGAACAAGAGAAGACGAAGAATCATTGTGCACCATGACAATGCGAGCTCGCACACATCGACTCAAACCAGTGCCTTTTTGACCGGCCAAAACGTAGAATTAATCGGTCATCCGCCGTACAGCTCTGACTTGGCACCCAGTGACTTATTTTTATTCCCGCACATCACGAAAAAATGCGTGGTCAATGATTTTCGTAGCTAGAAGATGCCGTTGAAGCGTTCAAAAACCATGTTTTGCAGGTGTCTCAATCGGAGTGGAAAAAGTGCATCTACAATTGGTTTGAGCGCATGCAAAAGTGTATAAATCATGCTGGAGAATACTTTGAAAAATAATAAAACCAGTTTTGATGATAAATATTCGCATTTTCATTATTAGGCCAGAAATATGTATAGCAGCCCTCGTACAACCACAGTTTGATCCTCACAACCATATTATGATTCACACGCAACCATGTTATGATGCCTGCAACCATAGTATGATCCACAAAATTATTAATTAGAATTGAAATAAGTTGTCAACAATAAATTTGGATTATACATTATATTCAAAATAATAGAAATGATTTATTTAACAGTAGAAAAAATCAGTTTAAAAAAACAAAACTATTGTTGCGAAGATCATACTTTTATTGCAGAGAACATATTATTGTCGCCGAGACCATATATATGTAGTAACCACATTTTTTTTGTCTTTGCGTGTAGTGTTTTTAAGTTATAACATTTGCGATCTGTTAAGCGAGTAGTTTTGGTCACCAGTGTACGTGTCTTTTTATTTACATTAAGGGGCTTAAACCCTATTACGTTTGTCAATTTCGAGTCGGAACGATGAAATTCTGATGTTCTACTTTTTAATTAATTTCAATATAATTTTTTTCTAGCACAAAAAATTAATTTGTTTTGTTTACACCCCTAATTGTGGAAACAATCTAGCTGGTTTTATTGCAAAGTGTTTAAAGTCATATTAAAACATGGGCAACTTTTCTTAAATTCCTTAAAAACCACACAGTAAATATGCATTATATCTTTATTTAAGCGATAACCTTCAATTATATCTCTATAATGCAGACAAGAACGTCTCTCTCTCTCTCGGTATCGTTTATGGCCAGCCGCTATTATTGATTGTTCGTTCCACTTCAGTAGATATCGTTGCTTAAGTGAACACCATTTCAAATGTTGATGTGGATCAGGCGGGCAGCTAGGCAGACAAATGGTCGGTCGGTCTTTTTGTTCTCTATAGACTTTCAATCTGATATACAGTTACGGACAAAATAATAGGGTCACTAGTTATGCTCTGACAACATTACCCTTATAAGACACATTTTTAACGTTATTCCAAATATTTTTCCATGGAATTATTGTGAAATATAAATACAATAATCTCGCATTGATTTGTTCTTAAAAAGAATATGAGACCTGGTCCATAATAATAAATGTCAAATGTAAGGACGGACAAAAAAATATGGTCAACGGTAAATTACAATAATAACCCATTATAATTAAATAGAATAATAAAATTTAATGTTGAAAAGTGATCACAAAGTGTGAATTGCACAATCTGGAAACTATTTTTTTTTAAATTCCATAATCCTTCAGACACAAACATGGCACACCCGAACAGTGCCATCGAATTATAAAGGTAATAAGAGATACATTAGAATGCAAACGCTACTGCTCAGCCGTGTTTTTAGATGTAAAGCAAGCATTTGATAAAGTATGGCACTACGGGCTACTGCATAAACTAAAAAGAATTGTGCCTACCCAATTTTACTTGCTACTGAAATCGTACTTAGAAGATAGAAATTTCTATGAGGACATAAACGGCACAAGCTCTGAATTTGGTTCGGTAAATGCTGGAGTTCCCCAAGGGAGTGTCCTGGGCCCAATTTTGTATACAATTTTCACATCAGATATGCCCGTTATCCAAGACGTAACAGTCGCAACGTACGCGGACGATACAGCAGTATTGGCTTCTGATGTATCCGCAACCAAAGCTTCAAGGTATGTTCAAACACAGTTGGATTTAATTAATACTTGGCTACTAAGGTGGAATATACAAGTTAACACAGAAAAATTGGCTCACATTTGCCCGGATATCTTTTTAAATGGTTGTTTAATTCCAAAGCCCAACGCCATTAAATATCTGGGACTACATTTAGATAGGCGATTAACATGGAAAGAACACATTAAAGCCAAAAGAAGGCAGATAAACATTAAAATGAAGAAATTGCATTGGCTTCTTGGACCCCAATCAGAATTGCGGTTAGAAAGCAAACTAACTTTGTATAAAGCGATGTTGAAACCTATCTGGACTTACGGAATTTAACTATGGGGAACAATGAGTAATTCAAATGTAAAAAAAAATGGAGGGTCACAGTCGAAAATTTTAAGTCATAACTAATGCTCCGTGGTTTGTTAGCAATAAAACTATACACAACAATCTTGGTGTCCCCGATGTTAAAGACGAGATAATTAAATATAGCACTAACTATCTAAATAGATTAGGTAACCGCACAAATCCCTTGGCAATCTCGTTATTAGATGAAACCGATGAAATAAGAAGATTGAAAAGACCTCATGTCCTTGATCTCCCATATATTAACCGATAGTATATATATTTTTAAATATAAATATTTAATCTAATTAATTATATGTATAATTATCTTTAAATTATTGATCTCACTGGATTTCAATAAGTATGTGAAGTTTATTTTAAATATCATAAAATTTGCATATTACTTGTATAGTATAAATAGATCGCAAATAAAGAATATTTACAAAAAAAAGATCCATAATCGTTAAGCATTTTAAACAAAATAAATATGGGCCGTGCAAAACATTTTATCGACGCTGAGCGTTTCATTATTAAAAATTTAAAACTTAAAGGCCAAAGACAACGTCAAATTGCAAACACTATTGGCAGATCACAGGATTTTGTTTTTAACGCCTTAGAAGGAAAAAATTATAATATGTCTAGAGGTAACCCCGAAAAACCTCAGCTAAAGATGATGACCACATCAAGGCATTGTCTACTCGGGACCCATTTAAATCTGCTAAAGCGATTAGATCCGAGTTGGGAGTCGGCATTTCTGCTAGGACTATCAGACGCCGGTTAGTCGAAAGAAATCTGTTCGAAAGATCGTCCAGGAATGACTTTTTATTGACTAAGAGATATAGGCAATATCGCATGGCCTTTGCAAAATCTCACATAAATTGGGAAGGTCCTACACTTGGCAAAAAATGTCGAAATGTGTTATGGTCGGATGAATCCCAAGTAAATTTAATTGGCAGTGATGTAAAATATGGGTTAAACACCCTTAAAATAGAGAATTATGTTCATGCTATACCAAAAAAAATCTTCAAGCTCGAGGGAGGTAAAATAATGGTTTATGGATGTTTTTCGCGGTAAGGAGTGGGACCTTTATATTTGATTAAAGAGACCATGGATAAAAATCTGTACTGCTACATACTTAATGAAGTAAAGCAACCTTACGCCGAATGGGAAATGCCCTTTAAATGGGTTAATCAACAGGACAATGATCCAAAACACACTTCTGATCTTGAAAAGTAGTGGTTTTAATATAACGGCGTTCTTTTTATGACTTGGCCAAAACAATCTCCGGATCGAAATCCAATAAAAAAATTTGTGGAAAATAGTAAAGAAAAAAGTTGGACCACAAAAATTGGGAAATGAGGATGAATTTCGTACAAAAACTAAAACTGCATGGTATTCTATACCAAACAAAACGTGTCAGTATTTGGTGGTATTAATGCCACGGAGATGCAAAGCTGTTATTAAAAATAAGGGCTATATGAGCTCATAAGGCGGGTTTATGTAATTAATTTAATTTCACTTAGTTAAGTACATTTTTTAATTAATTTTTGTAATTTATTTAATTTAGTTAATTTCACTTATTTGTAATTTTTTCTCATTTTTTAAACACTGACCATATTTTTTGTCGCCTCGAAATCAATGGACCGAATAACTTTTAATGTTTTTTTGGTGAATCATGTAAACAATTTCGATTTGTTTCTGTAAATAAGAAGAATGTATATGATGCTTTCCAGAGTATTTCAGACTAGATTTATTAGAAATGTTGATGGCTTCTTGCTTTATACTCAATTTTTGTATAAGAAAAATAGATTAGCAGCAAAACTAGGCCGTGACCATTTATTACCACTTATTTTCTAAAAAGGTTAAACCTTCCCCTTTCCAACGACACATGGCTCATCATTCTGACGGCGTGGCAGCGCCCTCTACAAGTGAAAATATAGTGTACTATTTACTGTAGTGTAGCTGCGCCATCTATTGAAATTTTACAAAACGATTTATAGATTAATTTAGAGTAGTCCAAGGTCTTTCTATAATGGTACTGTTCTTGGTTGTATGGAGTACAGAAAACACAGTCATTTTTCGTAACCAATACTAAAAAAATCTCAAAAATGAAAAAAATAAATAAATTTTAAAAAAAGACTAAGGCTGATGGCAGAGTGCGCGCTCAAAGCGGAGCCGAGCCGAGCCGAACTTATTTCATGCTTACATGAAATTTGAGAATGGCAGAGTAAACGCTGAGATCGGCGCACTGTTTTTTCTGTGCGTTTTGTGTTTGTTTATATTTTTTAATTAAGAATGTTATTTTGTAGTTGATATTTGTTAGTCAAAATTTTGGTTAATCAATAATGTCATTAATTAATTCATTTAATAATGGAAATTTCTGATTAATTTGAACTATAAATAATCAAATAATTATTAAATTTGATCAATCATATTTAAATAATTTTGTTCAATATTCGAAAAATTTGTCAAACAAGACAGAGAGAATTATTTTACTAGTATCAAAGAACCGTTTAGAAATTACAAACAATTCATATCCTTTACACATACAATGAAATATCAGCACCAATCAGCACGAAAAAACGCTTCAAAACAGTTTTGTTCCATTCAATCAGCTTTCAGCTCGGCTCGGCGCGCACTCTGCCATCACCCTAACGGCCTAGCCGAAGGTCATTTAGCTTAAAAAAAAATAGAGGTCTGCTTATTTTCGAAAAAGAACACAAAAAAATAAAAAAAAAATCGAAGAGGGTGAGGTTAAAAAGTGCCGAAAATAGAAATTAGAATCATATGTTAATCAATAAAACGTGCCGAAAATAGAAATTTGATATGATTCAAATTTCTAATCAATAAAACGAAATTAATTGTCAAAGCTATGTTATTATAAACAACACATTTTGCAATATTTTCAAATTCAAGTAGTGTGATCCTATTTTTTTGTCCGTGACTGTATATTTTTTTTTTGCTTTTTCTGATAATGCACAATATTCTTTATTATGTCGCGCGAAGTTTTCAATCAAAACGACATGTGTTTTGCTCGAATATTGAATGGTTGGTTGAACACACTCGGTTCGAGGCACTGAAAACCGCTGGTACAAAATAGATGTTTACGAGTATAGACGCTTCTTCTCCACATGGCTTCAAGAGATTTCTATTGTGAAAATAAAAACAAAATAGACAATATTTATTTGCATGCTTGGCTGATTTGCAAAATTAAAACAGAAAAATAAAACACCTCAGAATTTGCTCTAGCGTCAGACAGGCCAACTATACTATATAGCAGTATCGGAGCAGAGACCACGAACAACAACAGCAAAGTGTTTCTTGTTGAACGCCACCATACATAATTTAAGGTGTTGGATGGGGTGTGTAACCAGCCAATGTCTCTGGATAGCATTTTTTTCCTTCATTTTCCCTGTCCCCAGCAGCCGGCCTCTCCCAGGTAAAGTCTAAAAAAACTACACATATTTGTTGCTGTGGTTAATGTTTAATTTTGACACCACTCTAGTGTCGCGTCTGTTAGAAAATCGTTTGCCGCAAAACAAAGCCAGTGGTACGGTTTTTGGGGTGTGAACAATTGTGTGAATTATTTATAAAGATAATCTGCTGATAAATTAACCAGCAACCGTTGTTGAGGAACACATACCGATAGGTTTTAGACGCCGGCAGAGTTGCCTCTATACGAGTATATGTATCTTTGTTTTTGTTAACGCTAACAATTGTTGAGAGTTTACGAGCGTATCAAGGATAAGATCTGCCTCGGGCCGGCTTTAGTCAAGCTCTGATGTTGGTTAAGAGGTTAATAATAGAAATAGATTGTATACTGTTGACAATACGGTAGCTGATATGTTTTTTAACTGTAATGTGGGATTAACGAAATATTTTAAGAATAAACTAGCAAAAGGGGCATAGTGCGGTCAGGTTGAATATTGGAAACCCTCTACCATGGATTCAATAGTTTCAAAGTAACTAATCGGTTCAACTTGGTGACTTTAATGCAAGTCGTCTCATAGACCTAGATGTAACTTAAGCAATTTCAAATATTGAGTTAGAGTCGTCTAAGGCGAGACCAAAATGATGCTGGCAACTGCTAGAGATGAGCCGTGACGAAAGAAAGGCGAGATTGTTTCGGCCAACAGTTACAACGTCGAAGTAGTAGAAAAATTTGTATACCTTGCATTCGCCATAAACCAAAAGAACGATGTCAGCACTAAAATAAAACAGGCTGAGAACATAGCCCTCTATCAAAAAACATAGATTTCGCTTTTCAATACACTGATACGAGGGTTGCTACATATATTTCTGGACTAGGCAACACTAAGTGTTGTCGCCCATAAACGGCCTATGTGCCAAAGAATATTGATGCCGCGCGAGTTACGTCTGTACAGACACCAACACAAACAAATACAATAACAACAAAACCTCCACTTCAAATTAATTTCCAAGAGTAACAAAAACCCTAAAGAAGATTGTGCAATGAAAATTATGCCGACCAACAGAACGGCATAAATGTCAATGCAGCAAGTAAAGCAAAGTGTGACTTAAATGTAATTTGAAACCTCTGTTTATTGAACCAATACTTCAGTGAGGCTCTTGACCCAAGATATTTCGAAAAACACCAAACTGAACAAACCAACTGAATCAGCATACATATGTATGTTTGTAATAAACTATATTTTTAAGTACTTCGACTCTGCCGCTATGTTCCCCTTTTCAGTGGCAGAAGCGAAGCTAAATATTAAGAAAATTCAAAAATTGTAATCAATAAGAAAGTAGAGTTCAATGCAGCAGCACCAACTTGTTTTAAGTAAAAATAAAAGTTCAAAAACGATCAAACCAAAGTTCGATTAAACTGTGTTTTTATTTAAATTTCTTATTCCACGTTTCGGCCAACATCATTTTACGAAACTGGCGCAGTCGTCGCGAAAATTAAATTCATAAGAATTTAATTTAAAATAACCTACAGTAGTTTCCGAAGAAAATACAAAATTATTACTGCGAATCCTACGGGACCCTCCAGTAATAGAAAAAAAAAATAAATTTGAAAAAAAAAATATATATAACCAAAAAACAAAGTGAAAACTAAAAACAAAGACCAAAACAACAAAAGTTGAACAGTTAAACAGTTAAAACACTTAAAACTCTAAACAGTCTGAAAAAATGCCAAAAGACACCGCCAAAACAAGTAAAACATATAAACCATACTTTGGTTTAGAAACACTACAATCGCTGGAAACGTTTAAGGACTCTGTACCAAACACGTCGAAACAACAAGCAGACAAAACAACAGCAGGAACATCTGTACCAACTACACCAGAGGACCAACAGCTGCCTCTATCAGAAGCGTTAAAAGAGGCTGCCAAAATTCAGGAATTCAGAGGTGACAAAACCTACGATGTCACCTCCTTCATAAACGAAGTAGAACTATTTGCTAATCTATTCAACGGCACCAACATGGAGCAGTATTTTTTCCAACGATACGTTTTGAAGAAAATACAAGGGGAAGCAGCCAACGTTATCAGGACAATAAACAACCCGGTATGGCCGCAGATCAAACAGGAACTTCTGAAGAACTTCGGAATACGGGAATCCTACCATCAGCTCTTCCACAGGGCACTTAATGTACGGAACAATAATGTAAGACAATCCTTTACATATTTAAGAAACATTTTAGATAAGCTTAATAATAAGTACTACCAGGATTCATCCAAGCCCATTGAATTCTCACCTAGTGTAAACGAAGCACTTATTTTAAAAACTTTCCTTTCGAACATTCCACCACACCTGTCCAGCATAATATATAGCAGAAATATAAAAAATCTCAGAGATGCCTATTATTGTTTAGAAGAATGTGGGTTAATAAAAGACACTAGCAAATTCGAAAACAGACAAAATAATCACAATAATATTCAAAATACTAATTCTAAACCTAACGACACCACACAAAGTACTCATAATAACACACAAAACACAAACGTTAACAATAACACAAATCAGGACAACACAGGTAGAAGCTCCGGACAATACAGGCAGAATAATTCAGAATTGTCCAGACAAAACAGGATCCCACAATACAATACAACCACGAATCATAATCAAAACAACTCAACTTCACGTAGAACAGGGTCATTTCAAAGAACAAATCAAGCCTGGGAACCAATGGAAGTAGACCATCTACAAGAGAACATAGAAACAGAAGAATCCACAGCCAATGAAGTAAATTTTCAATTGGCAACGCCGAGTTTGGACTACCCATAATAGAAATAACGATAGGGGAAAGTAAAATAAAATGTTTAATAGATACAGGTTCAACGACGACACTCCTAAACAAAGATTGTCTACCTAAGTACAAAAGAATCCTGCTCGAAAAACCGATTTTATTCAATTCTCTGTCAGGTCATACAAAAGTAGACAGTGAAATTATTACTGAAGTCCCGAAGGAATTCAGTAACAATTGTGTAATGCGATGGAAATTAACAGAATTTAAAAATAAAAAATTTGACGGACTAATTGGACAGAATACTTTACAACCACTAAAAGCAAAAATTAATCTTGAAGAAGAGTACATTGAGATAAATAACAATAAAATAAAATTTCTCCATACTTGTCCATACAAAACGGAAGAAATTCACACACTAGAAGCAACTGATATCAGTGGAAATTATGCGGACAAGTTATATAGGAACGATATGAATAACGAGGAAAGAATATCGCTCAAATTAATTTTAGAAGAAAATTCAGACATTTTTTATCAAGAAGGACAACAACTTTCCCACACACATGAAATTAGACACGGCATTATAACCCAAACTGATAGACCAATTTATACGAAAATCTATTTGGTATCCGAAGATACATGAGGAAGAAATAAGTAGGCAAATCAGTGAGATGTTAGATCAGAACATCATTAAAGAAAGTAATTCCCCCTATAACTCACCAATTTGGATAGTGCCCAAGAAACTGGATAACTCAGGCAAACAAAAATTTCGAATAGTTGTCGATTATCGTAAACTTAATGAGATAACTGTCAGTGACAAATTCCCTATTCCCAATATTGAAAATATACTGGACAAATTAGGGAAAGCCAATTATTTTTCAACATTGGACTTAGCAAAGGGTTTTCATCAAATTCTAATAGAAGACGATGATCAACGGAAAACTGCTTTCTCAACTCCTTTCGGTCATTACGAATTTCTGCGAATGCCGTTCGGACTGAAAAATGCACCCTCCACATTCCAAAGGTTGATTAACTCAGTATTACGTGAATATATTAATAAGATCTGTGTCGTTTATCTTGACGACATACTGATTTTTAGCACTAGTATTGAAGAGCACATTGACAGCATCAAGAAAATATTTGCAAAGTTGAGAGAACATAACTTAAAACTGCAAATTGATAAATGCAATTTCTTCTGCAAGGAAACTGACTATTTGGGATATACTCTTACTTCGGACGGTATGAAACCAAATTCAACCAAAATTGAATCGATTCAAAAACTTAAACTTCCCACGACCCAAAAACAAATAAAATCTTTTCTTGGCATAACAGGATATTATCGAAAATTCGTTAAAGATTATGCAAAAATCGCATACAATCTTACCAAATATTTAAAAAAGAATTCAAAAGTGAATATCAATGACTCCCAATACATAGACGCATTTGAAAAACTTAAAAACATCCTCACAAATCCACCCATACTAAAATACCCAGATTGGTCAAAAGATTTTAAATTAACAACAGATGCTAGCGACTACGCATTAGGTGCGGTCCTTTCTCAAAACGAACACCCAATTGCTTATGCAAGCAGAACGTTAAATGACCACGAGAAGAACTATTCTACCACAGAAAAAGAACTACTTGCAATTGTTTGGGCAGTAGGTTACTTTCGACCATATATATATGGTAAACAATTCGAACTAGCAACAGACCATCAACCATTAGTGTGGCTACATACCAAAACAAAGGGAAAAGACATAAACCCAAGACTTCAGAGATGGTTGCTGAAACTGGGCGAATATAATTTTAAAATCAACTACATTAAAGGAAAAGAAAATAAAGTAGCAGATTTCATGAGCAGAATAGACAACACAATTGGAGAAATATTAGCTATAGAGAATTTACAGGAAATAGAAATAGCAGATAACGACGACAATTTCGGTACTGCCGCTACTATCCATTCACAAGAATCAGAGCAAAATGATTATTTCCCAATTTTAACAACAGTGGTCAATAGATTCCAAACGCAAATCATATTAACAGATCATAAAACAGAAGACCTTAAAATTGTGAACAATAATAAGAAAATTTTCATTAGCACTAGAGATATCGAAACCAATTATATGTCAGATCTATTTCGTCGACACATTACCCACGGACGCATAGGAATTTTTACCGAACTATCTGATCACCTTTACAATAAAGTACAATTAAAACTTATAGAACTTTTTGGCACCAACATAAAATTCGTTAGATGTAGTTTCATGGCAAGAGATATTGACAACGAAAATGACTTATACAAACAAATCGGCAAATATCATAGAAACGAAACCGGACATTCAGGAATTACTGAAAACTATGAGGGCTTAAAAACGAAATTATATCACAAAAATCTAAAGCATTTCATACAAAAATATATAAACAATTGTGACATTTGCAACAAAGCGAAGTATAGCAGGTCACCAAATAAACCTAAGTTTGCAATCACGGAAACCCCTTCAGATTCAAATGAAATAGTTCACATGGACGTTTACACAAACAAAAAACATAGTTTCATTACTTTTATTGATAAATTTACTAAATACGCTGTGGCACTAAATTTAGAAGACAGGAACAGTAAAACACTAGTAGAAAAAATCAGAATGTACTTTTCTCTCAGAAACAAACCAAAGAAATTCGTCACAGACAATGAATTTAACTCAATAAACGTAAAAGACTTTCTTAGAACAGAAAATGTAGAAGTACATTTCACCAAACCCAACAACCATACAGGCAACGCTGATGTGGAAAGACTACACAGCACATTATCCGAGAAATTTAGAACTTTAGAAGCACAAAACTCAAATTTATCGACTCAAGAAAGAATTTTTAAATGCATTGAATGGTATAATAATTCCATACATTCAACCACCAAAGAACGACCTATGGACATATTAGAAGGCAAGGTAGATAAAAACATTATATTTAGTAGATTAAAAGCAGCAAAAGATAAAGTCATTGCAAAAAGGAATGAAAATAGAGAAGACATAACACGAAACGGTCAAGAAGGATACGTAAAAAATTACAAAGCCTTAAGACATAAATACGAACCAAGATACAGAAAACTAACCCTAGAAAACGTACACCCTTCCAATATTAAACGAAAAACTAAATTTGCAGGTCAATTGGATACCACTATCCCTAACCTTTATGATGATGCTTCTACCAACAATGGGAATACTGACAATCCAACCAATCAACAATGACAACAATGGGTACGTCGAAATAAAATTAGACGAAGTACAGCTTATAACCAAGTACACAATCATTCTACATATCATCGATTTAAAAGAAATTAAAAACGCCATAGAAAACATTGAAACAAGTATAGAACAAATGGAAATGTTGTCAAACAAACAATTTTTACAATCAGAATTAAATAGAGCAAAAATTAAATTTTACACTATACAAGTACACAGAACAAAAAGAGGGTTAGCCAACATTATAGGCACAGGATTAAAGTGGATAGCTGGCACAATGGATGACGAAGATAGGTCCAACATAGAAAATCATCTTCAATATATAGACCAAAACAACCACAATCTGATTGAAGGATTTAACCAAAACATTCTCATAAATAACCATTTTAATGAAACTATTAAAATATTAAAAAATACAATAGAAGATGACAGATCAAAGTTTTCAGATAAATTTAATAGCATCGACAAGGATAACGACAAAGTTCTATCCCAAACTATGTATGTAGACACCCTTCTAAAAATTAAAATTCTATCAGATCAAATTGAGCACATTCAAAATAATATAATGGCAGCTAACCAAAATATTATGATCAGCAACATGTTCACAATGCAGGAAATCGAATCCCTCGACATAGACTTCTTTAAGCTTCAATCTACCAAGTTAATTGTAGCAAAATACAAAGAAAATCAAATATTGTTTATCCTTAAAGTACCTAAAGAAACAGTAATTTCAAAGAGATCATATATTACACCAATAAAAGACCATTTCGAAATTGATTTTAAGGCACAACAAATAGTATACTATAATAATTTTCCATACCAATACAGCAAAACAAATGATGTAAACTTACTAAAGAAATCAAACCTTTGTATGTTCAATAGTAATATATGCACAAAAATAAAGAACACCAGAGAAGAAATAATTGAAATTGAACCAGGATTAATATGTGCAAAAAATCTAAATAATGCAAAACTATTAAGCAATTGTGACGATAGAAATATTACACTCATGAATGATCACTTGATAACGTTCAGTAATTGTGAAATACAAATAAATGAATTAACACTTAAGAATTATGATAGATCATTTAAGGATCATTTTATAAAAACTCCCGATATACCTGTGAATAAAAGCATAACAACACTCACCTTTGACGAAATAGTCACTAAAGAACTCGATAATATAAAGCAAATTAAAGAACTAAAGAATCATAAGACAATACACTATAGTTTTATAATTTCAAACACTACCATCATACTGTTATTTATTATCATAATAATAATTACTGTAATCTGTATTTATAAGAAATTTTCTAAAATTAAAACTAAAATTCAGGAGAATTTTCCATCAAGGGAAGGAGGAGTTACGTCTGTACAGACACCAACACAAACAAATACAATAACAACAAAACCTCCACTTCAAATTAATTTCCAAGAGTAACAAAAACCCTAAAGAAGATTGTGCAATGAAAATTATGCCGACCAACAGAACGGCATAAATGTCAATGCAGCAAGTAAAGCAAAGTGTGACTTAAATGTAATTTGAAACCTCTGTTTATTGAACCAATACTTCAGTGAGGCTCTTGACCCAAGATATTTCGAAAAACACCAAACTGAACAAACCAACTGAATCAGCATACATATGTATGTTTGTAATAAACTATATTTTTAAGTACTTCGACTCTGCCGCTATGTTCCCCTTTTCAGTGGCAGAAGCGAAGCTAAATATTAAGAAAATTCAAAAATTGTAATCAATAAGAAAGTAGAGTTCAATGCAGCAGCACCAACTTGTTTTAAGTAAAAATAAAAGTTCAAAAACGATCAAACCAAAGTTCGATTAAACTGTGTTTTTATTTAAATTTCTTATTCCACGTTTCGGCCAACATCATTTTACGAAACTCGCGTGAACTGATAATGCAAGATCGTCATATGACCGTAAGATAGAGGCATCCTTGGATAGACCTTTTTTTACGGCCTATTCAAATTGTGATGGCCCATCCTTTATATTGCATCTAAGTTATGTGTTGCACGGTCTTTTCATATCGACATTCTTTGTGCGATTAGCAGACAATAATTCATAGAAGGGAATAGCATAGACCATAGAAACGTTAGTATACGCAACCAGAGGTTGTGGATCGTCTTCTACTGGCGATTATTGTTTTTCCTCCTTCTTGGGGGTATGGTGAAGTTGTAAAAAAATGCATCGAAAGTTCAGAAGGACTTTCGATGCATTTTTTTACAACTTCAACTTCAAGTGATGCCAAAATTGTTTAAAAACCCAACCGCTCTTTGGCAAGCCTGTATAAAAATAATTGATTCTAATCCCTTTAGCGAGTACTCTCGGATAGCAACGTTTACAGGGATATTACGTGACACTTTGATGCGATCTACGAGGGCAGATCCATAATTTCGTGAATTCAACTTACCTCGTAGTTATATAAAATGCAACACTGCTCCCCTTAAGTACCATCTGTTAATAGACAACTGTTCAAACAATACAACCTCGTGGATTTTGTTAAAAGTGGAGTGCCCATTAAACATTATTTTTGAGTAAAAAACAGTCAATTAAACCAAGGAAAAGCTTGATAAACACTAAGAGGACTCTGCGCCATCGATGTCAATAGTAAAAAAGTGGTTTGCTGACTTTTGTTGTAATCGCACAAGTACAAATGACACTGAACGTTCTGAACGGCCAATTGAGGTCAATACACCCGAGAATGTCGAAAAAATCCACGATAAGGTGTTGGCCGATCGAAAAGTAAAATTGCGTAAGATTGTTGATGCCATACGCATTTCATATGTCAGTGTGGTTTCCATTTTACATGATCAGTTGGGTTTAGAAAAGCTGTCTGCAAAATATTATTTTTATTTTTCATTAAAGATAATGCACGCGTACACACGTGTGTAGGCTCAATGGCAAAATTGCATAAATTGGGTTACGAATTGGTACCTCATCCGCCTATTATCCGGATTTAGCCCCAGTGACTATTTCCTATTTCCAAACCTAAAGACATGGCTCGTTGAAAAGTGATTCAGCTCCAACGATGAAATTATTGATCAAACAAATGCCTATTTTATGGACATCGAAAAAATCCTATTTTTAAAAAGGATACAAAAAGAGGAGAAACGTTGGACTAAGTTTATTGACCTTTAAGGAGATTATGTTAAAAAATAATTATTTTTTTTTGCAAAAAAAAACTGTGTTTTATTCGAAAAGTAACGGAATTATTGATATGCTCTCGTATGTCATGGTGGTATCGTCGAAAACTACTTTATATCCTTCTGATAAAAATCCATGTTAGTCGACATTTAGTACTCAGTGTTCGACAACATCGATAAATCCAAGCAGTGACTCGAACAAAACGGCACTTATTTATTTATTAAATTCGCGGTTACAATTGTCAGAATATGTTAAGAGGTTATCTTATATTCGAACAAATAAAATAAATTACATTCCGTTTTTCATCAAAATCTAAATTTAATCCAATGGCAATCCTAAAGCATAATCGTTCTTCATCGTCTGGTCAAAACTAAACTCAACCATTATAAAATCATTGTTATACGTATTTATTATCAATTTAAATTTTTTAATTCATAGTGATTAGCCAAATTTAATATGAGAAATATCGATTAAAAACATTTGCAGTTTTATTAAATTCTACAAAGTGTTTCATTAGCTTTCTGAACAGCCTTTGCCATTAGTATAAAGTTTAATAAATCAATTTTAAATAGTCAAAAGGAAATAATTATTTCGTCAAGTGCAAAATATTGATAAGAAAACATGTGTTCTAACAAAGTAAGAACGGTATATAAACATAAAAACGCGTTTGGTGTGTACATTGAGCTGATAGTACTTTTATGCGATAGGGTTAATTGAGAATTCCTATCGCAAGATTGAAAAATAACAAAAGACACGAAAGTTTTCCTCATAATTATCGCATTAAATCAGAAATTGTTAAACAGCTGTTTTCTTAATGCTGTTTCTTAATGTTTGCAATATTGCCAGATTGTCAAAATGTTAAATAATATATAAGTATATGGAAAGATATTTTAATAATATTTTTCACAAATCTAATAATAAAAAATACAAATAATTCACACTTTGAAGATAAAAAAAAAATAAAAAAAAATATGAATTACGTCACTAAAGTAGACCTCCCCCATTGAACGGTGCTTATAATTTTAAACCCTTCAATGTGGATAGTTGCAAATGTTTGATAAGGACAAATGATATCAAATATTACAAATAAAATGCTATTTATATTTCTGGCCTAGGCAACACTAGGTGTTGCCTGGCGCCATCTGACATTTCCATTGGAAAGTTTGACATTTTTTAGCATAAACGTACTCAGAACGTCATCATTTGTGTTTTTTACAGTGACTTGAAAAAATCAATTTGACAAAAAAAATGGTATCAACTCGTGAACATTTTTGTGCGATCATTTTTCACAACTTTCGACGTGGATTATCACGACAAGAGTGCATCGATGAACTTAAAATTTTGTATGGCGATGAAGCACCATCCTATAGCGCTGTGAAAAACTGGTTTAGTGAATTCAATCGTGGCCGACGCTCGCTAAAAGACGAAAGTCGTGAATGTCGTCCAAAAACGGCCGTTGTGCCAAAGATGATGCCGTGCGTGAACTGATAATGCAAGATCGTCATGTGACATACCTTGAGATAGAGGCATCCTTGGGCATTTCTTTAACCAGCATATATTCGATATTGCATGGCCTTAAAAAGGGTTGTTCTCGTTAGATACCGCACAATTGGGCAATCGCTCAAAAAGAAAGGCTCGTGTCGATTGGTACAAAGAAATTTTGAAAAAATAGGATTGCGGTGATTCAAAAGACTTTTATAAGATCGTCACAGGTGACGAATCATGGACCTATGAGTATGAGCCCGAAACAGTAATCGACCGTGTGGGTCTTCGAAGACGAGCCAAATCCAACGAAAGTTGTTCGTGGAAGAATCACTTCGAAACAAATGGTCGCTGTTTTTTCTGCAAAACTGGTCAGGTGGAAACTGTTCCGCTTGAGCAACGTAGGAGGTCAATTCTGAGTTGAACACCACAATTTGTTTGCCTGAAGTCTTCGGAGAAATTCGAAAACGAACAAGAGAAGACGAATCATTGTGCACCATGACAATGCGAGCTCTCACACATCGGCTCAAATTAGCGCCTTTTTGACCGGCCAAAACGTCGAATTGATGGGTCATCCGCCGTACAGCACTGACATGGCTCCCAATGACTTCTTCTTATTCCGGCCCATCAAGAAAAAATGCGTGGTTAACGATTTTTGTCTCCAGAAGAAGCTATTAAAGCGTCCAAAAACCATGTTTTGGAGGTGTCTCAATCGGAGTGGAAAAAGTTCTTCGACAATTGGTTTGCGCGCATGCAAAAGTGTATAAATCATCCTGAAGAATACTTTGAAAAACAATAAAACAATTTTTGATGATGAGTATTCGCATTTTCATTATTAAGCCAGAAATATATAAAGCAGCCCTCGTATCTCTAAGCCATTTGAAAATTTCTCTATAAAATGCATTAGCCATTCGGAGCTGACGTTAAACAGTAGGTATAAGATTTGAATCGTGCACTGCTCACTGATTCGAGGGAAGTTTCCCCGTTGTTCCTTAATGGGATGCACTGAGACTTAAGTAAGTAATTAAGTACAACAATATACAATGAAATAATCTTGGACCGATTTGAGTCATAGACTCGTTTTTTTTTTATCAAATAACTGCAATTTTCTAAAAATAACATTATTTTTGCAGCTTCTTCAAATTTGATTGACGCACCCTACAGCTGTGTTCAAAATAATAGGAGTGCAACTATTCAATTTATGTACGCTGTAGATTTGCTACTGTAACAATTTGCAAATCACGTCATATTCAATGATATGTAAAAAGATAAAAACAAAGCAAAAAATCAGCTTAACTTATTTATTTATGATAATTTTTGATCATTGGCTCCTTGAAGAGGTTTAATACAAGTGAAAGTGAACTCTGAATTTAAACAGTGCTTAGAATTACTTTATTTTTTACTTAAATTAAATAAATTAAAAAAATGAGTTTGTTATAAAGACGTTTAACGTTTTTAGTGGTTTTCTGATATTAAATGTATTATTATTTATTAAGAGTGGGTCGCGCAAAACACTGTTCCGAGGACAAACGTGAAATATTACAAAAAACTTCGAAACCAAGTCAAAACCTATAATGAAATAAAAGATATCTTGGAATGATCTGATCAAATGATCGACAATGCCATAAAATATAAAAAGAATCCTGAAACTCGGGGGGTTTTAAACGTAAAACTTCATGTTGGCCGACCGACAAATAGTGCGATACTGCAAGGAAGACCCTTCAGCGTCGTCAAAAAAAATTCAGAAATAGCTTATCTTTCTGTTAGTGACATAACGATACGTCGACGATTGATGGAAAACAATTTATTTGCAAGGAGTCCATGGAAGGTGCCATTACTTAGTAACAAACAGGTAGCGGCTCGGTTAAAATTTACCAAAGATCACCTTGATTGGCCAGCTGAAAAGTAGCGAAACATATTGTGCCCTGACGAAAGCAAAATCTTGCTAGTAGGTGGCACTGGGTCTAGAGAGTATGTCCGACGTCCCCCAAACATGGAATACGCATCAAAATACACCTGGAAACCGTTAGGCATGGTGGGCCTAAGATTATGATATGGGCCCCTTTCACCTGATTGATGTTATCATGGATCAACATGTTTATGTCCAAATATTAAGAGTGGAATATGCTAATAAAATGGCTATTCCAACAAGACAATGATACGAAACACACGACTAAATTAGCCAAAGAGTGGTTTCGGGTCAATGGGGTTGAGGTTATGTTGTGGCTTACTCAGTCCCTAGACCTTAACCCTATAGAAAAACTTTAGGAAGATTTTAAAGAAATAGTTTCCGAGATTAGACCATCAAATGCGGAAGATCTCTGGAATACTGGCCGAAATGCATTGCAGGAACTTCTATTAAGTCGATGTCGTGGTCTTATTGATTCCATGCCCGCCGATGTGCCGCAGTTATATAAAATAATGGTTATTCTACTAAGTATCAACCTATTTAACTGTCTAATATTCATATTATTTAATATTAAGACGGCTGGTGCCTTCTTTTTGCTTTAACTTTTTTTCTAATTTGAATACTCCTATTTTTTTGAACAGTGAATTTTCGAATAATTTTGGTTCGAGTACTATTTTTTAATTTTATATGGTTTAAATTCCTTATAAGTATGAAAATAATATAAATAGAATATGAAGCAGAAGTTTCAGTAAAAAAAAAGAATTATTAAGTGTTTTTTTTAAAGAAAAATTTTAGGTGTCGATTTTTTTTAGTTCACTCCTATTTTTTTGAACACAACTGTATGTCTGAAAATCTGACCCATTAGAAGACAGACATTCAAGAGTCAAAAACAATGAAATTTTCAAACAAATTCAAATATGACCTTATTTTTTAAATCTGGGTAAATTTAGAACCAAATCAACTTCAATTCTGATTGGGAAAATATTTTTTATTCCAAGAAAAAAGGCTTGAATCTGAGTGTCGATTTTTATTTTTAAAATACAAACCCGAATTTGAAAAATACCGAAATGCGGGTTTTCTAAAAAAAGCCTGGATTTCGGACCCTCTAGAGCAAACGTGACAATTTTACTCTGCTACGCTCTCACCATAAAATATGAAATTTCATTTCATGCTAAAAACGTCAAATTATTATGTAATTTTTGGACATGTTTGCAAGAATTTAAAGCCGTAATGAGAAAAAAGAAATAACCAGCAAACATTCCACTCAAATGTCGGTTATTTTCTTTAAATTTAAAAAACACACAAAAAATTGACAATAAAATTTTATTTGGACCCCCACAATAAAAAACGACAAGAAACAACAATAAGTGAATGAAATGCCAGACAATTATTGATTTTCTTTATACTTGTGTGTCCAATGTTGTTGTTGTTATTGTATGGATTTATTTCGCATTTTGAGCAAAGTGAATTTTTTTTTTCACTGCAAAAGCCAAAAACAAAATACACATTGCATATACAGTGGCGGACAAAAGTCTACGTACGACCCCTTTTTTTAATTTTTACCCAACTTAAAACATTTAAAAGAAAAGTAATGATGCGGTTTTGTTTAGAATTTAATTATATTAGAAATAAAACAAAAATAGCGCATATTCAGCTTAAACTATAAAAGTTTTTAATAAAAAACATAAATAAGGCACTGACAAAAGTGTACGTACGAACTCAAAAATTAAAGAATATTAAAAGAATTTACTTATAAATAACAAAATTAATATTTAGTTGGGCCGCCGTTAGCATCGATGACTGCTTGCAGTCTTCTAGGCATTGAAGCAGCTAAATTTTCTAGCTCTTCCATCGAGATATTCTGCCACTCCTCCATCAGCTTCTCTTTGAGTAGTTCAGCACTAGTAATAGCGTGCTTTCGGATTTTTCGGTCCAAAATTTCCCAAACATGCTCAATAATATTTAAGTCCGGGCTTTGTGGGGGTGAATGCAGCTGTCGTGGGGCATAATACAGCAGCCAATCTTTAACAATTTTCGCCGTGTGCTTAGGATCATTGTCCTGTTGGAAGATCCAGCTCGCACCACCTTAGTTTGTCCACGGATGGCTGCAGATTATGTTCCAATATGCGCTTGTATTGCAAGCGGTCCATATTACCTTCTACAAACACAAGGTTTCCTACTCCTGAGGCTGCAATCGCTCCCCAAACCATTACACTGCCACCACCGTGTTTTACCGTACTTACAATGTTCTTCGGTTGCAGGGCAGTATTTGGTTTTCTCCAAACTTTGGCTTTTCCATCATATCCAAAGACATTATACTTGGACTCATCTGTGAACAGAACCAATTTCCAGAATTCCAATCCCTTGTCCCGATGCTTGTTTGCAAACTCCAAGCGAAGCTTTCGGTTTTTCTCGCTTATAAGGGGTTTCTTGCGAGGAATTCGGCAACGGTATCCTTCATTATTAAGTGCCCTGGTTATTGTGCGTGGGTGGACAACAATTTGTGATCTTTCTGCCAGCTCCTGGGCCAAATTAGTGGCATGTATTTTGGAATTCTTCTCTACTTCATTGCGGATGAACGACACTTCCCTGCGATTTAATTTCTTAGGACGGCCACTGCGCGGTTTACTTTCAAAACAACTTGATTGTTTGAAATTATTAAATATGGTTTGCACCGTGGATTTGCTTAAATTTAATAATTTTGATATTTCGCCAAAAGATTTTTTATTATTCCTGTGCTCCACCACCAATTTTCGCAAATCTTTAGAAATTTCTGTGCGCGACGTCATTATCACGATCGGAATATTACTCAAGTGACACAATTCCATGAATTTAAAAGAGAATGCAAATAATAAGCGCTAAAGTAAATAAACGGTACTTTACCGTTAACTTATAGCAAAACAATGAATCAACAAAAAGGAAAATAAAAAACGTACGTACACTTTTGTCAATGCCTTATTTATGTTTTTTATTAAAAACTTTTATAGTTTAAGCTGAATATGCGCTATTTTTGTTTTATTTCTAATATAATTAAATTCTAAACAAAACCGCATCATTACTTTTCTTTTAAATGTTTTAAGTTGGGTAAAAATTAAAAAAAGGGGGTCGTACGTAGACTTTTGTCCGCCACTGTATGTATGTGTATAACAGAACATTCAGTATGCAGAGAGTAAGGCAGGGAGTGAGGCACATAAAGGAAATATTTAATATCTGAAAAAGCGAAAATATAAACAGCTGTTAGAAATTTTGCAAAATTTAAAAAAGACAATATTATATCCACATGTAGACCCCATTGAAATATAAACATGCATACATGTGCACTTTGTGTATGCATACGCGTGCGTGTGAGTTTGGCGTACACACAAGACCCCCAAAATAATGACTTGAAATTAAGAGAACCAAAGAAAAGCCAGCATCAGCGACAACCACAAAATTGTATGTACGGCTTATGAGTATAGTGGACGTGTGTACGAGTGTAAGAACACACCGCCATACATACCGCTTAAATGTCCTTGACTTAAATGAGCCGAACTCTTTGCACATACAAAAACTACCAACAACAATAACCACAAAGCTCATCTTTAACATACACACACACTATCACTCGCCACCATGAGAACAAAAACAATACCAACCGCAATCTTAAGTGAGTCTTTAGTTACGACGTGGAGGAATTCTTCATCTCATCATTTATGAAACCATGACAAGGCATGGTGGTTTATTTCTCAATATGAAAGATGAGTGATCCACCATATTTTGTTAAATTTGACATTTTCGCAGTTTGTTAATCGTCGTTCATGGAAATAAAAAGAAATTCTTTGCCATTTTTCACTTACTCATCTTTGGCAACAACAACAATGAACGCATCATTGAAAGTCGCATTAAAAAAACTGAAGCAAAGTTAAAAAAGACAAGTTGCAAAATCAGTGCTTCATTTTTATATTTTTTTGCAGAGTGCAAGTGTCTGCATGATTTTGAAACGAACCAATATGCCGTATACGGTATCAGGTATCAATTACAGATTCATCTGAAAAGTTATTTTCTCTTTTTACATCTCGTACTTGTTTTTGCATTGCTCCCGTTTTTCCACCAGTCCTCGTCATCGGCGGATTAGATAAACGAGTAGAGACGGCACTTTCTATTACTACACTACTACACCGAAAGAGCGAGAGTAAGTGCGTGTGTGCATGTTATGTATTTTTCGCCTTTTATGTCACCACCACTCCACTTGGCTTAATGGTACGACTGGTTTTATTTTAGCCTTTTGTAATTTAAAAAAAAAGTTTCTTGTCGATTACAAGTTATTGTAGTCGGCAAATGATGTCGTTGTGTTTTTTGCAAAGAAAAAAATAAAAGAAAATCCACACCAACATCCAAAACACAAAAAAGGTTATCCGTGTTTAACTTCCCCCAAACAAACGTAAAAGGAAACACAAAAAAAAAACAAAAAAGAAAAAAACACTACACCACTCTTTTTTTGTCTTTCAATTTTCATTACCTTTCGCTTGATATTTATGTGGTTGTTGTTGTTTTGGCTTTCCTGCAATTTGTTTCGCTTTTCTTGCTTCTTTTATTTAATAAAATTTTATTTATTTTTTTTTTTATTCTGGTGTTGCTTAAAATTTCATCTGTTAAAACTCGCAATTTTCGCACTCACTTTTCGCTTATTTTTTTCTTTTTAGGCCGACACTTTAGCAAACTTCATTTTCTTCGCTAGCAAAGATGTATGATGTATTCTATATTTTTTTTGTCGTCACACCCGTTTCGTCGTGTTAGCAAAAAAATTTTAAAAAGAGACAAAAAGAACAAAATGTAAAAGAAAAAAGTCGCTTGAGTTGGATTTTTATATATTTGGTAAAGCACTTGGTGTTGTTACTGCACTTTTTCCGTAGATTTTCGTTTAATATCCACTAATGTTTTAATACAAAAAATGTTCTTTGTTAAGAATTTCTTAAATTTTTTTTTGAGAAAAATTAGTAGTTGGTTTTTCCTCCGCGTTATGTCTCACGAACGTTCGTTACCGAAATTTCGTTAAATAGTGATTGGAAAAACGATTGAATTCGGTTAGCTGTAGTGATTGGTGTATAGATTTCGATAGAAAGCAGCGTTATCGATAATAATGTTTTGATCGTTGTTGCCAGAAATAGTAATTTTTTGTGCTGGTAGTTTTGATGACGATTAAGAAAATATGAATTGCAAAAATAAAATAATTTTCTAAATCATTTATGAGGGTATTAAAAAGAATACAAATAATACAATTTATTTAAAAATAAATAACGGCTGTTTCAGCAATATTTTAGTGTAGAAATAAATGGAAAACTCCTAGGCGAAAGTTTTGTTTGAGGTGAATATTAGCTTTTAGAATGGGTTTGACCCAAGCCATTTGCCATAGTATAGTGACAGCAGTTAGTAAGAGATAAAATATTGAGTTAAAATAAGCTTATTCTTATTAAGTAATTAATTTTTCCCTATTTCCTTGGAATTCTAAAATATCAAGCATTTATATTGCTTAATTTCCATTAATCACACAAACTTGAGCAGTTGGATTATGCATAGTATGCAAAACGCTTAGTAAATTCTCAAAACGCCTAAATAATGTTAAGTAAAGGGTGGTCCAGCCATAATGCACGATATTATTTGTGATTCACACCTTAAGCCTAGAAATTGACCATTGGTAAACTGCGTTTAGCTATTTTCGTTTGGTGGTACTCAGCTAAAACGAAATGGTAGCGGAACTTGCAACTGTTACAGGGATGATTATAAGAGTAGTGTAGACTTTTTTCACCATTTGCAAACTAAAATTATGTTCTGAAATTGTTTGGTCAAGGATTTTTTGAAATTTACAAAAAAAAAATAAATTAAAAAATGTTGTAAGTCGTTTTTAAGGGTATTTAAATGAATATAATTAAAATAATTTTTTTGAAAATGATTAACGGCTGCTTCCTCTACACTGCTCTACACTAAAATTCTTTCATGTAGAGATAAATGCAAACCTTCTAATACTGCATTTTCATTGGACCATTTATTCTCGTTTTCGCTCGAAACTTTTCAAAACGTCTCAACCAATTTTCACACAATTTGTGGTCGTTTTCATTCTCCTTTTTGTTTTCGTTTGACAGTTCATTATTGTTTACAAACAAAGAACAACATCGTGACTATTAAAATACTAAAATACATATTTTTCTTGAACAAATGCTCATTTCACGCTCATTTTTACTTTTACTTCATAAAATATCTATTTCACCAAATATGTTTGACGATTGATTAAAAATGTCAGCCCTGAGATGACAAACCAACGATAAAAAAACGATTATTTTGGAAATGGCACACTTTATTTCAGGTGGCATCGCCTGTGCAAAACGTTTTCGTTCCTCTTTCGTACAAAAACAAGTCAAAGTGAGACGTTTTCATCACTTGAATTTGTATGGGAAAACGTCTCGTTTTGACTTGTTTTGGCCAAACTTTTGAAAACACTTCAAAAGTACCTAGCGAAAAAAGAGCATTACGGACACACTTATTGTTTACGCATTCTATTGGCTTTCCTATTTTTACGTAACGGGTTGCCCAAATAAGACCAGCTGAAGTGAAACACAAATACCATTTTAGTTTTTAACATAATTTATGTTTTCTTTTTGTAGATTATAACTGAACTCTTGGAAATTTAAAATGAATACGTAAAGTCCACAACAACGCATTAAAATTATCGATTTTTATTATTCTTTTCAACGATCAATTGTTCTGACGCAGCGAAATTATCGCCGTTTTTTTAACGTAAGATCAGCGCCCACATCTTCCATGATTACATGTTTATTTTGCCGTTTTGAGGAACTGGGTTCAGTTGCCGACCGTCCAGGAAGAGGTGCTCATCGAAATATTTGTGGAAGAGAACGTGGAAGCTGTGCAGCAGCTTGGCGCTAAAAAGAGTCAATGCCTGTATCGAGCAAAATACAAAATGGGGTTTGTCTGATGTCATATTCCACACATAGCCACGTTAAATTTCCATAAAATGTATTTAACCTATAAAAATAAATCATTTAAATAAAAACCGTTATTACAAGAGTTATACGTGTTTAACATCACTAGGTCTCATTTGGGCCACCCTGTACGATTGTACATCCAACAACGCCTAAACAGGCGACCGAATGCCGTGTGGTTTTCTCTGTGCGCCTGGTGCTTCACAATTTTATTTCGTAAGTTTTGGTAATGGTTTGTTGCTGTTGTGGTTCTTTATGGCCATCGTCCATCGACCCTTTTTCTCTCGAACCATTCATAATTGTTTTTCTTTCTTGCTTGATTTCATTCATAATTATTTTTCTTTTTTGCTTGATTTCAACTTTCGCTCTCAAATAAAATTTTTCAATAATGGGACTTTTTCATCGAATAATTCCCGCCAACCAAATATAATTTCCCTCGAAAACAATGCCCAAGTGAAACCATTTCAAGCTTGTCATTTTAACAGTTAAGATTTGGAGTTAACGAAATCTCTTTTAATATATATACTCTTTGATATATACTCTTTGTTTGTAACTTTTTTTATTGTGAATGCTTATCCTGGGCACCAACCCCCTAATTTACCCATTACAATTAGTTTCTGTAAAGAAGGTGTTGCCAACACATGTAACAAATGTATGTTCTCCATCTTGGGATGACAAGGTTTATGGAGGTTTTTTTTTTATCAACTAGTGCAAAATTGAAACGTGACTTAAAAAAACCCCATGTTAAAGTAAATGTAACGAACAGTAACATTTGTAATTTTTTTTACAAATACAATCTGAATTATCCATATTCTACACAGCTAATTTTTTTGAGACAAATTCCCCATCTGCTGCGTTGCCAAATTATCGGTACAGAAAACGGTTTGATTTTAGGTAAAAAATGCTTAAATTATCCTAATGGCCTCAAAAATAATACCTTTGCTGAAAATCTCAAGTTGTATTTTAAAATTTTTTGAAGGCTGGATGCTATACATATTTTCACTACAAATTTGTTTTTACACATTAAACAAGAAATGTCAGTTGCACAATTATTTGGCATGGCCATTGACTTATGAAACAAGTATATCGAATATAGCATAATGTTGACAAACATTCCGCATGAAAAGTTTCTATTGATTTAAAGCATACGATCATGAAGGGTGGTTAGATCTTAAGGGCTGATGTTGATTTGTCGCGCAAAAGAGCAATTGTTTCGTTTACTGTGTAGCAAGTGGCGCCGTCCTGTTGAAACCACATATCGTCCACATCCATATCTCCCAATTCGGACCATAAAAAGTTACGATAGCGAACACCATTCACAGTAACTGCCTGACCGACTCATTTTGGAAAAACTACGGCCAGATGATGCCGCCAACCCATAAACCGCACCAAACCGTCACTCCTTGTGGGTGCATTGTTTTTCGACAGTCACTCTTGGATTATCATTCGCCAAAATGCGGCTATTCTGCTTATTGACGAAACCACTGAGGTGAAAATGTGCCTCATCACTGAAGATGAGTTTCTTCGAAAATTGATTTTCATTTTCAAAATAAACCTGAATAACTTTAACGCGTTGCTTGCTTGTAGATACACATCCATGGTTCAAATTGAGTTAGTCTGAAATTGAGAAATATCAAATGGAATGCAGAACAAAACTTGACGTTTAGGTGTGGTTCACATTCAACATCGGCCCTTAAAATTTAACCACCCATTATTTCTGTAATAGTCCGTAATTGTAGGGCTTTTTAATTTGGTCTATTTCTAGTCCACCAAATATCCAAGATTAGATATTTAAAATATTATCGTTATCGATCAATAAAGATATTTTAATATGTATGCATAAAAAGATGATAAACGAGAACAGGATACAAAAATGAAGCTTAAATACGGACAAAAATCGCTCGCTCTCCTTGTCATTTTCAATTGTTATTTACTTATCGAATTTTTAAAATAGAGAATTTTCATTTAAATTAATAATGATGGTGTTCTAAACTCGCTTAGGAGGTCGCTAATGCGACAACTTCAAACCGTTATGCAAGTACAAAATACGAATTTGCATTAAAACCCGTTGTCTTTAAATAAATAAAAATTGTAGAAGAAAGTTACACAAGAATAACTTAAAGCGAGTTTAACCGAGCTCGATTATTACTCGCTTATAAAAGGTGGTTAAATTCTAAGGGCTGATGTGGAATGTGAACCACACCTAAACGTCAAGTTTTTTTTTCTGCATTTCATTTGATATTTCTCAACTTTAGTCCAACTCAATTTGAACCATTAAAAGAAACACAAGCGAGCAACGCCTTAAAAGTATTCAGGCTTCGGGCAACAGTGGATGATCAATTTTCGAAGAAAATCATCTTCAGTGATGAGGCACATTTTTACCTCAGTGGACTCGTCCATAAGAAGAATTGCCGCATTTGTGCGAATGATAATACAAAAGTGATTGTCGAAAAAACAATGCGTCCACAAAGAGTGACTGTTTGGTGCGGTTTACGGGCTGATGCCGCCAGCCCATAAACCGCACCAATCAGTCACATCGGGCCGTATTTTTTTTTCCAAAATGAGACCGGTCAGGCAGTTACTGTGAATGGTGTTCGCTATCCTGAGATGATAACGAAATTTTTATGGCCCGATTTGGAAGAAACGGGTGAGGACGATATGTGGTTCAACAGGACGGTTTCAACAGGACTTGCCACACAGCTAACGAAACAATGGCTCATTTGCGCGACAAATTCAATGGCCGTGTTATCTCACGTCGTGGCGATGTTAATTGGCCGCCACGATCATGTGATTTGACACCGTTGGACTTCCTTATTTGAAAGAAAAGGTGTACGACGATAAGCCAGCAATCATTCAAGAGATAAAAAAATTAGATAATTCGGCATAGAACCTTAATTATGACTCAGCGTCATCGAAAATTTGGACCATCGGATGGATGTGTGCTGCCGTGGTTCCATACATAATTGAGCCATACCAACATTAACATAATAAAAAGAAATGACAAAAATTTCCTAAATAATTTGCGTTTTATTAAAAATCACCATTGGCCCTTAAAATTCAACCATCCTTTAATATTTCTTGGATGTCTTGTCAAAAAATTTTCAAATCAAACAGGTTATGATGCATTAAGCCAATCAATTATCGTATGCAAAGAAATTTCAATAATTTCTCGTAAAGTTTTAAAATTATCACCTTGGCGACCACTTACTTGTTAAATAAGCCAGTACCATTAGAATACGCCTAATATCTAGTGGAATTTCTAGTTGAAATGAGAATTTTTTTTTTCAAATTGAGAAATTGATACTTGGAAGTTCCATTTAAAATTGAGAATTTTAATTAATATTTTAATAAAATTTTAAGACGTTGAGTTGATTTCTAACAAGCTCAGTTGTAGCGAGTTACATTTCCAATCAGATACTTACGGTAAAAAATATTCCCTATGGTATGATGTTGAAGTAAGAAAATAATATGATTATGCCTTTTTGTTTTCGTTTTTGACTTCTAAAGGGTGGTCTAACCATAATGCACGATGTAAATAGTGGCGGACCATAATGTACGAAATTATAAGTTAATATTTTCAGATACCATTTTTGCATCATTGTAATTAATGAAAATGGTTTTATCGCGCTTTTTCTTTCATTATTTTCATCCTCTTTCTGTGTCTACAACAGAAGCCGGTAACTCTAACTCGTTTTGTTACCAAGTAACAGCCAACTCGCTTGCTTACCCAGTAACTTCCGTACAATTGCTTGTTTAGTGACCTGAAAGAACACGGCACGAGAAATACATTGGTCGTGTTATCTCACGTCATGGCTATGTTATTTGGCCGCCACTATCATGTGATTTGACACCGTTGCACTTCTTTCTTTAGGGATATCTAAAAGAAAAAGTGTAGTCAGTAAGCCATGAACAATTCAAGAGCTAAAGGATGAGATAATTTATACTAACGATATTCAACCTAAACTGAAGCTTTTTTACGCTTCATTTTTCTCCATTTTCTGTTGTCCAAAAACCATTGAAATCTATGGTAATTTTAATAACTTATAAAAAGTCCATGTTATTGCCGTGTCGGCGTAGAAAAGCCCTCTCATACATATATTGATTGTAAGTTTTTGACACCCTTTTCAATGGTTCTTAGATAACTGGAATTTGAAAAATCCGAAGCGTAAGAAAAAAAGCTTCCGTGTGCCCGAGCGTTTAAGAGAATTCTCTGAAAACTTATTACTTTATTTACAATTCACATCGTGCGGTTTAGTTGGACCACCCTTTATATAGAAGGCAGAGCCACCTATCGGGACCAAACTCAAGAGAACACTTCTGAAAAAGTTATTTACAAAAATTGACTGCGATTCAGAAGTCTTCCTGAATGGTCTTTTATTGTTAATGGATTAAATTTTTGCCTACGTGAGGGCCAAGTGTAGAAGTGGAAGTCATTTAAAGAGAAACCAAGATTGATTGTTAAGTCTTGACAAAGGTTGATTACTTTAACAGTTTGGCATAGCTCCATTTTACGGGCAACGCTCTGATTTTAATTTTACAGCAGGTAGAACTTTTAAACCGGAGTTCAAATATATAATCCCGATTTACGGACCCTCAAAGTTTTGATATAAAATTACACGAGTATATACGTATCTTTGCTATACATTAGGTTGGAAATGTATTGGCAAGACCTTACCAAGGATATAAAAATCTTCTAAATTTGTTAACTCTTGAACACTAACCTAATTTTTACACTTTTGAGACTATACCTCGCCTTTTAAAAAGTACCAAATTTTAGTTTTTTAAATATTTTTTTTATAAAAAATAAATAATTGTTTGTTAAAGAATAAGAAGAAAATATAAATAAGGTTATATTTGATAATTATTTTATTTACAATAAACACCGTGTGTTTTAGTTGGACCACCCTTTATATAGAAGGCAGGGCCAGCTATCGGGACCAAATTTAAGGGAACCCTTTCGACAGACAAAGTTAACATATGCCCTAAGTTTGGTGTCAATCGGGCACGCAGCCGAACATTACATTTTTATATATTGAGAAGATATAAGAGTTATTTACAAAAATTGACTGCGATTCAAAAGTCTTCCTGAAGAACTGTCAAACTGACAGAACATCAACTTTTATCAGATTTAATTTCTTACAGAAAGAACTGTCTAACACATCCATCACTAGACACATTTTTATTATTGGTATAATGTAAACATACCTTATTGAACACAAATTCTTATTGGCAACACTCCCCACCATGTGTTTTCGTTTCCCTCGCTGGCGTCAAAAAGAGATAAACCTACGCCGTCGATGACTATACATCCCTCACCAACTACCGGCAATGGTGGGAAAAATCGTAAATGTTTTAAAAACTACCAAAAATGTCTTCAGTTTAAAAATTGTTCTACGCGGATTCAGTTGTGTGGTCGTAAAAATTCATCAGCCTAAAGAAGTGGAAAATAGTGTGAATTTCTGTGGCAAATAAAAGTTAAAGAAGAAAAAAAAGAATCCGACACACACACACATTCTCGTACATCATATACGTATATATATCAAGTGAACCAAATGTAGAGGCAAAAGAGAAAGAAGGAAAAAAATCCATTGCAATTGAAGAAAATTAAAAAAATTTTCTAAACGACGGCAAAAATGTTTAATGTTTTCTAAGCGGCCACAAAAGCAATAATTGTTGTTATTTTGTAAGAAAATTTTTTGATAAATAGCAAACATAGTTTTAAGTGAGAAAAGTGTGAGGTGAAGAAGTTGAATTAAATTTAAACGCAATTTCTGAAAAATTTTTCTACATTAAAAAAAGGAGTGTGTGTATTGTGAAGAAGAAGCAGTCCGTGGAAATTGAAAAAAGTGGAAGCAAAAACCTTATAGGCACACAACGCGCACCCAAGAGAGGAAGACGAAGAACGAAAAAAGTAAGAATCTGTAAAACAACAGTTTTTTAAGAAATTAAAACTAAATAAAATAATATGGTGTCACTACTGGATGAAACGGGTGTTATAAAATATGTTCAAAAACTGAATTCTTAGAGAAAGAGAGCAAAATGAATAAAAAGAAAGCCATAAAACCACAATGAAATTGCATAATTCGGGACAGCAACTTGAGCTTTTCCTGGACTTTTAATAAGTTTATGTAAAGATATTAAAACCTACAAATAAATGTGTTTGGGGCAAAGAAAATCTAATTGCAGAAAAATTTCACTTCGATTTTTTTCTTCCAATAAACGGGAAATGAAAATATACACCAAAAAATTTGTTTCAATTTTCTTCTTTGTCGCTATGGTGGTGCTCTTCTAAGACGTACTGTGGTTAGGGCACATATAGCCCCACCATCTACAGCTGAACTCTTTGCACCCCATTCTCGCAATTATTGTTCGTACTCTTCGTTTACATTACGGGATTCAGCTTTATTGGGCAGCATTCTTCTTATCTAGCCATCTCAATTGTAGTTGTTAGTTGCAGCAAGAGAGTCAGCCATAGTTTACCGTACGGTTCTCTTGACTCTTTCTCTCTTGCAAAATATACAACAAAACACCGTATGTTGTCGGTTTGGGGATAAAAAAAAACAAACCAAAACAATCGGTTTTTTGTGTCTTCCACTAATTTATTCCTCTTGTGTGTGATAAACACATGTTTTTCTTGTTTTATTTTTTGCATTTTATGTTTATATCTTTGAGATGGATATTTTTTGTTGGCTGAGAGATGTTGGAGTTTTGGTAATTTTTGACGAATAATGAAATTATTGTTTAGCTGATTTGTGTAATTTGTGTGTTTATTGTTCTAACGGCTGCCATATGTTTTTTTTGTTTTCTTTTTCAACCCTAGTTTTGTGTTTTTTTTTTTGTGTATTCTTATTGGGGTTGCGGGTTGCGCACAACTTCGCCTCCTCTACCCCCTCACTATCCACCTGTGGCGTGTTGATTTAGCTCGTGTGTGTGTGCTTTTGTTCTTGCGCGATTTCCTGTGTGTGTGCTTTTATGTACTTTTTGGCTTTTCGGTGTCGTCCGTCGTCAATTGTAAACTTTTTCCCGCGCAATCTTTGATTAAATCATTGCGAAAGATTGAGACCAATATTTTTGCGCCAAAAATATTGTCGTTTGGTTGTAGTTTCCTACAAGAATATGAGAATATGCCGGAATTGTAGCCACACTCCGTAGTTGTTTTTATTGTTAATGAATTAAATGTTTGCCTACGTAACTGGAAGTCATTTAAAGGGAAACCATGATTGATTGTTAAGTCTTGACAAAGGAGGTTTACTTTAACAGTTTGTCATAACTCTAGTTTAAGGGCCACGCTCTGATTTTAGTTTTACATCAGGTAGAACTTTTGTTCCGGAGTTCAAATATATAATCCCGATTTACGGACCTCCTAAGTTTTGATATAAAATACTCTATATCTTTGCTAAACGAGGGTTGCTATATATATTTCTGGTCTTAGTGTTGCATGGCGCCATCTGACATTTTTATTGAAAAGTTTGACATTTTTTAGCATAAACGTACTTAGGACGTTTCGACGTACGGCCATCATTTGTGTTGTTTTCAAGGACTTGAAAAAATCAATTTGGCAAAATTAAATGGAATTAACTCGTGAACATTTTCGTGCAATCATTTTTCACAACTTTCGACGTGGGTTATTCCGACAAGAGTTCATCGAATAACTTATATCTTTGTGTGGGGATGGAAGCACCATCCTATAGCACTGTGAAAAACTGGTTTGATGAATTCAGTCGTGGCCGACGCTCGCTCAAAGACGGAGGCCGTGAAGGTCGTTCAAAAACTGCCGTTGTGGCAGAGAACATTGATGCCGTGCGTAAACTGATAATGCAAGATCGTCATGTGGCATACCGTGAGATAGAGACATCCTTGGGCATTCCATCCACCAGCATACATTCGATATTGTATAAACACCTAGTAGTAAAAAAGGATTGTTCTCGTTGGATCCCGTACAATTTGACAATCGCTCAAAAAAGGCTCGTGTCGATTGGTGCAAAGAAATTTTGAAAAAATACGATCGCGGTGCTTCAAAAGACGTTTATAAGATCGTCACAGGTGACGAATCATGGACCTATGCGTATGAGCTTGAAACAACATCAATCGACCGTGTGGGTCTTCGAAGACGAGCCAAATCCAACGAAAGTTGTTCGTGGAAGAAGCACATCGAAGCAAATGGTCGCCTGTTTCTTCCGCAAAACTGGTCATGTGGCGACTGTTCCGATTGAGCAACGTAGGAGGTCAATTCTGAGTGGTACACCACAATTTGTTTGCCTGAAGTCTTCGGAGAAATTCGAAAAACGAACAAGAGAAGACGAATCATAGTGCACCATGACAATGCGAGCTCTCACGCATCGGCTCAAACCAGCGCCTTTTTGACCGGCCAAAATGTCGAATTGATGAGTCATCCGCAGTACAGCACTGACTTGGCACCCAATGACTTCCTTTTATTCATGCACATCAAGAAAAAAATGCGTGGTCAACGATTTTCGTCGCCCGAAACAGCTGTTGAAGCGTTCAAAAACCATGCTTTGGAGGTGTCTCAATCGGAGTGGAAAAAGTGCTTCGACAATTGGTTTGAGCGCATGCAAAATGTATAAATCATGCAGGAGAATACTTTAAAAAACAATAACACCATTTTTGATTATAAATATTCGCATTTTAATTATTAGGCCAAAAATATATATAGCAGCCCACGTAGTATCACTAAAACCAGAGATATTGTATGAAGGCAGATCAATAATTCCGTGACTTTTCGCAAAGAACACAATTTTTTTTTGAAAAGAAAAATTTCAAATTATTCTCCTTTTAGCACAATACACTTAGTCCACCATTTCTCCAATTATTGTATCGCTTCCAAAAGTGGGATTTTGCGTCGTTCATAAAATAGGCATTTGTTTGATCAGTAATTTCATCGTTGGAGCTGAATCTCTTTCCGCCGAGCCATTTCTTAAGGTTTGGAAATCGGAAATAGTCACTGGAGGCTAAATCCGGAGAATATGGCGCATGAGGTACCAATTCGTAACACAACTCATGCAATTTTGTCATACACACGTGTGCAACCGAGCATTATTTTAATGCAAAATAACTTTTTTCTTGTTTTTTTTAAACCTTCGTTAAATCGGTCCAATAAGTTGGCATAATAATCGCCGTTTATTGTTTTTCCCTGTTGAAGGCAATCGATGTAGATTATCCCGCGTGCATTTTTTAAAACCGTTGCCATAACCTTGATGGCATAAAATGTCTTCTTGGCCTTCTTCGGAGCCATTTCACCCGGAGAAACACTTTGTTTATTTATTTATTTTATTTATTTATTTCATTGTAATATACAAAGCCTATAAGGCCAATTAATCTATATTACATAGTACAAGTGTATTCAATTACAGTTTTTACAATCTAGTTGTATATAAAAAAATTCAATTTAACAATACTAATATTAACTAAATTATTCCAATAAAGGCTCCCTAGCCGACATGTAGATATAAACAATATTGGTAACAATTAGTGGGCCCACTAACAACGAAGAAATAAGAAAGAAAAAAAAAACGTCCTAGGAAAGAATAGATAACGTGTACTCTAAAAACTTCTGCCGAAAATCATAGTTTGAATAGGAAAAAGTTCGCAAACACATTGGAAGATGGTTCCAAATTCTGGCAACTCTTACTACAAATGACTTTTCATTTAGACTGCTGCTTGGTCTCCGGAGTGTTGTAATGGATCCATGTTTCATCCACAGTTACAAAACGACTAATTCGAATTGCGGTTAAACAACTCCAAACAATCCTTTGAAGTTAAGTTTATGGTCAATTGCGAGCTATAAGAAAATCATTTTCAGGACCAGGTTTCAGGGGAACTATACGGAGACAGTAATTAAACGACGAATGCTTAATAATCCCGAGTGTCTAGATTACGTCTATCCATAGCTGAAGTCTTTAAGACAGGCCGAAGTCAGGCACACCGAACGAAGTTATTATTTAAAAAATCATTTTAACACCTCGCTGGATCCGAGCTCCTACAATATTTCTGCTTTTAGGAGAGCTTTATGAAAATTTTATAAAATTAACTATTTTGAAAAACATTTCCAATACAGTGCCATACATGATAAAATGAACCTGTAAGCAGTCGGATATGAGCGGTACGCTCCTATAACGTCCAAATACGGCACAAATAATGACGCCTCCTTTAGAGGTGGCGTTGAAATTGTGTCGTACGCTGATGATTGCACAATTCTGGCGTCAGGACCTAAAGTGGATGACATCTGCGAGAAAATAAACTATTACTTCACTGACTTAGCACGTTTTTTCACTGCAAGGAATATGAAAATATCCGTCTCCAAATAATCAGCCACACTGTTTACTGCATGGACCGCAGAGGTGCGGTTGTCACTCAATGTGAAAGTCGATGACGTCGACATCCCCACTACCAACTACCCCAAAATCCTTGGGGTCACACTGGACAGCCTTTTTCAATCCTCTGCATATGCTAAAGCTATCTGCGATAAGCTCGAAAGTAGGAACAAGGTCCTCAAGTCACAAACACACAAACGAAACCTTGTTGACCTCTTACAAAGCGATAGGTCGATCTGTAGCAAACTACGCAGCTCCTGTGTGGTTGGCGAACGCCAGTACGACACAGAGGAAGAAAATTCAGACTTGCCAGAATGCCGCCCTCAGAACATCAACAGGGTGTCTTCTTATGTCTTCTGAGGACCATCCAAATCTACATGTGGAGACGAAGGTCCTTACCGTGAGCCGATACAATTTCCTGCTGTCTAAGCAAAACCTGCTAGGGTGTTTTCGCAGCAGTCATCCTAACCACCATCTCTTGGACAGCATGCCTCCGTCCAGGCAGATCAGGTACGATCTTAATGATCTAGAGAGAGCGGTACAAGAACGAAACTTTAGATCATCGAAACTGTTAGGCTGGTCTGAACAACATGCACGCTGATGACGTCGCAGCAGCAGTATCCAGCTACAGTGTGAATGTAGTGCTAGGGGGCATCCCCCCGGAGATTTCACCTGGGGAGAAGGTACTACCTCAGCAGAAGCGCTTTGTTCTTGCTCAGCTGAGATCTGGATGGTGCAGCCGGCTCAATTCTTGTTGGGCACAATTTTATGCTAACATATGTCCCGCCTGCCATCAGGGACCACATGACGTGCTGCACCTCTTCAATTGTCCGGCCAAGCCCACTCAGCTAACCCCCAGGTCTTTGTGGACGCATCCAGTTCAAATAGAGCGTTTCCTTCCACTGGATATATAAGCAGGTCCCCCATAAACGAACAAGACTTCAAAATAAAAGAAAACTGTACAACAACAACAAAACCTCATTTAGAATCTAGACTTCAGTTATCGGATCCGATGTCGGAACCACTGATTCCGAACTTTAGCTAAAGCCAAGACGAACTAAATCCAATTAAAATTAGTATTTAAAGTCCATTGGTTAAAGGAAGACTTAGTAAAAAATTTTCTCGCGATTCTTGTTATAGAGGGTCCTCCATTAAGGACACAACAATTTTATATATGTGACGCGCAAAATAGAAAGGGACCTAAGGTTAAAAACCAGTTTTGTTCAGGAGAGCCATTTTAAAGAGTAGGTCCCTTTCTATTTGCGCTTAGAATCGTCGACTTCACTTTCATAAAACGCGCATATCTCTGGGAGGGAACACTTTTGGGGCATGGGATCGGTCAAATTCGATGCTCAGATGTTGTCCACATCAAAAAAAAAGTGAAAAATTGATGGAAAGTTTTGTTCAGGAGAGCCATTTTAAAGAGTAGGTCCCTTTCTATTTGCGCTTAGAATCGTCGACTTCACTTTCATAAAACGCGCATATCTCTGGGAGGGAACACTTTTGGGGCATGGGATCGGTCTCATTCGATGCTCAGATGTTGTCCACATCAAAAAAAAAGAAAAAAAATGAAAATTGATTTTTTTACCCTTAGGTCCCTTTCTCAATGCGCTGTCACATATTGATAAAACACAGATTATTTAAGATATAGAGTTTAAATTTATTCTAGGAGTACTGCAAATGTTACATTTTAAAAATGAAATTCGATTTCGGTTGTATGACCCAACGAGCCCAGCCCGTGTACAGCGTTTAATTCTTTGAACCCAATTTTCAACCACTCTTGCTCGCATTTCGACCGGAACGTCTTAAGTTGTTGGGCTTGTTGGCATAGACCAATGACTTGATGTGATGGTGTGAACGAGGTGGCCATTCCAACGGACCATTTCTCGAGATAACACGTTCACCGAATTTTCGTTTCAGTAACTCGATTGTACCGCGTGCTGTGAGGCTAGTCGCACCGTCTTGTTGAAATCACATATCGGCGTTGACATCGCCGCTCATCCAATTCAGGCCAAAAATAATTTTCTAACATGGCACGATAGCGCTCTCCATTGACGGTAACATGCCGATTGTTTCATTCGACGAAAGAACACGGCCCAATTACATCTGGCATGAAACCCACACCACACAGTAGTTGTTTACGGATGCAATTGGGCCTCTTGATGCACATGTGGGTTTGTTGCTGACCAATAACGCATATTTTGTTTATTGACAAAACCACTCAGCCAGAAATGGACTTTATCGCTCATTATGTAGGGTCAGGCGATTATTACGGACGTAAATTGGAGTAACCGCTCTTAAAGTTGCAACCACCGATTAAGAATTTCGGTAGTAATTTTGAATGATTTCAAACGTTGCTCGTAACTGAACTTTACCGTGATGAAAATGTTGACTTCGACTAACGTTTTGACACTAAAAGATCAATCCCGCGACTGCCGGTTCTATGTACCGGATTGACCCGAAACTCTTCGGCCAGGGGCAGTCTCCTCAACAATATATGTTTTTTGTTCGTTCGAACACTAAAAGATCATTAAAAATCCAGTCGTATATACGCAAAGCACCATCCTGTTGGAACCATGTATCTATCCTCTAATTGCATTGTCTCAAGAGCCGACAGAAAAAAAATCTGGAAATGCCAATGCCAAGTGATTGCTTCCGGGCGGATCGTTTCAGAGATTGCAGTACTGCTGCTCTAACTCTCTCGAAGTTTTGTGATGTTGTAATCCTTCACTCAGGTTCCCTTCGTACATATGACACATTCCCTGGTGTTCTCAATGAAGTTACCCAATTTAAAATTGATTGCTGTTTAGGAACACTTCCGCGTGGTGGAACAGCGAATCTAAAACGAAAAGCACACTGCACTGCAATGATCGAGTGCGCATTTAAAAAATATGCTTCAGCACAAATTGACCTCTCCACCGTGTCCAATGCACGATGGCAACTGAAAGCCAGACGAATACGAATCTCCCGTCAGCCACTATAAGCCACGCACACTCTCCACTCTCTTCGACCAACAGTGCCGCCACAGCATGCAGTGCAAAAAAGCAAATAATAATTCGAATTTTTCGTTACTCACTTCGTAAATTTTACGACCCCATATAGCGGACAAAACGAGAGCTGCTGAATAAGACTTATCCCGACATGAATGTAGTCAATGGCATCAAAATAAAACGATTACGATGTCTTGCACATGTTCCTTAAATGGAAATGAACGTTGGCGTTACAGGATGACTATCGCGGAAAGCGCAGACAGGTTATACCGAGACTCCGGTGAGATACCAAGTCGAGGATGATGCGAAAATCATTGGGATTAGAAACTGGAGGAAGCACTAACATCCTAACCACCATCTTTTGGAAAGGATGCCTCCGCAACATTCAAGCTGATGAAATCGCAGCAACAGTAGACAGCTAAAGTGTGAATGTAGTGCTAGGAGAGCATCCCCCGGAGATTTCACCTGAGGAGAAGGTACTACCTCGGCAGACGCGCGTGGTTCTTGCACAGCTGAGATCTGGATGGTGCAGCCGGCTCAATGTTTATTGGGCACGAATTGGTTGATCTTCAATTGTCTCTAAAGATGCATCCAGTTCAAATGGAGCGTTACCTCAACCTGGATATAGAAATATCCAGAAATAAAACGACTGCGCTGGCTTGCTCATGTTTCTTAAATGGAAATAAATGTTGCAGCCTTAAAGGCGTTACAGGATAACTACCACGGAAAGCGCAGACAGGTTGGACCGAGACTCCGGTAAGAGACCAAGTCGAGGATGATGCGAAGATCCTTGGGATTAGAAACTGAAGGAAGCACTCCCATCCTTATGAAGATCCTTGGGATTAGAAACTGGAGGAAGCACGCTCATAATAAATCATTTATTGAACAGGCCCGACAAAAAGTTTTTGAGCCAGCACAAGTAAGCGATTAACGTATGCTAAATGAAATCGCAACAAAACAAAAAACATTTTTTTTTAAACAAAAACAAAAATTTTATTTCATTTTTTTTAAGATAATACATTGTACTAGTTTAATGTAAAAAAATATTTGGTCCCATTCGAGCTGCTTTGCGGCAGTTTTGAAGAACTTTTTCCATGGCTGTTGAAAATGTCGATGTTGACATGTTTTGAAGCTCCTTTCGAATTTTTTGAATCAAATTTTTCTTTACATACATATGGAATTTGAAGGGTGTCTTCTTGGCGTAATGACTTGATGCATAGTCGGGCCAGAAGATTACATTTAAGTTTCTATGCTTCTTATTCATAAATTCTTCAACTTTTGTTAAGCAGAAATTAATATATCTTTCAGAATTGACGGCCAAACCGGACTCGAAAAAACTGGTTCTGACATTCCATGCTGACTAATTGCAAGCCACAATAAAACTTTTTTAGGAAATTTTGAATGCTCCACGTACTTTATTTTATCGTCTACGTGTTTTTTTCCTTCAAAAAAATGTTTTCCTTGCCATTCGTTTCCATCCAATGTAAAATATGACTCATCGTCCATGATGCACATACAATGTCGCTCTTGGCTTTGAATGTATTTTGACCAAACTTCTAAGTCGAGACTTTTGGGTAACTTCTTGAGCTTCTGACGCTTTTGCCTTGTTTTTTCTGGACTTTCTCTGAATTCCCATATCACTCAGATACTTTTTCACTGTTTTTCCGTCACATTGGAACTTTTTCCCAAGCTCCCGATAGGATTTAGCGACTTTACCATCGGTAATTTTTCTCATAGAAGAGTCGTTCAAACTACACTTTTTTCCAGAACCACGTTTTCTTTCTGTTGTTTGTCTTTTCTCATATATCGCCAGTGTTCTATATACCGAACTTCGATTTTCTCCTTGCTCTACAAAATGAGAAACGATATCGGATTTCTTCCAATCAGGATGATGGTCGAAAAAATTAAAAATGGTTTTTCGACGTTGTTCTTCTTTTGACGACATTGCAAACAACTTCAGCAAAAATCAAATAGCAATATCACAAAACATGTGGTAAATGAAAAATAACGGTACTTTGCTTACATTTTTAATTTTGCTTTGTACCCAGCGTTGAAGGTCAGTAATGCTTATTGGCATTTGTCTTGAACCTCTGGATGTCGTATTTAGTGCGAAAAACATTTGCCGTAAGTCAATTCCACATACGGACTGTTCGGGCGACAAAATGATTTTGATCGTTAGGGCACAGTGCGGTAAACCAGTCAATCAATAACAAACGGATTTGAATTCCTGGAAAGTCACATACTCGTATTCCTGCCAAACATCCTCACGTCCGGAATAAGTCGACGGATGCCAGAAGAACACACAATAGCGATAGAACAACGTCACGCAATCAACATTCTGACGATGCTCATGGGAGACAATAGAGTTGGGTACCCTACGCTCTTCTATCAGCACCATTGTTCTCCTTTGAACACAGTCAAATAGCTTCAAGGATGACTGTGCAATATTAGGCCATACTTGAATTTGTGTAAGAATTGTATTGTATAGGGTGATCCATCTAGAAGTATTTTTTCAGAACAAAAAAAATATAAAAATGCCAATCAAATGTGGAATCTTTATTGGTAAGTTGAAAGGACATTTTATGGCATTTATTTTTTGAATATAATATTATTCAAATGTTGGCCGCAACTACGCCTCAGGGTTACCATTCTGAGAGTCCAATTTTGGATGACTCGTTTGAGCATTTCAACCGGTATGGCTTTAATGACACGCGTAATGTTGGATTCCAAAACCTGAATCGTAGCTGCTTTGTCAGCATATACTTTGGACTTTACGTAACCTCAAAGAAAAATGTCTAAAGGTATGATATTACTCGATCTAGACGGCCAACTCACCTGTCCAAAACGTGAAATTAGCTGCTTTTCGAAATGACCTCTCAATAGTTCCATTGTTTAAGCAGCTATATGGCAAGTGGCGCCGTCCTGTTAAAAAAACCAAGTCTCGTCAAGATTACGGGCTTCAATTTTAGATAGCATAAAGATCGATATCATGCCGCTATAGCGAGCACCATTCAAGGTTACGTTCCAACCATCATCATTTTTGAAAAAATATGCACCGATGATTCCACCAGCATATAAACCGCACCAAACCGTGGTTTTCTCTGGTTAAAATGGCACCTCTTGAACCTCTTTTTGTTGCTCTTCAGCCCAAATGCGGCAATTTTGTTTATTGACTTTGCCGTTAAGCCAGAAATGGGCCTCATCACTAAACAAAATTTTGGTCAAAAACAGCGGATCTTCCCGTTTCTCACCGAACGCTCATTTCCATAATACAGTTGCCAACATTTGAAGGTTATTATTTTCAAAAAATAAATGCCATAAAATGTCCTTTCATATCCAAATAAAGATTCCACACTAGATTTGAATTTTTATATATTTTTTGTTCTGAAAAATACATCTAGATGGATCACCCTGTATTTTGTTACTATATGTCCAGGTATGGAGGCCTATTCTCCGGTTTTGGACACTAGGTACGATCTTATCTTTTAAATTCTTTTGACTAGTCGACTCTGTTGAGGACGCTTTCCTCATAGCTTTAGCTTTTAGGAGGTTAATCCTTCGAGCGCCGATCTTCCAATTAAGATCAGTGCGCAGGCTTTTCATTAGGACCATTAAGTTGATTGTCGCCTGTTGGTAAAGCCGGTGAGCATGTCGCTCTCTGTCTCTTGTTAAATTTTTTATTTTCCTTTCCTTCCTGTCCTTTCCATCCTAATGCCCGCATGACGGTGATGTTACCTTTGTATTGTTCGAGGACATCCTCTAGTAGTGTAGGGGCACTCGGCCTTAGAAGTGTTCGAGAGTCATAATTCTTTTAATGTTCGTAGTAGTCATCAACAATGAAGGGTGATCTTTTACTTATCGTGTAAAGGATTTTTACGAAACGTGAACATTTTCGTGCGATAATTATTCACAACTTTCGACGTGGACTGTCACGTCAAGAGTGCATCGATGAACTAAAACCCTTGTATGGCGATGAAGCACCATCCTATAGCACTGTGAAAAACTGGTTTTATGAATTCAATCGCCCGCTCAAAGACGAAGGTCGTCCAAAAACGGCCGTTGTTCCAGAGAACACTGATGCGCGTGAACTGATAATGCAAGATCGTCATGTGACATACCTGCATACAATCGATATTGCATGAACACCTGGCCGTAAAAAAGTTTTGTTCTGTTTGGATTCCGCAAAATTTGACAATCGCCTAAAAAAAGGCTCGTGTCGATTGGTACAATGAAATTTTCAAAAAAATACGATCGCGGTGCTTCAAAAGACGTTTATAAGATCGTTACAGGTGACGAATCATGGATCTATGCTTATGAGCCCAAAACAAAACAGCAATCGACCATGTGGGTTTTCGAAGACGAGCCAAATCCAACGAAAGTTGTTCGTTGAAGAAGCACTTCGCAGCAAATGGTCGCCTATTTCTTCGGCAAAACTGTTCATGTGGCGACTGTTCCGCTAGAGCAACGTAGGACGGTCAATTCTGAGTGGTACATCACAATTTGTTTGCCTGAAGTCTTCGGAGGAATTCGAAAAAAGAACAAGAGAAGACGAATCATTGTGCACCATGACAGTGCGAGCTCTCACACATCGGCTCAAACCAACGCTTTTTTGACCGTCCAAAATGTCGAATTACTGGATAACTGGATAATACTGGATAACAAATGCTGCTTTGAGCAGCATATTCGCAGTATTGCTTCACGTATTAGTTTCACACTTCGTCAACTATACAACACCAATTTAGTTTTACAAACTGGTTCATGGCTTAATTATGCCAAATATTTTGTACTGTCTAGAGGTATATACAGGAACTACTCAAAGTAATATGAATATTATAAAGACAGTGCTTCATAGAGTTATGCGCTATGTATATTCTGTTAAACCGTATGCTCACATATCGCCGTTTGTGAATGACTTTTTAGGCTGTTCCTTTGTGGAATTTGTGCACATTCGGTTGCTATATTTTTTTTACAAGATATACAAACTTCAATTTCTTTTGTTCCTAGCAAATTCATTTGTTTTCAGTCACTCAATTCGCAACAGACAGTTAATTATTCCAAAGGTAACACCGCTTATGGATCGATCATTCCTCGTAAGAGTAGCCCGACTATTTAACATTTTGCCAAGCAGTTTAAAAACGTTTAATTTGTATTCCATGACATTTCGTAAACATTTAATGGAACATTTTCGTTCAAGTACAGATTAATGCTTTTATTTATATGTTTTTTTTTCTTCGGTTTCTTGATTATCACTTATATGCTTTCATCAGGTTTTTTTTTCTCTTTTATTAGGAAATATTAGGATTTTTTAATTTATATTATTTATTTGATTTTATACTGAATTTTCTCTAGTAGTTTATGATGTTCTATTTAACATTTTGATGCATATTGTAATTTAGCTTTAATAGGCCCCAATGTGCTTCGAATTACATGTCAATAAAGAAATGAAAATGAAATGAAATTGATGGGTCATCCGCCGTCCAGCCCTGACTTGGCACCTAATGCCTTCTTTTTATTCCCGCACATCAAGAAAAAAACGCGTGGTCAACGATTTTCGTCGCCAGAAGATGCTGTTGAAGCGTTCAAAAAATTTAAAAAGGATAATGATATTTAAAAATCTTGGAGAAATTTAGCTCCGAATTTGAGTAGCAATGAGTCCTGCATGGGACAAAAGTGGGAACGATTGAATTTTTTTGCTACTTTTGAAATAAGTACTCGCTTTTCATTGAAATCCAAATAAGAATTGGATAAGGGGTTGTTTTACGACAAATAGGCGCTGTATTCAGATAGTGCTTCAATAGTATTGGCACACCACTGTCATTATTACGTCATTTTTCTCACCTAGTTCTTAAAATCTTCTCAAGGAACACTTATATACAATCCTCTTCGTTGGTCTTGGCACAAGATCAGTAAAACTATCGATAGTCGCCCCATTTAATAGTTTCGATAGTTTTTGTGAACACTATCGATACTATCGTTTAAGTTGCGTATGTTTGTATTATTCTAAAAAACCCACCTTTATAAGAATACCCGTATACAATGTTGTTTTACAAAATAATAATTCAAGTATAGGGTGATCCATCTAGAGGTATTTTTTCAGAACAAAAAAATAAATAAAAATTCAAATCAAGTGTGGGATCTTTATTGGTAATTTGAAAGGACATTTTATGACATTTATTTTTTGAATATAATTTCCTTCAAATGTTGGCCGCAATTACGCCTCAGGGTATCCATTCTGAGGTTCCAATTTTGCATGACTCGTTCGAGCATTTCGACCGGTATGGTGCTGAATCGTAGCTGGTTTGTCAGCATAGACTTTGGACTTTACGTGACTCCAAAGAAAAATGTCTAGACGGCCAACTCACCTGTCCATAACGTGAAATTAGCTGCTTTTCGAAATGACCTCTCAATAGATCCATTGTTTGAGTAGCTGTATGGCAAGTGGCAACGTCCTGTTGAAACCAAGTGGCGTCAATATTACGGGCTTTAATTTCAATTAGCATAAAGATCGATGTCATGGCGCGATAGCGAGCACCATTCACGGTTACGTGCCGGGCATCTTCATTTTTGAAAAATATGCACCGATGATTCCACCAGCTTATAAACCGCACCAAACCGTGGTTTTCTCTGGGTATAATGGCACCTCTTGAACCCTTCTTGTTGCTCTTTAGCCCAAATGCGGCAATTTTGTTTATTGACTTTGCCGTTGAGCGAGAAATGGGCCTCATTACTGAATGAAATTTTGATTGACAACAGCGGATCTTCCCGTTTCTCACCGAACGCTCATTTCCATAATACAGTTGCCAACATTTGAAGTTAATTATTTTCGAAAAAAAAATGCCATAAGATGTCCTTTCAAATTGCTAATAAAGTTTCCATCATTGATATGAATTTTTATATTTTTTTGTTCTGAAAAATACCTCTAGATGGATCACCCTATATTGAAAAAAGGGAAAACAAAATGAATTACTCTGTAATGACTTATTTAATTCAAGGGATCATTGGACGGTCCAATTAGAGTCGTTGAAAATAACAGATTGTTATGATTTGAAGAAGTCTCAATGCCTAAGAGTATTAGAGTGGTAGCAAAAGGCAACACGTAAGCCATTTGTTTACAAACGTTGCCAATTCTGTACATACATAAAAGAAATGCCTAATAACACTCAGCAGAAAATATTTTTTTTGTTACAGTTAACTATACTGAAACAAATTATGTTTACGGAATTTCTAAAAAAAATTGGAATTCATTGACATTTTCAAACTGAATAGAATATCAACAATTTTGAGTCGCGGAGCCTATTGCGGTTGGGCGGACCTTAGAATTTGAAAAAAGCTTTTCTTAATAAGTATTGTTCTGCCATTGGTAAGGTACATACAAATCGTCTGTTGCTTCTTTAACATAAGTTTTGACAAAATCCATTTTTTTCAAAATGTCCATATGTGACGCGCAAAATAGAAAGGGACCTAAGGGTAAAAACCAGTTTGTTCAGGAGAGCCATTTTAAAGATTTAAATACGTGTATCTTTGGTGTACCATCACTTTCATAAAACGCGCATATCTCTGGAAGGGAACACTTTTGGGGCATGGGATCGGACTCATTCGACGCTCAGATGTTGTCCACATCAAAAAAAAAAAGTGAAAATTGATTTTTTTTACCCTTAGGTCCCTTTCTCAATGCGCTGTCACATATATATTCTATATACGAACACGTCTAAATCAAGAGTTACAGATTGTCAAGATTTCATTAATGGTATATGTGACGCGCAAAATAGAAAGGGACCTAAGGTAAAAAACCAGTTTTGTTCAGGAGAGCCATTTTAAAGATCTCCCTTTCTATTTGCGCTTAGAATCGTCGACTTCACTTTCAATAAACGCGCATGGGATTGGTCTCATTCGATGCTCAGATGTCCACATCAAAAAAAGAAAAAAAAATGAAAATTGATTTGTTTACCCTTAGGTCCCTTTCTCTATGCCCTGTCACATATAGTCATCTTTTCACCCACGGACCTTTAATGAAATAATTAAAACGTAAAAATCATTTTTAATGGTGAACACTCAAAAAAAAATCTTTTAAACATGCGTCGATGAACTTTAAAAAAACTAGAAAACTATAAATTAGTGTTTTTCTACCTAATGCGTTAATTTCCAAATACGCTTTAGAAGCAAAAGACAGTTTTTTTTAATAACGAGTATATATCTTTTCAAAGGCAGAGAAGTATTTATAAAGACAGAGCAAAACTTCTAAAAGTTTTTAGATTTTTTGTCAGTTTAGAACTCTTTTTTTATGCCACTATCCTTAATGCCTATCAAGGCTAAATTTTTCTTAGAGTCAAGTGCTGTTGGACTTTTTCTTTTGTATATAGACTAAATTAATGATGTTTGTAAGTAAATGACTTACTTATTGTGTTTTTGCTATCAGAGTTGAATCTCAATGCATCTCTTATTGGATAATCCAATTATTTTTGTTGAGATTCAGAAGCAAATCAACATTTTTGGACTTTAAGCAAGTTCTTCTGTCAGAAATTTTAAAGCCAGCTTTGCTGAACTTTCTTTCAGATCACGTCGAAGTTGCTGGAATGCATAAATATCTTGTGCCCCTGGTTTTTAGTGTCATCTGGCGTGACTTGCAGAACCATCAACTTAACTTTAGATTTACCAATTCTGAAATAGGTAAATCTAAAGTTAAGTTGATGGTTCTGAAAGTCATGCCAGATGACACTAAAAACCTGGGGCACAAGATATTTATGCATTCCAGCCACTTCGATGCGATCTGAAAGACAATAATTTTAGACAATAATTTTTATTTAGTTCTCTTTATATTTTACTTGCCAAAATTCGTAGAGTCCCAACATACTTATCCATACTCGTATATGCAAGTGATGACATGTGTATCGATACTATCGATAGTCATTAAAAACAATAGATATTGGCGTCAAAAAAAATATCGATACTATCGATAGTACTTATACTATCTATAGTCTCTACTTGGAACCCACAATATCCTTGGCATCGGATAAATGGGTATCAATAGTTGTTCGAGAATTTCTAATTTCGGTGATTATCTGCTTGACATAAAAATAATACAAATAAACTTGTTATACTGCAGAATATACTTAGTAGATGCATAAATACTGTTACAACATTGAACACACCCATTTCAATAGTAGAACTGAACATACCCCGTTAACGTCATATGGGTTTTGAAAGCTAAACTCAATAGCGTCAAGTGTGAAATGAAAAAAAAACGATGTTTTCAAAACGCTCCGGCCACTAGGGATTAGAGATTAGAGATGTAAAAGACCGCCACCTGTCGGGCCGCCCACGCTCTGTTTGAACACCGCATGTCATTAAAGCCGTTAAATTAAGAATTCACAGAAATCCGCTCCCAAAACAGAAAATCATGGCCCGTGAGATAAATATCACGCAAAAGTCCATGAGTCGAATCATTAAAAAAGACTTGGGACTTGGGGCTTTCAAACGACGTACCGGACATTTATTGACTGCAGCTTTAAAAAAAATAGTATTGAAAAATGCAAACGTCTTTTGGTGATAACTTGCACAGAAAAATGTTGTTCACCGATAAAAAAAATTACCGTTCAGGAAAAATTAAACAAACAAAATGATAGAGTGTATGCGCGGTCATCTAAGGGTGCATCTAAACTGATCCCAAGGGTGGAAACGGTTTATTACCTAGCTTCAGTCATGGTTTGGTGGGGTGTCTCTTACGATGGGGACACTGACCTGCATTTCTGCGAACAAGGAGTCAAAACATCGGCCAAAGTTTACCAAGAAACCGTTTTGGAAGCTGTTGTAAACCCTCTTAACAATTCCCTGTTCCACAACTACGGCAGCAGGATTCTGCACCGGCCCATAAGGCTAAAACGTCCCCGGCCTGGCTTCGAAACAATTTGCCATCGTTAATTTCCTCTGAAGAATGGCCCTCAGGCAGTCCAGATTTGAACCCATTGGATTACAAAGTGTTGACGGTTTTAGAGGACAAGGTTTGTCACAAAAGATACCCCATCATTGGATCTCTTAAGACTGCTTTGGTTCGAGCTGTGGCCAATTTTCCAATGGACGAGTTTCGTGCAGCTATTGACGATTCGCCGGTGCGACTTAAGGCGTGTGTAAAGGCAAAAGGCGGGCATTTCGAATAGGTAGATTCTTTTTGGATTCAATATACACCATTTGGTCCAAAAACATTTAGTACTTCTTATTTTACAGCATAAAACGTGTGTAACAGTATTTATGTACCTACTAAGTAATGTCTGTTTATACTTACCGACATGATTTTAATTGTTCAGCATAAATCTAGAGCATTTTTGAATTTATACGCTTTTAACCACGGCATTCAATAAAATAAAACTTTGGTGTTTCTCGTTGTATTTTTTATATAAATGTGACCTAAGTAAAAAAATCAATTTTCATTTTTTTTCTTTTTTTGATGTGGACAACATCTGAGCATCGAATGAGACCGATCCCATGCCCCAAAAGTGTTCCCTCCCAGAGATATGCGCGTTTTATGAAAGTGAAATCGACGATTCTAAGCGCAAATAGAAAGGGACCTAATCTTTAAAATGGCTCTCCTGAACTAAACTGTTTTTTAACCTTAGGTCCCTTTCTATTTTGCGCGTCACATATATATGGGCTGTTATGGTCAAGTTATATGTTTTGATGTAAATAAAACTGAATTATTTCATCTTTTTCTCAACGTTTCGTTGGTTTGTTTACAACTTCATCAGGAGAGTTTTTATTAAAATGCTATAGACGAAAATAAAATAATCATTTGGCGAAAACAAATAAAAGCGCATAGTAAATTTAAGCAATACGCATTGTTTGGATGATAATTTAAAATATTTGAAGTTAAAATAAAAAAGTTGACATGAAAATGTCAACATTTAGACTTTTAAAAACAAAAAGTCGACTTGTTAATCGATTAGTCGAAAATCGACTTATAGAACCCTAGGACGGGTATCTACACAAAAGTTGCTCCACAGTCTAGATCTTGATTTGTGTTTCATTCAGAGGCTACTAGTTGGATCCATGTGATACGAGTATCCTTAAAAAAAATGAAATAAAAATGAGAAATTTCGCATTGTCCGTTACGAGCAACAAACATTGCTACAACTGGACCATACTGGCCTTTGTTTTTCTATAGCCCCCTACAAAGGCCCCTTCCGATTTAAGGGAAGGTCACAAGCTTTAAATAATGCTAAGTGTATGATTTGCGACCTACAACTGGATAAAACTAGAGAAAAGCGACCATGCTGATCCATTAAAAAGGTTTTTACAAACTTTAGGTACAGCGCACAGCCGACAGGCTGTGCGTGCTATAGTGGATAAATTTAGATCCAAATTTCAATTTTGGATGTTCCGTCGCCAAAGAGACGCCGTACCGCTCGAAACGACGAATATATCGCAGCCATAAGTGAATCCGATCAAAATGAGCCAAATCAATCGATTCCACGTAGTTCTCAGGAATTGGGCATCTCTCAAACCACACTCTGGCGTATTTTGCGAAAAGATCTTGGACTTCACCCTTATAAGATCAAACTGACTCAAGAACAAAAGCCACTAGATCATTTTAAACGCCGAAACTTCTCCGATTTAGCTGTAGCAAAGGTTCACGAAAATCCAGAATTTCATCGAATAATCATCTTAAGTGATGAATCTCATTTCTGACTTAGTGGTGGTCAATAAACAAAATATGCGTCATTGGACAGCAACAAACCCACATGAGCTTCAAGAGGCACAATTGGATCCGCAATAAATTACTGTGTGGTGTGGTTTATATGCCGGAGGTGTGATTGAGCCGTATTTTTTCGTCGATGAAAAACCGTCAATGGATTGCGCTTCTTGCATGGGTTTGTGCAAGAATTGCAAGCATGCAAACTAGACGTCGCTCAATTCCACAATAAAAGTTGAATTAAAATAAAATAAAATTTTTTTTCCAAAAAAAAAAAACCGCTCGCGACTTTTTTTAACGATTGTTTAAATTTTTTTTTGGAATTAAAGAAATTCAGTCTAATTCCGGTAAGAGTGATCAATGTCGAAAGGCTTTAAAGGCCCGAATCCCTAAATAAGGCCTGTCCATAGCTGATAGTTTTTTAAAACCGGCTGAAGGTCGGCCACACAGAAATCATTTTTAATTTACACTACATCTAGAATAAATTTGAACTCTGTATCTTAAATATTCTGTGTTTTATTAATATATAAAATTGTTATATCCTTAACCCTCGAGGACTATCGCCTGGGTGGAATCCACCCATAAGGTTGAATTTCTTAGAGAAGTATATAATTTTTCGTGAAAATAATCACTAAATTATAATGTAATCCTCATTTGAATGTTCAGTGATGTTATGAAGCATTATTTACTAGTTTAAACTAAGGTGATATTTACATAAAGCCAATTTAAAAAAAGGCTTGGGTGGTTTACACCCTCGATAGTCATGGCGTTTCAAAATTTTGGGTGTTTTGCACCCACGATAGTAATCAGTAATGAAATATTTTATGTGATCGCTGATATAAAATCATATTCCGTTTTTTGAATTGGCACACACAAGAGTGTAGAGCAGTGGCAGATAACAATTGAAGAAGTTATACACTAAAGAGCGTAAGAAAGTCCCGTCTGGAGCGGCGAAAATTAGACAAACTAGCGCCAGTCCGAGAAATATTTGAAATTTTCAATCAAAATTGTGAAAAAAAACTTTTCCTGTGGCAGTTATATCACGGTCGACGAAAAGTTAGAAAGCTTTCGCGGACGATGCAGTTTTAGGCAATACATTCCTAACAAGCCGGCAAAGTATGGTATTAAGATATTTTCCGCGGTAGATTCAGCAACAAGTTACACATCTAAATTGGAAGTCTATTGCGGCCAACAACCACTAGGTCCATACAATCTATCAAATAAGGCAGAAGCAGTAGTAAGACGAATAACCCAACATCTTCAAGGTTCGGGTCGAAATATAACGACTGACAATTGGTTAAGGTCTGACAGTCTGGCAGAATACTTGTTGAAAATAAAGACGACACTAGTGGGAACCATACGTAAGAATAAGCGTGTCTTACCGCCCTCATTCTGTCAACCCAAAGATCGGATAATAAAATCAACAATTTTTGGATTCAGAAAAAAAGCCACGTTTTTATCGTACATTCCAAAACGGAATAAGTGTGTTTTGTTGCTCTCTACGTTTCATAGAGATGGTAAAATACTGGATGGACCAAAGTGTTTACCAGAAATAGTTGACTTTTACAATAAAACTAAAGGAGGAGTCGATACGACTGACCAGTTATGTGCTACGTATAATGTCGCCAGAACTTCTAATCGCTGGCCTTTGGTGGTATTTTATTCACTGATGAACCTGGCTGCTATAAATGAATCCACCACTGAAATATAAAAAGCGATCGCTTTTTATAAAAGATCTTGCGTTCAGTCTTATTGCACCACAGATGGAAAAGCGTAGCAAAATTACAACATTGTCAAATAACCTCAAAATAAGCTGTCAAAAATTTGCCAAACAGTTATGTGGTAACATAGACGAGCAGCAGAACATACCTCCACCAGCTAAAAGAATAAAACAGTCCCGCTGCCAGGTATGTGGTAATACAAAGGACCGAAAAACGAAGACAACATGCTGCAAATGTGAAATTTTTATTTGCAAAAGCCATACCTACCCCCTCTGTACGTAATGCTATGAACCAACTTTACCAGATACGAACTCAGTTTATGATGACATGTTTACTAGCTGTAATAAGTAACTAAAATTTGTAAGTATTTAGCTCACTTTTGAACAAATATTTTCCTTTGTGCCGAAAAAAATTATTAAATAACTTTTTCTTATATATATTTTCAGCTTTCCAAATCAGTCAACCAAAGGACCATGGCGTTAAAACTAAAAAAGTTACAATTGATTTTGCAGAATGCATTTTTTATTTTTTTATTTTCTTCTCTAATCGAAATGTTTCTAAGCAAACCATTATATAAAAAAAATAAAATTACTTACATGTAAAATATTGTTGTTTTTCAGTAGTTGGGTATTCATTCTTAAAAACAAATTAATTATTTTTATAGTTTCATCTGACATATGAGAAACGCAGTTACTGACAGAGTATGGGTGGATTACACCCAACGATAGTTCTGACGTAAGTGAAATAGACGATAGTCCTCGAGGGTTAAGGAAAACCATGTATAGTATCATATGTGACGCGCAAAATAGAAAGGCCATTTTAAAGATTAGGTCCCTTTCTATTTGCGCTTAGAATCGTCGACTTCACTTTCATAAAACGCTCATATCTCTGGGAGGGAACACTTTTGGGGCATGGGATCGGTCTCATTCCATGCTCGGATGTTGTCCACATCCAAAAAAACAAGTGAAAAGTTGATAAAAAGTTTTGTTCAGGAGAGCCATTTTAAAGATTAGGTCCCTTTCTATTTGCGCTTAAAATCGTCGACTTCACTTTCTTAAAACGCGCATATTTCTGGAAGGAAGCACCTTTGGGGCTGGGATCGGTCTTAGTCGATGCTCAGATGACTCGATGTTGTCCACATCAAAAAAGAAAAAAAAATGAAAATTGATTTTTTTACCCTTAGGGGCCTTTCTCTATGCGCAGTCACATATACTCGACTCGACCGCTTTTTGCTTGATATTTTTATTGCATTAAATTCAATCTGGCAATATTTTCTTAAACATTTTAGCCTTTTTAAACCTACTAACGATATTTTCTTTAATTTCCAGAATCCTGCTACAAGTCTTATGTGTACAGAAAAGCCGGATTTCATGTGACATACCAAAGAAAAATTGTTTGGAAATTGCAAAAAAGAAAATAACTCAAGGAATTGAAACAACAAAAGACAAACGACGAACACAAACACTTCAAGGGGCCTTTTTTCCTAAATACAAGAGATTACAAAAAGTACACAACTCATCTTACAAAAAGTGAAAGTAAACATAAATGGTTTCTACTTTCATAGGACTTTTGGGTAAGTAGCAACACTAAAACAGCCTGCTTTCGAAACAATTCAAAATCGATATTAACTTTCTTGAATTCTCTTCTTGTACAGACATACAATCATGGTGGGAGATACCGTGTATTTCACATTTTTGTTCATTGTTTAGTTCCGCATTTGATTTGCCCGACATTGATATTGAGGTATGACCGCGTATCCCATTTCTAGTTGTATCTAATAATAATTCTCTATCATTTCTGTTTCCTTCCCGCAGGATTTAGAATCCGCCTTATTATCCGATGGTACTACCACAGATGAGGAACATCATATTGCTCTAGTGCCTGAATTAATTGTACGCTTATTGAAGGGTTGCGATGCCTTACGTTCGGTAGCAAAAGAAATAACCCATAGTAATTATCAAATGTTCTTGCGGCGTTTCTTGCGCCAACAGTGTCGTCTTCATAATACCGAAAATCATTTTGATACCGATATTGATTTCCAATCGTTGCCCGTACGCAAACGTCTCTTGATTTTATACGATCTCTGCCATTTTCGTTTGGACTCTGTCGACGTACAGGTCATTTTAAATAATTTGGAATCGGATAGCTTGCGTGTCGAACCGCTGGGCTACGATTCGAAGAACTCCGGCTATTGGTATTTCTACGGTACACGTTTGTATCGTGAGGACAAGCCGGCCGGCGCCAATAGCTTAAAATCGAATTCGGTGTGGCAGGTGATTTGCTTTACCGAAGAGGATTGGCAACATTTGGCGACCAAATTTAAGACATCCACAAATGCTAAAGAGAAGGAGCTCTACCAGATATTAGATGAGAATTTTTTGCCGAAACTGCCGCAGTTGTTTAGAGAACGCGAACGTTTAAGGAGGAGAAAGTAAGTTGACAACAGTCTTGTGGATATATACACTCTTATAGATCGTCTCTGTGTGGTACTCAGAAGGTCGCCGGGGTATCGTAGATTCAAAGTATGTAACGAGATTAATGATCTAGGCAAACTTAACAAGGAAAAGTGCGCGTATTTTTCTACATATGTGACAGCGCATAGAGAAAGGGACCTAAGGGTAAAAAAATCAATTTTCACTTTTTTTTTGATGTGGACAACATCTGAGCATCGAATGAGACCGATCCCATGCCCCAAAAGTGTTCCTTCCCAGAGATATGCGCGTTTTATGAAAGTGATGGCACACCAAAGATACACGTATTTAAAACTTTAAAATGGCTCTCCTGAACAAACTGGTTTTTACCCTTAGGTCCCTTTCTATTTTGCGCGTCACATATTAGTCAATTTTATTATATTCAAAATCAGTGTAAAGAGCGATACCAAAAGATTTGCAAATTTAGGCAACGCGTTGGCATTACTGCGACATATGCTTACTTTATTCCCATCTTTTTAAGATATTCTTTGTTGTGGGAATAGGGCTTAAATAAAATTTGTTAGACATATCAGCATTTGTTCACTTCAATCCTTGTGTATCACCTCAATTCTTGGCCAAAGTAAGGCTTATCTTGTCTGAAATTAGGACTAGGACACATTAAGACTCTGAATCGGCCCGTTTTGCCAAAAACAGGGCAGCAAAAGTTAATATAGGCTTATGATTTCGAATGTAAATATGTAAGTAGGACTAAATGTGTCATTTCATTTGAAACAACTCGAAGTATTGGTCGATGACACTTTAAAGTATAGATATCTAGCCCTTACCACGTAAAAGACGTAAGCGCCACTTGCTTTTTAATGAAATTCTACAACGCTCTTATGCTTAAGTATTAAAAATTAAATATTAATATTTACAAAGATGTAGAAAATTCAATTGTATCGAAATCCTACAGATGAATTAGACATAAAACCAAAAAAACCTGTAAGATTTTCTTTTATCGCTTACGTCTTTTTCGCGGTAAGGGCTCGAGTTTATTCTTTTAAAAGACGGAGGACTAGGAAAAAAGAAGATAAAGCGCACTATCTGATGGTTATCTTTGTAACATTCTAAGACGATTTAACTAAGTCCATTTGTCTGTGTGCTTGTTGAAAGCACGATAGTGATCAAACGAATCAATCTAGGATCCTAAAATGGTGCGTTGTTATTGTTGTTGTAACAACAATATATTTATTTTGAAGTCTTGTTCGTCTATGGGGGATCTGCTTCGATATGCAGGTGAAGGAAACGCGCCATTTGAACTGGATGCGTCCACAGAGACCTGGGGGTCAGCTGAGTGGGCTTGGCCGGACAATTGAAGAGGTGCAGTACATCATGTGGTCCCTGATGGCAGGCGGGACAGATGTCCGGAACGTTAGCATCAATTCGTGCCCAGTAAGAATTGAGGCGGCTGCACCATCCGGATCTCAGCTGCGCCAGAACCACGCGCGTCTGCCGAGGTAGTACCTTCTCCTCCGGTGAAATATCCGGGGGATGTTCCCCAAGCACTGCATTCACACGGTAGCTGGATACTGCTGCTGCGACATCATCGGCGTGAATGTTGTTCAAACCTGCCTGATAGTTTCGATGATCTAAAGGTTCTCTCTTATACCGCTGGACCTCTCTCTCTAGATCATGAAGATCGTACCTGATCTGCCTGGGTGGAGGCATCCTGTTCAAGAGATGGTGGTTAGGACGACTGCTGCGAAAACACCCTAGCAGGTATTGCTTAGACAACAGGAAATTGTGTCTGCGCACGGTAAGGACCTTCGTCTCCTCATGTAGATGGTCCTCAGAGGACATAAGAAGACACCCTGTTGATGTTCTAAGGGCGGCATTCTGGCATGTCTGAATTTTCTTCCACTGCGTCGTACTCACGTTCGCCGACCATACAGGTGCTGCGTAGTTTGCTACAGACCGACCTATCGCTTTGTAAGAGGTCAACAAGGTTTCTTTGTCGGCTCCCCAAGTACTGTCGGCAAGTGACTTGAGGACCTTGTTCCTACTTTTGAGTTTATCGCAGATAGCTGTAGCATGTGCAGAGGATCTAAAAAGGCTGTCCAATGTGACCCCAAGGATTTTGGGGTAGTTGGTGGTCGGGATGTTGACGTCATCGACTTTCACATTGAGTGACAACCGCACCTCTGCGGTCCAAGCAGTAAACAGTGTGGCTGATGATTTGGAGGCGGATATTTTCATATTCCTCGCAGTGAAGAAACGTGCTAAGTCAGTGAGGTAATAGTTGATTTTCTCGCAAATGTCATCCACTTTAGGTCCTGACGCCAGAATTGTGCAATCGTCAGCGTACGACACAATTTCAACGCCGTCTGGTGGTGCAGGAATTTTAGAGAGGTAGAGGTTAAACAGAGCCGGGGATAAAACTCCACCCTGGGGAACTCCTTGTTTAACTCTACGGGGCTTCGACTTTCTGTCTCTAAATTCTAGTTCGATCCCGGCTCGGACCAGTAGTATTCGGAGCAGGCATTCCGGGAAGTGCTGCTCCCACGACGAAAAAATGGACGAACAAAAAACATATATTGTTGAGGTGACTGCCCCTGGCCGAAGAGTTTCGGGTCAATCCGGTACATAGAACCGGCAGTCGCGGGATTGAATGGTGCGTGATCATGGCAGATGATCATAAGCTGTTAGGGAATGTAAAAAATGCTCCGGATATGTGCTGTCAAACGTAGGAAAATGGTACAAATTACTACTATGTAATGGAAAAAAATCAGGCAGCGATACGTCAACACACCTGGCCTCAGATCCGGTCAAATGCAAATGGGTAATTTTTATAAAGAAAACATGGTACATAAAAGAAATAAATCACATAGCCTTAGCATTTTTCTTCTGATCTGGTTGTAATAATCCAGGAAGCAAGTAGCAGGATGCAAATTCACCTTGCACGGGTATTTAAATACCCATGTCATATCTCAGCTAAAAATTGAGGTTTTTTTTCATTCAACTTCTCTGGTCTTTTGGACATAAATTTTCAAATTTCATAAAAATCGTACCAACCGATCTATGAGCAGGCAGTAACGGGTTAATAACCAAGGACCTCTAGCCATTCACAGTTAATCAAATTTTAACTTCGAATTATGCTTAATTTTCAAAATGTCCCGAAAATGTGGGTTCGGACGTGTTGATCATGGGGACACAAAACATGGACTGTTAGGTCAAAACGGGCGGGCTACAAGAGTAAATATGGACATGTGGGTATTTAAATTAAAGAAAATTTCCCTATAAAATTCAAAAAAGGTTTATTTAGGAGACTTCACTGAGATTGGAGTCGGAATCAGGGACGAAGGAACGCAATAATGGTTTCTGGGAAAAAAAAGAAAACGACCACTTCTAAATAAAGGCATATGGTACATAAACTAAAGCAAATCTTCCTACGAATCAAAATACATATTTATTTGAAAGACTTGACTGAGATATGGGTCAGATTTTTGGACCTAAGATTCTGACATACAACCGCTTTTACCTTTTGTTCGTATGAAACGACTTTATTTGAGACTAAACGAATTTTCAGTAGCTAAAAAGAAAACAATATAAAATTGTTTTTACAATTTGCCTTGTTCAAATTTGAACCACATGTAGTCTATAATAATATTCATATCATTATTTTCATTTTGTTAAAATCTAAGAAATATTGGTCCATTATTTAGGCCTTAAATCCGATTTTTAAAGGAGTCGTGGCACTGCCCACTTTTTTTCATGGATGTGTTCCGATTTAATGCAACATCTTATGTTCCAAATATCATCGTCATATCTCTATAAGTTCATAGCACTTACAAACATTTTTCAATTGACATTTTCTTTCACATTATTTTTTACATACCGAGAACAAGCCCTCTTAAAACTGGAAATGATCTGATCATGTTAATATGTTTCATTCCATTTGACCGTCATGTCCAAGCCAGCTTAACCACTGTATTTATACATATAGCTCACCGTTCGTTTGATCCGTCTACACTGTTTGGACCATTTTTCCCAATAAATTTTCCCCTCGAACACATCCAAGTGTTACTAACCATGCTTTCAATCCAACGATGCCCGTTTCTATGGACCGGAATGACACGAATCAGAAATTCTTCGGCCAAGGGCTGTCACCCCGGCACATAGTTGCCGCTACAACAACTACCCATGCATTGGCGCTATAGATTACAGATACCTTTCTCGAAAGACGAAAATTAAACATTACACGATTAGGCATCAAATACAGGGTGGCGCACCAGTTGTGCTACATACAATACGAAATTCAAATAACTTTTTAATCAATATGTACATTTGTACATTGTATAGAAAATTCAATTTAAATTAATATACCTAATTGTTTTTGAATATGATATACCGTAATTAAGCTCCATGCTCATCCACTCACCAGCGGCACTTGATCAGAAAATTATTCATTGCGGCCTGACGGGCTAAAGTCAGGATCGTCTTAATTATTGTTTTATTGAACTGCTTCGATTCAGTATGGTGCAGTCAGGTCAGTTGACCTTGCGCGCCAGCCGAAAATGGAGTTTCTGCACATTAATTTGTTTGATAATTTTCATTGGAGCTACGCCATAATCAGTCTGGCTATGTGTGCAGTTGCCCCCGTTTGCTGGAAACAAATGCTGTTAAAATGGGTACCGGTTCGGACCAGTTCTGGGTAAAAAACAATTTTGCTTGTTTACATTGCCGTTTAAATCGAAATGGTTTTCATTGGACATAAACAAGCAACTTAACAAGCTGTTATCTTCTTCGACCATTTCAATCACATTTTGGCCAAATTCCAAGCGAAAAGGCAAATCCAGACTTGGTTTAACTTGCTTTAAATTGGGACTTTGTATCGAAATAAGTTAAAGTCATCATGAATTATCCGTTGTAATTCCAATTTGAGCCGATAAATGTCGAGTCGAAACGCTTGAATTAGCCTGAACAGACGATGCCTCGACCACGATTGTTCTTGAACCCGAACATATGGATCTCGATCGTACCGTTTTCGTGCCATGTTTTCAAACTTGTTCAGCTGCTTCATAATGGTCCATCTAATCGGAGGAGTGCCGCCAAACCCCCCCTTCTTAATGTCTTTAGACGAAATGACAGGACTGCAAATCATGATACTGCAGCGCACTAAGCAAATCATCTTTGCGACATACCACTCATTAATTTTAATAAATATAATTAGTAACCTGCAAAATAAAAAAATCCGTCTACTCACACAGAGAAATTAATTATATTTGTTGCACGAATTTTTCGCCGGCCTGAAGAAATCAGGGGCAGTATTAATGTATTGTTATGTGTATTTTTCGACTTTGGACCGAGCTTCACGTTTTTTAAGCTAGGCTCCAAAAAGCAACATTTTGCAATAACGATCCTTCATTTTATCTACTGCCCATCAAAACTTTCTCGCTCTTCTTTCGTCGCGGCTTGTACTTTATATAGCAGTTGCTAGCATGATCTTCGTCTTGTCCTCACTACAAAAGACCACTCTAAGTAACTTAATTTTTGAAGAAAAAAAACGCCAGATACACCTTGTCTCTTCTCCCGACCGTAGGTTTCCCCTGTATTTTAGTGAATGTAGTAAAAGAGCATTTTAACGAAATTTCTTTCACAGAAGAAAGTACGGGATCGCATTTGTAGTAAAAGTGGTAAACTCAGTAAATATCGGAAATAGCTAATACAAGTTTAGGAACAGACTTGTACTAAAATTAGTTGTTGTTGTTGTTGTAACAACAATATATTTATTATGAAGTCTTGTTCGTCTATGGGGGATCTGTTTCGATATCCAGGTGGAGGAAACGGGCCATTTGAACTGGATGCGTCCACAGAGACCTGGGAGTCAGCTGAGTGGGCTTGGCCGGACAATTGAAGAGGTGCAGCACATCATGTGGTCCCTGATGTTTTTTGTTCGTCCATTTTTTCGTCTAGGGAGCAGCACTTCCCGGAATGCCTGCTCCGAATACTACTGGTACGAGCCGAGCCGGGATCGAACTAAAAATAGTAAAAGCAATAGGCGTCAAAAAGTGACAAATGAATTTTTTTTTTTTTTTTGGAAATTTTAAAGAAAAATTAATTTTGTGTTCAAAAAAAACTAGTGAAAGTTGCAAGCAAATTTAAGAGAGAAGAGAAAAACATGTCGTTCTCTACATTGTCCTTAACGAATTTTGATGTGTAAAAGTTGTAAACAACTGATGTCGAATGTTTAAATATTTAGAAAAAAAGCTAGAGGAAAGGTAAGTTTGTTTTCATTCCAAATGAAAACAAACTTACCTTTCCTCTAGCTTTTTTTCTAAATATTTAAACATTCGACATCAGTTGTTTACAACTTTTACACATCAAAATTCGTTAAGGACAATGTAGAGAACGACATGTTTTTCTCTTCTCTCTTAAATTTGCTTGCAACTTTCACTAGTTTTTCGCAGTACTGGAACGTTTTTTTGAAGTAAAAGTAGTAAACGTTTTACGAACGCGGTAGATATGACTTATTCCGCGGTAAAATTGGATTTCTAAATGTAGTATTCAAATTTCAAAATCCTTCCCAGAGTTTCCTAGTGAAATACTCGTAGATAATCTTACCAAATAAGTTTATTTTTTTGATTTTAAATAATCCAGCACCGAGTTCTGAGGGGTAATTCTATTTTTTCCCAGAGATGCTTTCGAAAAATTGCTTCGATTATTTTTTTTAATATTTATTTTATTTCTTCAAAGTATTTAATATTTCTTCAATGTAGTTTAATCTGCCTTTGGTTTTGAAAATAAGATTTTAACAGTATCTTAAACAAAATCACAAAAATGTGAATTTTTTAACCGCGTGTCATTAAAGCCATACCGGTCGAAATGCTCGAGCGAGTCATCCAAAATTAGACCCTCAGAATGGAAACCCTGAGGCGTAGTTGCGGCCAACATTTGAAGAAAATAATATTAAAATAATAAATGCCCTAAAATGTCCTTTCAAATTACCAATTAAGATCGCACACTTTATTTGAATTTTTATATTTCTTTTTTGTTCTGAAAAATACCTCTAGATGAATCACACTTTACAAGCTTCAATACTAAACTTATTGAAAAGAAGTTTTCCTTTAATTCCTTAATGTTGGGTTAACTCATAAATAATTACACTGTGGAACATTTTTGGGGTTATTGTCTGGGGGGTGAGAAATTCCAAGTCAGGGTGATGGTACTAGGTCAGTATATTAAAACCCTCAAAGGGTTTTGCGTTCGTATGTGCCAGTTTTTTTTATGACCTTTTACATTTTTTCCTTATCTTGATGTTTTTTCGCTTAGTTGTAAAATGTTGGCAAAAACGTAGTTTGACATAACTCGAGAACGACTAGTTCGATTTTGCTGAAATAAATTGAGAAAAATTAATAATTACATTTTCTTTAATCCATTAATATACTGTTTCTCTACCAAATCAACATTTTTGCAATTAGAAATAAATTTATGAAGAAAATTTTGCAAAAAAAAATTTTTTTTTTTTTAAACATAAAAATCCCAAACGGAAAAACGTGTAGAGTCTTATAACTTTCACGTTAAGTCACATAACCTATAAACAAAATGCGACATAGATCATAGAAATCGATTAACGCGTTCTGCTTTTATTCAAAATTAAGTAACTTCACTTAATTGTAAAACTGGCACATACGAACGCAAAACCCTTTGAGGGTTTTAATATACTGACCTAGTACCATCACCCTGACTTGGAATTTCTCACCACCCAGATTGGCTGTTGTACTGTCTTATTATAATTACAATGTTCTTTCATAATTATAACAATCTTTGAATTATAAACTGTGTTCTCTGAACACACTTGACTCTTTTTCTTGAACAGTAATTAATAATGTAACCTCCTGTTTTTTTCTCAATTTCAGATTGCTGCAAGTGCGTAACTCTAGCCGCATACGTAATTTGGTAGAGTTAAAGGAACGCCAAGAGAAGGAGCGCAAACAAAAAGCACGCCAACGTTTACAGCCGCCTCCTAAACCGTTGTTGCCTACAACATGCTCTCAGAACGTTAGAGCGCGCAGATGGTTAGCACGTCACAATAGTCTCTCCTAGAACAAAAACAAACAAACAAAAAATAAAAGCCAAACTGTCTAAAAAAAGCAAATTACAACAACAACAAATCTGTATAAGAAACATCAAATTTATTTGCTTACAAAACATCCATCACTCGCCACCCACCAACTCCACTTCACTGATAATAACCCCAAAGCAACAAATCCCCCCATCAACCCACCGCCACACCACATAAGCCCGTTTTAATTTTCGATCATTTGTTGGCTTTTTCTTTTTGATCAGTTTTAACGTTTTCCGTTTTTTTTGCTCTCTCTTCTCGTCTTTGGTTAATCAAACAATTTTTTGTAATTTTCCTTTGATTTTCATTAAAAGCAGAAGAAATATAAAAGAAAAAGAAAGACAATGAATACATGACGCCGCCACCCAAATCGAAATCAAAGTTAATCACAAAATTTTGCTCATTTCAAAACTCACTCTCGAAATCACATTCAAAAACCCCAAAATTGACTTTTTAATTTTTTTCGGCAAAGAGGAAAGAAGAGGATTATCGAAAAGTGTCATCATAAAACTGTGTTTTGGCAACAAGTCTCAGTCGCTCTCTCGGTGTCGTTTGGTCCATCACAACCCCCTCTCTTACTCTCACTGACTTCCAGTCTCTGGTTTCTACAAAGTGTGGCCGGCGTTTTATTCCGAACTGAACAAAGAAAAAGAAAAATGAAAAGATTTGTTTGAGACATCATCATTTAATTTTTTATGTGTAATTTAAAATATATTTAAAAAAAGCAAAACCAAAAATAACCATCATCCTCTTCTGTTTCGGCTTCTGATTGGATCATGTTGATTGATTGATTGTTACAGCCACAACAGGGCATAAAACATTCGGTTCTTTTAACAACTTATGTAAGCATGCTTTATTTATTATTAATTTTATTTTTATAATTTATGATATATATACATATTTGTTTTGTTCATTATTTTCTGCATAATTCATTATTTTCTTCTACTCATTTAACCAATTTCTTTTTTGTCTGTCTGCATTCCAATTAGGAGATTTTGCTGAAAGCAGGGATACAAAAATCTTGTTTAAAAGGAGTTTTCAGTGAAGATTTGGGGATCAACATCTCATACTTTAGTCGAAAAAGTGTATTTTTACAAGGGATGTTTTTTTGACTAGCATGTATAACTAAGACTGGGTAGCAAAAAAACGTAGTAGGCAACTTAAGTTTTTAAAAAGTGTATTTTGTCCTTTGGCCAGCGCAGTTCTGTCAGCGCTACAAAAACTTTTTGGCATTCCGTACATCATTGTACTAGGAAATTCTAGAGTAAAGAGATACAAAACCATGTTTATTCATAGACATCATGAGCTTCATTATCGATTCTTTTTTCAGACCTCTGGTATCACATTACTGCCTTACAGGGAAATCATAATTTTTGTGCTGAAATTTGTGACATTCGAAAGAAGGTGCGATAGACTCATTAAAAAGTATCGACTAAGGACAAAGTACAGGTCGCAATTACGAAACGATATTGATACAACTTTCCACATTATTTTCAATCCAGCCAATTTCGGTACGAAGGTTGCTATTATATTTCTGGCCTATTCAACACTAAGTGTTGCCTGGCACCATCTGACATTTTCATTGGAAAGTTTGACATTTTTTAGCATAAACGTACTTAGAACGTTTTGACGTACGACCATCATTTGTGTTGTTTTACAGTGACTTGAAAAAATCAATTTGGCAAAAAAATGGAATTAACTCGTGAATGACATTTTCGTACGATTATTTTTCACAACTTTTGACGTGGATTATCACGAAAAGAGTGCATCGATGAACTTTAATCTTTGTATGGCGATGCAGCACCATCCTATAGCACTGTGAAAAACTGGTTTAATGAATTCAATCGTGGCCGACGTTCGCTCAAAGGCGAAGGTCGTCCAAAAACGGCCGTTGTGCCAGAGAACATTGATGCCGTGCGTGAACTGATAATGCAAGATCGTCATGTGACATGCCGTGAGATAGAGGCATCCATGGGCATTTCTTCCACCAGCATACATTCGATATTGCATGAACTCCTGGCGGTAAAAAAGGTTTGTTCTCGTTAGATCCTGCACATTTTGAAAATCCCTCAAAAAAAGGCTCGTGTCGATAGGTGCAAAGGAATTTTGAAAAAATACGATCGCTGTGCTTCAAAAGTCGTTTATAAGATCGTCACAGGTGACGAATCATGGATCTATGCTTATGAGCCCGAAACAAAACAGCAATCGACCATGTGGGTCTTCGAAGAAGAGCCAAATCCAACGAAAGTTGTTCGTGGAAGAAGCACTTCGAAGCAAATGGTCGCCTGTTTCTTCGGCAAGACTGGTCATGTGGGGACTGTTCCGCTTGAGCAACGTAGGACGGTCAATTCTGATGTCTTGCCTAAAGTCTTCGGAGAAATTCGAAAAACAAACAAGAGAAGACGAATCATTGTGCACCATGACAATGCGAGCTCTAACACATCGCCTCAAACCAGCGCCTTTTTGACAGCCCAAAACGTTGAATTGATGGGTCCTCCGCCGTACAGCCCTGCTTTGGCACCCAATGACTTATTTTTATTCCCGCACATCAAGAAAAAAATGCATGGTCAACGACTTTTGTCGCCAGAAAATGCTGTTGAAGCTTTCAAAAACCATGTTTCGGAGGTGTCTCAATCGGAGTGGAAAAGTGCTTCGACAATTGGTTTGGGCGCATGCAAATGTGTTTAGATCATGCTGGAGAATACTTTAAAAAACAATAAAACCATTTTTGATGAAAAATATTCATATTTTTATTATTAGGCCAGAAATATATATAGCAGCCCTCGTATGTAGTGCAGTTTTCCTTTCTGAGTTGTCAAACAATGATGTTTTGTAATCTGCAAACTAAGACAAATTTTTCTGACCGCGTCTTAAGCTCATTATTATGACTGCCTAAACGCCTACGCTTTAAGAATGGTTTTCAAAAATTCTATATTTTGTACCTGAAAGGGAACAGAATAAATCTATTTGCAATTGAGTTCCGGCTGCACCACCATAACTGGAACAATAGTCCAAGTTTCAAATTAAGCAAAGTGCGTTGTAAGAGATCTATGACGAAACCTGTTAATGGTACCCCCATACGAAAGTTTTTTTCGATTTAAGATTCTGCCCACCCACAGTCCATATTTTGCTAACGATCTTGTCAAAATTAGTATATTATATATTATGGGAGGTGAAATTGGACTATATCGGTTCGTTGTTTCACAAAACCTCTTAGAAAGGCCCCTGTCGATTTTAGGTATTGGTTTATAATTAACCCCCTTAAAATTAAACCATATTTTCACACATTCTTTATTAAATAGGACCCTCAATAGAAGTCACATTTTTAATCTGATCTTTGTTAAATTCGGTACGCAACGATTTGTCCTCAGTATATTACAGTGGACTAGGTATTGATATAGTCGGACCTATACAAAAGTAGTTTAATTTACTTTTTAAATTGGTATGTACTTGTTTTCAAGTCCAAAAAAACTTTGGACTTAAAAACCTATCTTTGCATTTTTCTAAAGGTTAGGTATAAGGCTGATAAAAATCAAAAACAAAATATTACATTCGCTCCAAATCGAAAATTCGAAATTCTGCAAAATATGGAAGTTTAGGTTAATTTTTTAATAAACCTCATACAAATTTCTCTACTGTATTTGTCGCTCAACCTCTCAATACACTTTTTATTTCCGAAAAATAGTTTCAAGTTCCAATAGGTCTAGGAAGAATTTCACAAAATGCAAGGCCCCCAAACAAACATCCAAACCGACTGTATCGCTTAACCTCTTTACACAGCCTCAATAATGAAACCATTTTGATAACCTGCCAGAGTCTAAATTACCAACAGACCAAGAAAAAGTTTAATTTATCATTTTTACTGCAACATATACCCTTCCCTTCCGTAGGCGGCCCTCCTGTACATCTACCAAGCATATCCGGTAGGAATTTGAGATTTTCATATTTAGTTTTCAGGGCCATTTTCAAATTCCTTTAAAATCCATCCTCCACACTAAATGCATGATCTCGATCTCATACATTGTTATTGTTCTTTTAAAACGATATTCAGTTCTCAATTCAATTGTAACTAATCAACATTATCTTTTGAATTCTATATCTGATTTGCAGTTCTCAATCAACATCAACGGCCAGTGGAATCTCAACCTATGCCAGCTCTTTGCGACGCACAATAACAACAAATTCTAGTGATTTTTTGGGACATCGTGAAACGTTCTGTCTAACACCTGAAGACGAATACGACGACGAAGAGGACGACGAAGAAGCTCGCTATTACGACGACGTCGAAGACGATTATCATCATCGACCAGAGAGTCAACTAGATTTTGCGGCGAAACATCAAGATAGCCACCAAGTCCATCATAACAACGAGAGCAACGGCGGCAACGTTGTCGATTATTCGACCACACTGACCGATGAGCATTTAAATTTGCTGAAAAATATTAAATTAGAGCCAAGCGAGGAGGTAGCACTCGAACAGCAAGAGGAAGAGCAACCACTAGTGCGTTACGACGGCGAGGAGGAGGAGGAACATTTTCAGGCCAACCACCACAAACACTTGACTAATCATAACGATAATCAAAAGATCGATGAACTGATCGAAGAGGACGAAGAAAATCAAAAATTACATAAGAAATCACATCATCACCACCACCACCATCATCATCATCATCACCACCATAAGAAGAAGAAATCACAGAAGAAGCAAAAGAAGAAATCCAAAGAACATCGCAAAAAGCAAAAGCATAACAACAACGCCCGTAGCAGTGAGCCGGTGGAAGGTGATGCCAAGGATCAACAAGCGCCCCAACAACAGCAACAGCAGCAGCATCAACAGCAAGAAAAGCGTTCCAAGCACAATCACAAAGCTGCAGCAGCAACAACAGCAGCATCTCTAACACAATATCAAAATATCGATGAAGAGCCAGTATTAAGTCCCGAGGACAAGGAAAACTTTTGTCGCGCCTTGGGTGTGGTACCCACAGAAAGTTTACTACATTTACACCAACAAAGCACACAAAACAACAACACTTCTAACATAGAATTAGACTTAGGGGCAGCCACGCACGAAGTCATCAACAACGATTACACATCGTCAGCCTCGGTGGCCGTTGCGACGGCTACACTCATCAAAAAGGAAAAGAAAGACTCTTCGCATACTAGTGCAGCCGCTGTGCAGGATATGGCCCCGGCTACAAATATGAAATTACCCGGTCGTCAAACAAACAACTCTCTTTCCTCATTAACGGGCAACATCTTTATACCACCGGCCCTGCAAGATTCCACAACTGCAGCAGCCGCCGGCGCCACTACCTCCACCTCCTCGTCCGCTTCAAACTCACAGTCTACAGCGAAAGAATCACTGAAATCAAAAAATTCAAATATGGCAAATAAAAAACAGAAATCCACAGAATCCAACACAAGCAGCAGTAGTACCACCACCACCACTGGTAAAGGCAGTAGTGGCGGCAGAAAATCAAAAGCCAGTGCAGCCGCCGCGGCAGCTGCTGCTGCAGCCGCTGTAGCTGCCGCTGCTGCCTTGGCAGCCTCAGTTGCTGCTAAGGAAGAGCGGGAAGATACCACCACCACCACAACTACCTCGAAGGCGGCGGCGTCGGCCAATGCAACAAATATCTCTTCACAAAGCTCGGATAGAAGTGCGGACGAGTAAGTTGCCTTCTTATTACCTACTGTGCTTTCTATTACATACACCATATTTGGCATTTTCCTTAATCTGGTTTATGTTTCAAACTCAATCTGTCCGTCTGTGAGACTATTCCTAATCTACAATCATTGTACATTCAATTATATAAAGTGTTGCTTGTTTGTTGCTTTTTAATGGACTCTAAAACTTGTAGTACATTCTTAGTGCATGCGTTTTTTTTTTATTTATTTTTGAACTGTAATCTTGAGTAGTAGAAAAAAGGCAGTGTCCGTTCCAAAAAATGTGTACGACATGAATACACCATTTAGATAAAAAAGCGTTAAAAGATTTTGATTTTTTTATACAAAACAGGTGAAATTGGACTTCATCAGTTCTCCCTTAGAAATGTCCTTTCGATTAAAGGTATTGATCTATAATTAACCCCGTTAAAATCAGACCATGTTTTTAAACAGCCATCCTTAATCCAGGGCCTCCATATTGAGGCCCTTCCACTCTAGATCTAGAATTCACATTTTAAATCTGATCTTTGTTAAATTCGGTACACAAGCGATTAGTCTTCAGTATGCCTTCTTCAGATTTTGTTATAAATTGCTGTTTTCCTGCAAATGGATATCCCCTAAGCTCGATGTATTGACAATTTTTCAAACGATCACAACAATGCAGTAAATACATTTTTTTTAATATTCGAGGGTTGCTATTTATATTTCGGGCCCGGCAATAAAAACACAATAATTTATCATTGGAAATGGTTATATTACTTTTGCATGCGCACAAACCAATTTTCTAAACTTTTTTCACTCCGATTAAGACACCTCCAAAACATGAATTTTGACCACTTCAACAGCTGCTTCGAGCAATGAAAAACGTTGACCACGCATTTTTCCTTGACGCTAGGGAATAAGAAGTCAGTGGGTGCCAAATCAGGGCTATACGGTGGACGGCTAATCAATTCGACATCTTGAGTGGTCAAATAGCTTATTGTTTCAGCTGATGTGTGAAAGCTCGCATTGTCGTGATGTAAAATGATCCGTCGTCTCTTATTATCTTTCCTCATTTCTTCGAACACTGTTGCCAAACAGATGGTTGTATACCACTCAGAATTGATCGTCCTACGTTCTAAAGGCACTGTGGCCACATGGCCGGTTATACCGAAAAAAACGCAATCATTTGCTTCGATGTACTTCTTCCACGAACAACTTTTGTTGGATTTGGCTCGTTTGAAAGACCCATGCGGTCGATTGCTGTTTTGTTTCGGGTTCATATGCATAGATCTATGATTCGTCACCTGTGATAATGTTATACACGGCCTTTAAGCTACCGCAGTTATACTTTTTCAACATCTCTTTGCACCAATCCATACGAGCCTTTTTTTGAGCATTCGTCAAATTATGTGGGATCCAACGAGAACAACTTTTTTCACGGCCAAATGAACATGCTATATCTTATTGATGCTTGCCATACTAATGCCCAAGGCTGCCTCAATCTCACGGTGTGTCACATGTCGGTCTTGCTTAACCAGTTCACGCACAGCATCGATGGTTTGTGGCAAAGTGACCGAAGTTGGACGTCATATAAATAGAAACCCTCGTATTCATGGTGATAGGGTAAAGTTAGTTAGGAACAAATGACTTGTATACATGCCAGACTTAAACTTTAGCACGCTGTTCTCTCACTCGTAAGTAGCTGTTCTTAAGCCACATTAGACTAGCAGCCTGCCTTACTACTTTCCTTAAGATAACTACTCAGAATTTTTCAAAAGTCGTCTATTAAACGTTTTCGTAGTTTAATCAAGTCATCTATCCCACTTGATAAAACTACGTTAATACACAGCAGAAGCTCCACTGTTTCGATGTCCCCTTCCAGACAAAAGCGGCAGCATTTCATTAGTGCCACCATATAATTTCTATACATTGAATGAGAACATATCTACAACAACTCGTATAGTGCGATCTCTGAAAAATCTCGATATAAATCTAACAAATGTATTACCAACACTAAACGCTATCAGCTTTGATATGAGTGACAGACTCTATCAAAGGTCTTGGAGATATCCAGAGCAGCGACCTTACTCTCACCAAACTGGTGGATAGACCGACACGAATGCTCTGATAAGAAAGCTATCAGGTCTCCCGCAGAGCGATTTCTACGGAAGCCATACTGTCGATCACTAAGCAGGTCGTTAAACTCCAGATACCTCCCATGATGGTGGTTAACCATGCTCTCCATTACCTTGGAGAGCGCAGAGCAAATCTCGATTGATCGATAATTCGCAGTATTATAAGCTTCATCTATTTTTGGAATCGGCTGGACGTTTGCAACCTTCCAACGCACTGGAAAGACTCCCGCACGATAAGCAACTTTGAAAATGTTGGGTAATGGACGGGCTAGCGTTGAAGAGCACTTACATAGGACAAGTGTCGTGATACCATCAGGGCCCGGGGACTGACTAATATCGAGATTCGCAAGAACACTTTTAACTCCACGAGTTCGAAAAAATATCTCAGACATAAACTAGATAATTTCTCGATCTCGGGGAGTGGTTGAATGCTTTTCGGCAAAGAAGAATTTCCAGCAAACATATCAGCCAATAGGTTAGCTTAATCAACCGGGTCAGTGAAAGCCTGGTCGTCTTTAACAAAATTTGGGATAGATGAAGAAATATGCTTTACTCTCCTTACAAACGACCAAAAGCTCTTACTTTCCCTGGAAGAGATAAGAACCTTAGTAAGTAGACGTTAAGAAACTTTTCAAGCCTAAGCATTTTGGCACGCAAATTTCTTGCCTGTTTACGCAGAAGTTAAATATTTGCGTTTTGTTTAAACGCCATTTTCTGAATGCCTCCTCTATGGACCTGACAGCATTCCGGCATGACAACACAATTTTCATTTTTTCGAGATAATTCTGAAAAAGTAATGCCATTGCCGTAGTTTTTAATATTGCTTCATGTAAATTTTATACAAAATTCTATGAATGTTATATTTTATTGTACTATTTTAAAGTTAATATTTAAAGTGTGTCGTCAAAAAAAACTTCGGAAATGTTCCCTTTTTGACACGAAATTACTTTACCAGGGCGTTGAAAATGATTTTCTAATTAAAAATGATTTCTGTGTGGCCGACCTTCAGCCGGTCTTAAAGATATTCAAAGACTTCAAATCGAGGAAAACAATGACTTGCAAACACCCGCAGAATACGGGCGCGCTATTTTGACAAACGGCTTATTCGCACACGCAAATTCCGGTACGAGCGTAGTCTGTTATTTTCTTTTTTTCCACAAACCACGCCCTAATTTTTTACCATTTTTGAAATGCGTGAATTCAGACGCTCAGGCCTTAGAGCGTGAAAATAATTTCGCTTACTTTTATATAATGGGGTGTTCATTAGGGACATAACAATTTTATATATTATTAAAACATAGAATATTTTAGATATAGAGCTCAAATTTATTCCAATGTTACATTTTAAGAATGCAATTCGATTTCGGTCATATGACCACCACTGCCCGTGCACATCGATCTATTCTTTGGACCCAATTTTCCACCACTCTTGCACACATTTCGACCGTAACGTAGGCAATTTCGCATTTGGAGTTGTCTCTGAGCTCGTCTAAAGTTGTTAGCTTCTTGACTTGATGTGGCCCCATAAAAAGAAAGCCAATGGCGTTAAATCGCATTAACGAGGTGGCCATTTGATCGGACCATTTCTCGAGATAACACGATCATCGAATATTCCTTTCAGTAAATCGATTGAAACGCGAAAGCAATACAGCTAGTGGCACCATCTTGTTGTTGTCTGGCCAAAAATAATTTTCTAACATGTCACGATAGCGCTTTTCATTGACGGTAACATGATTGATATCATCGACGAAAAAATACGGCCCAATGACACCTTCGACACCGTCTTGTTGAAACCACATATCGGAGATGTCAAGCTCATCCAATTTTGGCCAAAAATAATTTTGGCCAAAATTGGACGATTGTTTTTATCGACGAAAAAATGCGGCCCAATCACACCTCCGGCATGAAAACCACACAGTAATTTTTTGCGGATACATTTGTGTCTCTTGAAGCACATGTGGGTTTGTTGCCACTCAGCCAGAAATGAGCTTCATCGCTGAAGATGATGAAAATTGGAGTAAGTGCTCTTAAAGTTCCACTACCGACTCAGAATTTCGGCATTAAGTTTGAATGATTTCCAAACGTTGCTCGTAAGTGAACTTTACTATGATGAAAATGTTGACTTCGACTTAAGGTTTGCTACTGTTAAATTGTTAAAAATGTTTGAGGGTGCGTTGACATAAAGATACGAAGTTGAAAAACTCGTTAAAAACGAAATACTCGTAATTTTTTTACTCTCATATGTCGCATAACATAAAAATTATGTTAATATTAAGTTTTTTTACCTGGTGCGTGCTAAACGGAATTCGACAGCTCAAAGTCTAAAGGATCTATTTTAACCTTCTGTTTTGATTTGAAAATTTATCAAGCTATATTTTAGAAAGGTTTATAATCATTAGTATTGCCAATAGTATCATACTCTCCTCCCCTTTTTGGTTGTGTGCATGCTTTTCTTTGCTAAATTTGAACAAATGTATGTACGAGTATCTTTGATTTTTTGAAGTAAAAAAAAATCCATTTGTAAATAATCAATCATCTAAACAAAAACCAATTGTATTTTGTACCCTCTTCCTTCTTAACTTTTTTTGTAATAAAAACAATTGAATCATGCATTTGATAAAAAAAAAACAAAAACAATCAAAACCAAATGAAATGATCTCCCTTGTAAAATCACTACTACCACAACCCTTCATCCACACCAACAAAAATAAAAAAAAATAAAAATGACCACGGCCATCACCAACCAACCAACCCACCACTTCATCATAAATTCCAAAACAAAAATCAAAACTGTGTAGAAACTATCACAGCAACAACAGTAAGGGCAACAAAAGCAACCACCAGTATCATCATCATCACCACAACCACCATCACCACCACCAAGAACAGCAACAGCAATTCGATAATGATCAAAAGCAACAGCAACAACAACAACACTATGCCCAGATTAATAACAATAGCGATCATGACAACAGCAACAATCACAATCAGACCAACAGCCAGAATAACATTAGTAGTAGTAGTATTAGTAGTAGCAACAAACTCCATTGCCATACAAGATCAACGAAGGCGTCAGCAACGGCGGCACGGGTTGCCGATGCCGCGGCCATACCGCCAACTAAACGTTATTTGAAACATTCCACTAACAATCAAACGAACAGCAACACCCACAACAACCATAATTCGATGCACTCTTCCACTACTACCAACACCACCGCCATCACCACCACCCCCACTTCCTCCTCTACCACTAACGATAATAATTTCCATTTAACTTGTACTACTACAACCAATGCCAACACAAACACTAATACTCTTGCACACTTTCCCAATCACCATCACTCCAACACGATTCTTCACAACCAACAACAACAACACCATCATGACTCGTATGTACATAAAAAATCATCAACATCCTATCACAAATACCAATCACAAAAACACCACCATCATTATCATCACCAACAACAAAAATCACTTTATACCACCACCGCCTCCACCACCAACCCCAACAACTACAACAACATTTATTGTACGAACAAAAATTCCATCACAACAAATGTTCTTAGCTTCACCGAAACCGAGGAGGTTCTGCAAATTGGTATGCACAAAGTACTGGTCTATGTAAAGAATCATCGCGATGCCTGGCCCTTCATGGATCCAGTGGAAGAAGACATTGCGCCGAGATACTATTCCATTATAAGGAGGTAAGTAAAGAACTTCATTCATTCCATATACATATTCATAGTGCAATCTGTTACCATTCACTGGGCAAAAGGCATTAACGTTTAAGGTTCAAAACTCGGTTATTTGGTCAAGATCTGTGGTTGGACCCAAACCGGAAAACACATAAAAACATAACACATTGACTGATCTAGTCGATTTACTGCTAAGATTTTTGTGTGTAAGATTTATCTTTACATAGCAAGTTTCACTACAAATGATGAAGTTTGCTCCCTTCTGGGTAGAATACATTCCGAATCTGGAGGTATATGGGTATGATTTTCGACGATGTTTCTTAACTCTCCATTCATCCATGATGGACTGTACTTAGTAGGGACATAAATACTGTTACACCCGTTTTATGCTGTAAAATAAAAAGTACTGTATGTTTTTGGACCAAATATTTTTTTTTAATATATTCATTGATGTATATTGTATCCAAAAAGAATCTACTTATTCGAAATGTCCGCCTTCTGCCTTTACACACGCCTTAAGTCGCACTGGCCAATCGTCAATAGCTGCACGAACCTTGCCCATTGGAGAATTGGCCACAGCTCGAACCAAAGCAGTCTTAAGGGATCCAATGTTGGGGTATCTTTTGTGCCAAAACTTGTCCTCTTAAACCGTCCACAATTTACAATCCAATGGGTTCAAATCTGGAGTGTCCGAGGGCCATTCTTGAGAGGAAATGAACGCTGGCAAATTGTTTCGAAGCCAGGCCTAGGACGTTTTAGCCTTATGGGCCGGCGCTGAATCCTGCTGGAAAGTCCATAGCTGGTTTTGGAACAGGGAATTGTTAAGAGGCTTCACAACAGCTTCCAAAACGGTTTCTTGGTAAACTTTAGCCGATGTTTTGACTCCTTATTCGCAGAAATGCTGGTCAGTGACCCCCATCGTAAAAGACACCCCACCAAACCATGACTGAAGCTGGATGATGACCCTTTTCCACCCTTGGGATCAGTTCAGATACTTTCTTAGATGACCGCTTATACACTATCATTTTGCTTGTTAAATTTTTCCTGAACGGTAAAATTTTTTTCATCGGTGAACAAATATTGTGTTTGCAAGTTATCTGTGTGCTTCACCAAAAGACGTTTGCATATTTCAATCCAATTTTTTTTAAAGCTGCAGTCAATAAATGTCCCGTACGTCGTTTGAAAGGCTTAAGTCCCAAGTCTTTTTTAATGATTCGACTCATGGTCTTTTGCGAGATATTCATCTCACGGGCCATGATTTTCTATTTCGGAGCGAATTTCTGTGAATTCTTGATTTAACGGCTTTGATGGCATGCGGTGTTCGAACAGAGCGTGGGCGGCCCGACCGGTGGAGGTTTTACTTACATCTCCAGTCTCCTCAAACAGTTGTATGCATCGGTAGACGAACAAATATCGTTTTTTTTCATTTCACACTTGAAAAGCGCTATAACAGCGATACGGTTCTCATTATCTGACCACTCCATGATGAAAGTTGAAACAATTTGAAAATCTCGTTACAGACTAACGCTACTGAGGTTAGCTTTCAAAACCCATATGACATTAACGGGGTATGTTTAGTTCTACTATTGAAATGGGTGTGTTCAATGTTGTAACAGTATTTATGTCCCTACTAAGTATACCCTCTCCCATATAGGAAATTTTAATTTTCCTATCTTCCGTCCTCCATTGCTCGAAGAGTATCCATTTTTATCAAAATCTCATAAAGAGTCAACTAGGTGCTAGAACGGATTGTGACATCCACTTTTTTCTTATGACGATATTAGTAAAATGCAGGAAACAAAATTCAAGAGAAATTCATACATTAGGAACCGAGTTATGTGGGCTCCAATCTACACACGGAGAGTACCGCCGTGTGTGTGGAAGGTGCAAAAAGGGGCGAGGCTAAGGCTCCACGTCCCTACTTGCTTATTACTATTTAGCAAAGAGTGGCGTTATCTGTTATGGTTATGTAGCTGGTACGAGCAATTCGGAACCAGGCCCGATCATTTAACAAAATTTTGATAGTAGTTAAGAGATACCTCCGCTAGTTCGGCCATGCCATCAAAGTAAAGGATGTTTTCTTAAGAAGCGTGGTTTTCAATCTGGCCACACTTTTTCCGGAGTTGTTCTTTGTGACAGCTGTCACTTGATTTATGCTCAGTTCATAATGAATAGACTTACTCCGGAACAACGTTTGCAACGTGAATGGGCCCAAAACGAGATGGCCACTGATCCTGGTTTTTACAAGAAAAACGCTTTTGGTTGAATGGGTAAGTTAATAACCAAAATTGTTGAATTTGAAGTAATGAAAATCCACAAACCATCGTTGGGACGCCGTTGCATTCTCAAAAAGTCACGGTTTGGTGTGTTCTATGGCCAGAGGGTATCATTGGTCCATATTTCTTCAAAAATTAAGCCTGCCATAATGATACAGTCAATGGGAAACCTATTGAACCATGACTAATTACTTTTGGACGACCTTAAGTTCCAACAACACTGCACTACATGCCATGCAGCAAACGAAACAATCAATTTATTGAAGGAAATTTTTAGTAAGCGATATTGCGTCGTGGGCCTGCGGCGTGGCCTCCAAGATTGGCGATTTAATACCACTGGACTATTTTTTCAGGGGTTATGTGAAGTCGTTTGTCTACGCAGATACGCGTAGAGAATATTCGGCGCGTTATTGTCCGAAAACACTTTTAAAACATAATAGCAAACCTTTATCTTTATAATAAAGCTAAATTCTTGCCCATTACATGAAATTATATGCGTTTTATTTCTTCTTAAAAAACTCACGTCTGAAAAAAAACACCCTTTATATACTGCCTAGATAGGCGAATCTGTATTCTAAAAGACCCCCCCCCTATATGAACATAAATGCTTCACTGACTCTTCTTCTGCGCCCTAGCAACATCTACAAGAGTCTACTCTATTCATACTATTCATACTATGTCAGTTTGATGCCTTCTCTATTGAGATCCTGCAGGATCTCGTTTATTACTAGTAATGGTGATATGACAACAAAAAATCACATCTCGATTTTTTCATCACTCCTCCCTGTGAAGATTTCTTAATTATGACCCCTTCTGCCCTTCAAGAATCGAGGTTATTTCCACATTGTTGAAGGCGTCTTCGACGTCCTTAAGGTGTAGGAGTCTTTGACTAAGCTAACCACTTCGTGGATAGCTGTTTACGCCGACCTACCTTTAAGATATTTATGTTGTGCTCCCACTAAAGTTGATGTTAGAAGTTTCCCAACATTTATGTCCAAGAGTCTAAAGTTTTCAGAAGAAACGATGAGAGACTTATTGGCCTGTAGTACTTCGTCGCCTTATTGTTTTATTTTTTCGCTTTGGGGATAAAGACCAAGCACAATTATAGGATTATTGGCAAGTCTGCATACCATGCCAAATAAAGGAAATCTTCACTGCAAGCCTTTTACGAAAATATACACCGAAAGCATGGAGTATGTACCTCTCTCTATGCCTTCGGTGTATATGATCATTTAAGGCTTGGAATGAAGATTTTCTTCACCACCTGTTGGCTGTAATGTTGTTCTTAGCATTTCTTAAAATTCCCCTATTGTGTTCACTTGAGCGTCTCAATGATACATCAATGGCTCTTTTCTTGTTTTAGACCTATGGACTTGTTAAAAATGGAGGACAAATTGGATAATGGAGAATACCAGAAATTCAGTGATTTCCGCAATGACTTTAAATTAATTGTAAATAATTGCCGCCTTTATAATGGCAATGACAATGGTGAGTTAATATCTCTTTAGCCAATTTGAAATTTTAATTTGTCTTGTATCATTTTTTTTTCCAGAATATACCGAAATGGTAAATAAACTTCAAGAGGCCTTCGACAAAGCCACCAAAAAATATTTCGATCATCTCTCCGATGACGACGAGGATGATCCAAACTTAAGCTATCCGGCTGCTGATACGAAAATGAATGTTTTTCGCGAGAAATACTTCAACAAGAAGGCCAAAGACAAGGAAAACCAAGAGATGGCCAACAAGAAATCCGGCCACAAAACGCAGGACCGCAAGAATAAACACAGTAAGAAAGATAAGACCAATGAAGATGCTGCCACAAGTGATGACGAGGCGGAGCCAGGCGATGATCCCCATAAAGAAGCCGAAAATCTGGAAGAGGTTAAAGAGGAAAGTGATCAAAAAACGACTAAAAGAAAAAAGAAAGATAAGGATAAAAAACGTAAACGTAAATCCAAAACAAATAAAAAGGGCGATAAGGCTTTAACCGACGAAGAGGATGCTGTCGAAGAAATGGATGTAGACGATGAAGGTGAGGTGGACGAATTGGAGGAGAGTAGAAATTCATCAAAGAAGTCAAAAAGTTCGAAGGACCCAGCGGCAAAGAAAGAGAAAAAGTCGAAAAAAACCAAAGTGGGAAAATCGAAAAAGTCATCGAAAAAATCGGTAAAACCAATGCGACAAAAAGAGGATGAGTATGACTTTTCCGAGGAGGAAAACATGTTGGAAATGGAGTCAGAGGAGGAAGCTGAAAATGAGGAAGATGAAAGTTTCGAATTGAAGACAACAAAACGTGGCAAAACAAAAGCTAAAGAATCGAAAGCCAGTACGAAATCAAATCAAAAGAAAAAGAATTCGGGCAAAAAGAAAGACAAGAAACCCAAAACAAAAACGAAAGGTACGACCAAATCGAAGAATACCTCAAAAGTAAGCGAATCCGATGATGAATCTTCTTCAGACGATGACGATAGATTAAAATCAGATCTTGAGGAACCCGAGGAGGAACCACCACCGCCACCTTTGTCACTACCACCAGCAAAAGTCATAAACAAGAGAAAAACCTCATTGCTATCAAACAAAGACCTACCGCCGCCTGCTGTAGCGGCTCTGGAAGCCTCCGCTTCCGAGTTGGAGGAGGAAATCCACGACGATGACGACTCACGCAGCATGTCACCTTTTAAAGTTGATCTACACAAAAAATACTCAAAAAGTGCCCTTAATGATGATCTCTCTGAACTTTTGACCACTGTTAAGAAAGTGCAAAGCACAGCACCGGCTAGCGTGCAAAAAAAATCCGACTCCGAGAAAGAAGATTCCAAGTCTCCAGCTAGTCATCATAGTTCGTCAGAGTCCAGGGAGCCCTCACCGGAGCCGCCCAAAAAGAAGTCGGCTGGGAAATCGAATCGAGGCAACAAAAAGGAGAAGGAGAATAAGCGTAAACGTTCTACCTCCTCTTCGTCTGCTTCCACTGCTGACAAAAAGAAAAAGGAACCCGAAAAAGATGCGGCCGCAGCAGCGGCAGCCGCTGAACAGGCCGAACTGGAAATGCTTTTGCCATTTTTGGACAAGTACGAGCTGATAAAATACCGAAGAAGTCGTGCATTGCTAAGCCAACAAAGTGTTACACCAACGGACACAAAACCAGCGGCCAAATCGTCCAGTTCCCGCAAAAAAGATTCTGCCACTAAAGTTTCAGAGCCGGAAAAAACGCCCGAGAAGCCGGAAACAACGCGAGGTCGAAAATCTCGCGACAATACCAAAAAAGCCAAAAAGAATCTGGAAAAGTCTCTAGAAGCCGAAGAGCCGCTAAAAGAGGTTGCACCCAAACCAATCGAAAACAAAAAGGAAGCTGAGAAACCCAAGAAAGCAGCACAGCCGGAGGAAAAGATGCCGGAGAAAATTGAGAAGCCGGAAGAAATTGTACCAGCAGTTGTTGAGGAAGAAGAAGCGGAAGAAAAGAAGCCTCAATTCAAAGCTCCTTTCGCCTCCACTGCTGCCAAAGAGAAGAAATCATTGACTGCCGATAAATTACCACCAAAAAAGAAGGAAAAGCTGAAGGCCTTTGTTATCGAGTCTCCCCCAGCTCCGCAACCGCCGGTGGTCGAGGAACCAGAGGCACCGACAAAATTGGAAGAACTGAAAGTTGAGGAACCGAAAGTTGAAGAAAAGCCCCAAGCGCCTCCGCCTCCAAAAAAGGCATTGCAAAAGAAAGCTACTGCTAATCAGACTGGCAGCAAGAAGGCCTCCAATAAAAGCATAGCGGCGGCTAATGCGGCTGCAGCTGCTAAGGCTTTAGCTACTTCGTCAGCCAATTTGGAAGCATTGGATGTGGAAACGGAACAGACTCTAAAAGACATCAACCGATGGTTGGAACATACACCCCGCTTTTCGGAATTTTCATCGGCATCGAATTCTCCGTCGCGTTACATGATGGACGACTTTGATGCCACAATATCGGCGAAATTAGACGAACCCGCCAGCACCAAAGACGACATGATGCCGGTAAAGCTGCAGGAGGCGTTTGACGAACTGGTGGCCGATAATAACTCCTCATCCGATTCTAACTTACCAAAGAAAGACATTCTCAATGAATTGCTGCCAGCATCATCCACTGTTCCGCGGGCCACTTCACCTCCTCATTCGACCGCATCGGGCCATTCGGTAGGTAGTACTTCTGTGAATGCTTCATCGAACTCGTCGTCGATCAATGCACCCTCTATAGCCTCATTAAATTCAGCGGCCGTAGCCAACACACCTCTGTTGATACCACCGCCAACAACAATAGCTCCATCGCTGACCACAGTAACAATGCCAAAACCCAAAGAACCATCCACTACTCAACTGTTGTTACACCCTCCGCCACCACCTCATATCAAGAAGCAAATGGCCAAGGAAGATAAACGAAAATCGTTGAAGGAAAAACTACAGGCGGCTTCAAATACCAGAAGAAAAGACAACCTGCTGAGGACCATTGACCGCTTACAGCCCGGAAAAGCCAAAGGCAATCTAATACAGAATGTCAATAAACCCGATGAACTCTTCCCCTTAGGCCCAGTGACTGCCAAGACGAAGGAAGTTAAGAATTCGTTAATTGTGGAAACGGCAGACAACGTGCCTAAGTTAAGTTTGGGATCGGTTATAAAAACCGATGACTTTTCAATGGGTTCCACACCCTCGTTCATAGATGAATTGGCCAGTAAGACGGTGAATAAAGCCGCTTTAAGTCCTGCGCTTGCAGCTGACAAAGATGTGAAGGATGCCGATGACAACCCCAAGCCAAAGGAAACGATTTTGGAAGGATTACTACCCTTTCCTAAAGTTACATCCTCGCTTGCATCGGTTCCATCGTTAGCTACAGAGGACAAGGAAAAGAGTGCAGAGGACGTCAACACTTCCGAAAAGCCTAGGCCTTTCGAAGCTTTATTAGGCACCCAAGCGAGTTCGTCTTCAACGACAGCCGCCGAAAACGCTACATCAGCGACGGCGGCGGACTCGAAGTCGGCCAAGGAGAAACCCAACTTGAGTGCTTGGTTCAAAGCATTTGGAGCACCCAAGAAAGCCAAGAAGTCGGAGGAGGAAGAAAAGCAATCGCAACAACAAGATAGCAATGAAAGTAATTCGGAAAAATCTCAGGAGAAGACATCCCTCTCCTCGCTATCTATGACCAACAACCCTAACAAGAGTCCAACTTCTAACTCACTGATCGGAGAGACGTTTTCATTGCCCTCGGCACCGCGTCAGCGTAAAGCTAGCACAGGTAGCACCATTTCGGAGAGATCGAGCTTTAGCCAAGATCCAGATTCGCCACGCATTACTATTGAAGATCGCTATGGTACCTACAATCCGGGAAGTTATACGTCTCCAATTGGCGCCTCGCCTATAGGAGCGTCCCCCATAATGGTTTCCCCCAAACCCGATGAAATAACAAAACCAACTTCTCCGTATCCCCTGAATGGTACAATTAAAGTTAACTTCTATCAGGACACGACCACAAAAAGTAGTCCGGACAAGAGCTGCAGTCCACGGGAAATGCCCTCACCGTATCCACAATATTCGCAACACATCTACTCCTCAGCATCGTCTCCAAATGTCTCAACGCCCGAATTGAGTGGTACTTCACCGTATGGTGGAGCTAACAGCTACAACCCATCGGGCTCAGAGGCTTCGAAGACGCCCGTATACTCGTCCACTTCACCGCTGCCCAATCTGTACGATCAGTACAAACAGCCAAGATCACAGGAGTCCGATTACAACAGTTCCATGAGTCCCAGCACTCCGAATCCACACTCGCCTTATCAACAACCCCAGAATTCACCATATACGACACCACATACAACACCGCAGCCACACCAAAGCCCCTATCATCCACCCAATTCACCATATCAGCAGCCACAGCAATCGCCGTATACAACAGCAGCCACACATGCCCATAGTCCAGCACATACGCCGCCAGTGGGTTCGGCCGCCTCCAGTGTACACTCGCCCCTTAATCAGCAACAACACAGCCCTTTGGCAAATATAGATTCGCCAGCTTCGTCGGCGGCCACACAACCACCCACACCATTGGCACATTCGCCGGCCGAACAACCTCAGCAGCATTCGCCCTACCAGCAGCCAGTGATGTCGCCCTATCAACAACAGCCACCCAGTGTGGGAAATACTACTCAACAGACGCCACAGCCACAGCCGGCCACGTATAGTCAGACTTCAATAAATACGGCCACAACCAACTATCACCCGCAAACGGCGGCCGTGGCGAATGCTTTGGGTTATAGTGGTGATGTCAATAAGACTCAGCAGCCGCAGCAGCAACAGACGTTAGAAGATCAGCAGCAATCGCAGGCTACAAGCATTTATACACCAAAAATGGATGCAAATAATTCGGGAAATTTGGGACAGTCCCTCCATGCGACATCGAATGCTTATGTGCCCCCGCCTTCGCAAGCGAACAGTGCCCAAATGCTACAACACCAGCCACATAAGGAAGCCACGGAACAACAACAGTCACCCACAAACGACTCCTTGCAGAATCTTTACAAGCCATCAATGCTTAGCGGCCACAGCAACACTTTAAACAAACCGAGTTTAACGGAAAATAAGACAACGGCCGACTGGAGAGATTCCAACAGTTCCAATAGTTCTACACAACCAACCACCAGCGCACAGCAGCAGGCCAGCATTTTACCACAACTCTCTCAGCAACAACAGCAACAATCTTTGATAGCTAAGCCAGCCTATCCCACATATGCCCAGTATCAAGCTGAAGCGGCCAGTAAAATGGCCGCCGCCACAGATGACTTACCACATGCGACCGAGGTAGCGGCCGGGCAAAAGGCAAGCCAACAGGTGGCCTCAGCAGCAACAGCAAACATGACAAATACAAATAATGCGGCGGTCGCCAGCACGTATGGACTGGGCTCTACTAACAATATGCCGGGTTGCTCCACCTCTACGGGGAGTGCAGCAGGAGATATGGCGGCATTTATGCAACATATGCATCAGCAGGCTCAGGCACATAAAAACTCAATGACGCCGCCACTGCAATCTCAGGTTCAACCACAACAACAGCTGCAACAGCAGCAGCAACCACAGCCGCAACTGCAAAATCCACTTAAACGGCATGGTGATGATTTGCTGGGAATGGACTTTAGTGGAGCCACTGCTAGAAAGCAACAAAAGTGTGAAGAGGCACCAAGCACGAGAACACAGCAAACCGCCCAAAATGTACATGGACAGGTTACACAGCAGCAACAGCAAACACCACAGCCAAGTCAGCCCGCAAGTCAACAGCAGCAACAACAACAGCAGCAGCAACAACAGCAGCAGCAACAACAGCAGCAACAACAGCAGCAGCAGCAACAACAGCAGCAACAACAGCAGCAACAACAGCAGCAGCAACAACAGCAGCAACAACAGCAGCAACAACAACAGCAGCAGCAGCAACAACAACAACAACAGCAGCAACAACAACAGCAGCAGCAACTCCAGCAACAACAGCAAACACCACAAGCACAGCAGCAACAAGACCAGCAACAGCAGCAGTTGAGTAAGTATTCACAAATGTTTGATTCGTTTTTGGGCTCCATGGCCTTCGGCAAGAATCTGGGCAACATAGCGCCGGACAAAGCCTTCGCCATGTATAACCATGCGGCCTCTCTGGGTTTCCCCAAAGACTATACCAAAGAAACACAAGCCTGCCAACTGCAGCCCCAACAGTCGCAGACTACTCAGCAGCAACAGCAGCAAAAATCCCTGCAATCACAGATGCAACAGCAAAGCGAACAACAGACAATGCAACAAAATCAAAATATGCCACATCAAAGCAAAGCCACATTGGAGTTGTTGAAAGCTACGCTCAGCTATTGCAATCCAGCCACACAAGCAACAACAAACGCCAACATGATGCAACAACAGCAGGCTGGGCAGCAGAAGACGTCATCAGATGCATTGCAGCAACCATTGAATATGTCAAATACGGACACAGATACGGATAACACGTACATGGCACACCAGCAGCAGCATCATACAATGCAACAGCAACATAATCTCTATGGCAGCACCAAGCTGGCACAGACAAGTCAACTACAACAGCAGCACCAGCAGTCGCAACAACAGCAGCAACATCAAATGACTTCGCAATCCCACGCTTACGGGCAACAGCAACAACAGTCTCAGCAACAACAACAACAACAACAACAACAGCTTCAGCATTCTGCCAGCAATAGTGACAAAAACTCAACCAGCTCTAGTTCGATGTCTTCGACCGGAGCCAATCACGATTCCAATTCAACCTCAAATTCCTCAACTTCCAACAATCCTCTACTTACAGCCATGACGGCTTCACACCATCTCTCGCATACGCATCACTTGTCGGCCTACAACAAGCCGACACCGCCGCCGCCTCCTACACAAACCTACAACAATCCCGCCTCGTCCTTGTTACATCCCCTGGGCGATCCGTCGCTGATGGGTCTGGCCGGCTCGGCTGCCGCTAGCAATTATTATGACAAGACAATGCCACCCGCTGCTCATACTTACAGTTCGGCAGCAACGGCCACCAAGGGACTGTCGACAGCGGCTTCGCAACTCTATCTAAATCCTATGCAAACGTCCAGCAATAGTTCGAACTCTACGGGAGCTAGCATTTATGGAAATCCTCATCAAATGCCAACGGCAAATTACCTGCACAACTTGACGGGAAATGCGACAAATGCCAGTACCGTCTCGCAACAACAGAATCATGTTGCAGCGGAACCACAAAAGCCGGCGCCGGCTAAACGTGGTCGCAAAAAGAAGGCTTCGACAATTGCCGCCGAACAGGCGGCGGCAGCGGCTAAATTGCAGCAGCAACAAGCACAACAACAAGCGCATCAACAGGCCCAACAGCAACTGCAGCAGCAGCAACAACAACAACAACAGCAGCAGCAACAACAACAACAGCAGCAGCAACAACACCAAAGCCAGCAGTCACACCATCATCAGTCGCAAACCCAACAACATCAGCAGCAAAATTTACATGCCGCTCAGTATAGCAACCCTGCCTCACAGAATAGCGCCGCCGCTGCCGCAGTTCCCACAGCCCACCAGTTGCAGGCTCTGCAAAGTTTTCAACTTTATGCCGGTCTCAAATCCACCGGAGTGGGCTCGCCCTTGTCAACCTCAAATTCATCGCAAGCCACGGCGGGTTCACAAAATTCTTCGACTGCAGCCAACAACAATTCATCTGCCTCAACATCTACCGCCTCTGCACTGGATGCCGCTGCCATATCGTTAAAAACGGCCGCCGGCATGGTGCCCGGAAGTGCTTTCAACTTTGGCCACACAGCGGCCAGTACGCTGGGTCTGTACGGTGATCAAACGGGTTCAAGTTATTTAGATCAATTTCGCGATGCCCCCAACCCGTATTATATGCCACCAGCTCCCGCCCATCGCAGCAGTGCTACGGCCAATGATTCGAATGCCTCTACGGCGGCCAGTGTCATGGACAAGACCCAGTCGACTTTGAGTCCGGCAGCAGCGGCTGCAGCAAATCCTTATAGTTTTCTAGCACATCCCTCGACACGAGCCGCCCCCTATTCATTTATGAATGCCGCTTCCCAACTGGATGCTGCCAACAGCCAATTGTATCAACAATATCTGCGTCGCGATGACTATCACACGCGTATGATTTTCAATCCTTCGCTGCTGGGAGGGCCGGCCGGTGCAGCAGCCGCTGCGGCGGCTGCCGGTTATGGCCAGCCACCGCCGTCGGCCTATCGGCCGTCGTCATTGGGCATGCCCAAACCATATGATGCTGCAAATCCGCGTTCATGGTTTTAGCAGTGCGCCCAAAATGGGCAAACATCAGGACTAGACACGGATAATAATGATCAAATGAATATGATGACGGCGACGACGACAGTGGCGGCGACGGCGGCAAGGACGGATGGGGGCGTCGGTGTTGCCGCTCAGCAGCAGCAGCAACATACGCAACAACAGCAAGCAGATGCAAATACACAACATTCTCATCATAATCATCCAAGTAATCAATTGCATTAAAGCACAAGGCTTATGTTGTTAGGTGATTTCAACGCTGGTCGTAGGAATATCTGTAGATAATTATCTATATAATACATATCCAATATATAGATATAGATGTATTGGCTGTTGCAAAAAACTATTGCAAATTTCCTGTACAAAGAATGTATTTATGCAGAATTTGTTTATTTCAAATTTGTAAAATGTTACGTATTTGTCTCCGGTCTCAATTGTACATATGAATCCATTTTAACTCCAGAGTTGTTGGTGAATTCAATTTTCTATTGCAAGTAGAATTGATGTCGTTGTTAAAGATTTTCGCGCATATTTTAAGAAATTTACACAGTTCTTAAGAAACATTTTTAAAAAGACATTTCGAATGTCATTCCTTCCGTACATTTTGAAAGAATGCTTCAATGGAACAGTCTTGAGAAGTTCCTTTACTATACGCAAAAAATTAGGTGGAATATTATCGGTCCTCTACTAACTTGTTTCCATCAATTTGAACATGTATTTGTTGATTTCAGAACTTCTCTCCTGCATTAAAGAGCTTGGTCTCAAAAAATAAACGAAACTTTGATGGTCTCTACAGTCCGGTATGAAATCGTCTAACCTAAGAATGTTTTTAAATTAATTTTGGACATTGAAACTTCATATTTCAATGCAATTTATATTCGAATATATCAATTAAGTCAGTGTCTGCTTAAAGATACGAAAAAGATTTGAAGTAAAATGAATATTGAAAAGGATATGAACCGTAGTAGTCGCTCTCAACGTTGCTTTTCGTTCAACTAATCGTTATTAAAGTTTTTCATTCCAATCATGATAGGATGAGAATTTTGTTCAACCTAAAATTTAATATACCCTCGAGACAATATTCAGGATATCGCCGATGAGAATTTTGTTCAACCTAAAATTTAATATACCCTCGAGACAATATTCAGGATATCGCCAGGTATTTGGTTTTTTCTGAGTAGGAAATCATGGGTGTCACAACAATGAGATTTTTAAGTGTTTATTTTTCATCAAGTAGGGCAAGAGATACTTTTCCTGTGCGAAAATTTTGGTACGTAAACAGCGAGAGAACGATTGGCATTGAGGCCCTACTTAATTGGCTTTTTCTTCATTTAAACTCGGTCACTATCATCAATATCAGGGGATTTTATTTCAACCAAAATTTTATAGATTTACTTCCCTCAACATCTTACTGGGGGTGAAGTTTATAATTTTCTTTTGATTTCCGAACGAAAATCGTATTTTGAAAAGTTCTCAATTTAACTTTTCAAAATACGATTAGACTAAATTGAGAACTTTACAAAATACGATTGAGCATGAGAACCTACTTTAATGGCTTTTCGTTGATTTCTCTTTAGGTTATCTCTGTCACTATCATCAATATCAGGGGATTTTATTAAATTTCATTGACTTCTTCCCTTCAGCATACCCTTAAAAGGGGTTAGGACTTTATTTTTTTTTTATTTGATTTTCTGAATGGAGAACCTTTTAAGAATATTGTGTGATAATTTGAGATGAATTGGAGTGAAATTGTTGAAGATACAGCAGTTCGAGCCCCTGCGCCTCACACAGGACCCGGTGTTATTTAAATCTCTGTGTTTTCCACAAATTACATTTTTATACTCGTAGCATTCAAAACATCTGCACTGAAACTTTTAAAATGTTGAACACTTTTTGTACATAATTTACAAGGTAACGTTGGATAGTTCTTTTTTTAAATTTGTTAATATTATAATTAGCCAATATTTTTCCCACAAAAATCGCGTTTTTCATTTCATAGTGTAAAAATTTGTAAAAATTTAAATCTCGAAAAACTTTACTTGTGAATACCTAACGAAATAGCTTTGATTTTTTTTTGATTTCGAATGATGCAGCACCGAGTTATGAGAGGCACCGCAATTCTACTTTCCGTTCTATATAAGTATTTTTGGGGTACATGTGCCCAAAATGCGGATGTGTCAATATTTAAATTAACACAAACCAAAGTCAATATCAATACATCGTATTTGATATATATCGTTCATTTTTTATTTATTTAATGGGTTATATTGCAAAACCCCCCTTCAATTCGCCACAAGGCTTGAATTCGCCGTTGACATCTTTTGCAGTTTTATTTATATTGGGCTATACCTTGTTTACTTCTTAAATTTTATTAAAGTATTTGGCTGAAACGAAATCAACTGTCAGTAGACAAAAGAAATATAATTTGTGTTTTTGAAAATCACAGGAAATCGTTCTTTCGTCACGACATTGAAAATTGCATTAACAAATTTCAATTTGAATTTTTAAATAGTTCAATTAGTGTTTCAAAAACCCCATTGCATAATAATTTATTATTGTTCGAGAAAAAAACCATTTCGTTGAAGTTTTAAAAATATCGTTTCTAGAATATGTATTTCGAATTAGAGCAATGTAATCTTGGGTCATGCAAAAAAAATGTTTGTAATGAAAATGATCACCTTAAGAATCTTAACGACATGACTGGAATTGGACGATGTGATGGAGAGAGAATGTATTTCTGAATCATATGGAATTGACATCTCGATAAAATTTCTTTTAAATAACAAAAGCTAAAGGGCACTATTCATTAAAATAGAAGAAAGGTGTATTAAACTACTTTTATTATTCAACTGAAGTTTTCTAAATAATTCTAAACGTGGTTTATTTTTACGATGCATTAAATTCTTTTTTTTTCATAATTTTCCTCCTTTTTTAGTTGGGATTTTTCAGCTGTGGTTTATGTCGAAATCATAGACAATAAAAATTTTAAAGACTTTTTAAGTGCCTCTGGCGACATATTAGGTGTGTTTTTTTTTGACAAAATAACAATTCCGCAGTTTAGTGATATGTAACTAAAATGCATTTGCCGCAAAGTCATTTTACTCGTAGAGTTTTTTAATTTGGCATCACTTTAGTATATCTGTCAGATTTCTATTTGTTAGCATGGCAATTGAGTAGTTTTAGTGAAATAAAAACATTCAATGGTTTAGCTGGGATTTTTCAGCTTTGGTTTATGTCGAAATCATAGACAAAGAAATTATACTCGTAGATTTTTTTTAATTTGGCATCACTTTAGCATATCTGTCAGATTTCTATTTGTTAACATGGCAATTGAGTATTTTTAGTGAAATAAAAACATTCAAAGGTTTAGCTGGGATTTTTCAGCTTTGGTTTATGTCGAAATCATAGACAAAGAAATTTTACTCGTAGATTTTTTTTAATTTGGCATCACTTTAGCATATCTGTGAGATTTCTATTTGTTAACATGGCAATTGAGTAGTTTTAGTGAAATAAAAACATTCAAAGGTTTAGCTGGGATTTTTCAGCTTTGGTTTATGTCGAAATCATAGACAAAGAAATTTTACCCGTAGATTTTTTTTAATTTGGCATCACTTTAGCATATCTGTCAGATTTCTATTTGTTAACATAATTGAGTAGTTTAAGTGAAATAAAAACATTCAAAGGTTTATTTTACACTTATATTAATAAAAATCCATATTTAATAACAAAAATGAAAGCGTATAATGCAGAGATTAACGTAAAATATTAAATTATTAAATTGAGATGCACTAATTTGAGTCGAAATTTACGCGTAGTTTTTTTCTATTCATATCACCATCTTTAGACGACGAGACAAGAAATTCAAAATTTATTTAAATAGCTGAATGCAATCAAAATGTTCCATACCAGATGAGTTTTCCAAGAAATTAAGATCATCGCATACATTTTCTCATATGATGCATTGGAATATACTTCATTTAGTAACATTAAAAATGTATTATAAAAACACTTTTTGGTGCTATGCCAAAAAAACACAGGCTGCACAGAAAACTTAAAAAATATACTAAAAATTGATTTGGCAGCACTGTAAAAACAAAACTTACGCGAACAGCTCTTAGAGGCAACAAATGGGGATATTAAAAAACCCGCTTAATTAAGCGGGAACGAAGAATCATCTCATATAAAGATGTAAGCGTATTTTTTAGCTTGTCAAATAAAACATCATTTTTGAAATTTTATCGATATCTCTATATGCCTGAAGTGTTGTCTAAAGTTATTTCAATTGTCTTTGGTTTAAAATCAAGGAAAATTATTTTAAGATTAACGCAAAGACAATTGAATTTACTGTCCTACGTTGTTGTGCTGTAGTAGCGGCAACTGTGTGCCGGGGTGATAAATCTTGGCCGAAGAATTGCTGCTTCGTGTCAATCCGGTGCCTAGAACCGGCTATCGTGGGATTGTCTAAGTGGTCTTTGTTGGCGTATAATCTCGCATCTGCGAACTGTAGATATTACGAAAGAATTGTTTATGTCGCGTAACTAATTTCCTGTCAAGCGATTAAGCTTTAGCATTTAAATCCTACCAATGGCTCAGGCGGTTTATAGTAACCTAAAAAATAATAAAAAATATATGATCTAATTAGCTTGAGGGGTAATTAACTCTTTTCAAAAAGAAAAAAAAATATAAGGTTGCCATAGAAAAAGGAAAATGAAGTATGGACCATATTCTAAACCTTGTCCCAGTCACTACAATGAAGATTTTAAAGTGTGTGTATTAATTTTAGCTACAGTAAATAACTTAACGAAAAATATACTTTGCACTTACCCGAAAGAATAGAATAATTCCAAGTGGAATAAATACCCCTTTCATTAATGATAATGTTTAATTTTTTAATTCTTTGCGTATGAATGATGTTCGGTTTGAATTGAAAATATAGTCGTCGGTAGGGAAAATAAAATTCAGGCTGAAAAAATTGCCCGTTTTTATTATTAATAGGGGTGATTATTTACGCGTTTCCATTTAGATCAGTTGTTCGAAAACGGCAGTATATATTAAAATATTTTTCGAGGAAAAAAATCTGTTGAAAATAAATTCCCATTTTATTCATAAAAGGGATAATTATTTTAAACTCCGATGGCGGTATACTGTAAAAATATTGTTTTAAGGCAAACTACCCGAACTATTTTTAATGCTGCGGGTATTGACTCATTAGCAATGCTAGTATATTTTTGAGATTATTTTAATGAGGCTTAATTTTCGAATTTCCAAGTTGCTGCAGAACCTAAGTAGGCACTAGTACTGCTGGACTTTTTTTTTTTATTTTCTGTCTATGTTCTTGTTGAGAGACGGCATCGTTGAAAATACTACTTAATCGTTTCTATGTCTTTGGACTTCAAAATAATTTTTTTATTCTCTTTAATAAAACACTGCGATTTTTTGTATTAACATTCAACTAATCAACTTTTAAATTAAATACTTTTTTTATTAAATATTTTTCTTATGTTTTCGAGAAGCTTATAGACTAATGCGTTTTTCAAAACAACTGGTACCGCCTTACACGCGGCTAAACCTTCAGGAATCAAGCAACGCATCGGTCTGTGATTGGCTTAAATCTCAACTTTTTCCAAGTGCAATTTTTTCAAACTGAAATTTATTTAAAACTATTTCACGTCAAGTCAATGACAATATATAATTTTATTGAAAATTAGAATTAAAAAAATAAACAAATTACAACACAAACACCAACCAACCAACCAACACACATACTTCATAGACTTTTAAAATAACCGGGAAATATTGAAATTTCATTTTCAACTCATTTATAGCTACGAAAACAACAATTATGATTTTATTTTAGTTTTTCTTCTTCTAAAAATATTAATACTACAATACAAACAAACAAATATATACATATATATTAAATTTTAGATTTATAGTTTTAGTTTTTAGAAGAAACATTAAGAAACAAAAACCAAAATCATTAAAAAAAATCGCCCAACACATATATTAAAATGTAATCCTATTTTTAAGAGATTGAAAATAAAGTTTAATGAAACATTTTTAAAGATTAAGTTACACGGCAGAATAAGACATAAAGAAAAGAAAACACATAATTAAATTTTAAAATATAATTAATTTACAATTTAGCGATTGTTGAATTGAAAACATAACAAAACTTGTTAATCATGATTTTAATTTATTTAGTTTTTTTTTTGTAAAAGAAATACTTTTACTATATTGTTTAGTATCATTACAACAAAGAAGTTTTATAAAAAAAACATAAAGTCTTCTAATATTATATAATTAAAATAAACACACAAACATACATATTTCTTATACAATAAAAAATGTAATTAAGCCGAGCAAAAAAAAATATTAAATATTTTTTTTTATTTCTATAATTTTGAAACTTTATATAAACACAACTCGTTTTCAGGATATAAGGAAAATAAAATCATAATGATTTTAAACTTTAACAGCAACAATAAGAAATTGTATATTTTTGTTTTTTTACCATAAGTTTTTTTGTATATGTTTTTATTGTTTTTTTAAGAATATTACAAATAAAATGTATATAATTTCTTTAACATAAATTGGTTTCAAATTATTATAAATATACAAAATAAAGAAACAAAAACAAACAAACAAAAAACAAAAGCTTTGAAATATACAGAAGACAACACCATAAAAAAAAAACAAATTGTCTTGTTGAGCAAATATTACTCATAACAACCTCAAATAACATCAACAGAAAAAAAGTTAACATTCCTCTCGATATATAAAGAATCGGTATTGAAATCAAATACACACATTTTGTTAACTTACATAATAGAAAAATAATTAAAAAAAAAACACAAAAATCACTTTAAAAAACATTTGTTTATATTAAAATAGAAAAACAAAAACGTTTTCGCATCCAATAATTTAAATACTCTTTTATTATATTTTTTTATTGGTCCCACACCCTGCCTCCACCTAAATTATTTCCAAAAGAAGTGTCTTAGTTTCGATAAGAAGTCAATAATAAATCTTAAAACATAGAAAAAAATGAAAATTATAAATTTTTAAATCAAACCTTTAGCAAAAAGGAAAGGAAAAAACAAACAGTTAAATAATTTTAAATGCAAACTGCTTTTGATGTTAAACAAGAAGAACACAAAATATATTTTAGTCTCTGTCTCCACCTTTTCCCCCTCCCCACTTTGTAAAATTTATTTTTATAAAACAATTGTTAAAATTAGAAGTCTACAAAAGAACACTGAAATCTATTGAAATTGACTTTGACATATTATTATTAATTATTACTTACATACATATATATTAATATATATTTATAATTTATAAATACCATTTTTATAGCCTTATTCTTTGTTATACTTTATATATATATTTTGTAATACGTTTTCATTAAAACTCCTAAGAAAAGTTAAAAATCTCTATGATTATCATAACAAAAGAAAATAAAATAAATACCATAAAAACGTACCTTAGTGTAAATTTAATCATAATAAATTAACAAAAACAAACACAACAAACAAACCAACAAAAAATTACTCAACAATTATATACGAAATACAAAAACAAAAAACAAAATAAAAATCCATAAAAAAAAACAAAAATAGTTTGCTTATACTTTTAAAGTGCAGTTTTAATCTGCACCTTAATATTAAAATTAACTATAAAAAAAACAACAACACAAAACATAATGAAAAATAAATTATATATTGACATATTGAAAAAAAAATACCTTAAAAAACTGTTTTAATTAGTCTCTCAATTGAATTCATCCATGGTACAATAAACGAGGTGTAGACAATAACCCAACAAAGTGTTTTAAGAGAAATTTTTGTGAATGCTTAATGAATTCTGTGAATGTTGGATATAGAAATTTAGCTTCACAAAATTTAAGAATTGTCTTTGTCAAATTTCAAATTTGAAAGTTTAAATTTTTACGAGAAAAAATTGTAAATCAGCTGACTACAAAAATCTACCTTCTTTATTCTACAATGAATAATTATACTAGCAAAGCTTAAAACTTTCGATGTAGGATTCCACAGGACTCTTCGAGAATGGCTGCTAGAGAAAAGCTCATACGGTCCCAGCCATCGGATCGATATGCATTGTCGAAAATATTGCAACCGCATTGTCGAAATCAACAGAAGCTGTCATTTCTCTGAGAGTGACACTTTGGTGTGAATTTGGTAACATTTTCTTAGAAATTGCTAAGTGTGACAACATTTCGGTTAATGGCTAGCGCTACATAGACGTCATAAACAATAGCTTGTGTCCGCAGATTAAAGATATGTAGCCCAATTATAAATATTCCCAAAGTAATGAGTTCGCTGGGAATTAATTTTTCCTGGGAATCAAATCCCCCTACTCTTAACTCTACTCGGGAATAACAAGTGTTGCTTTAGCTGCTTTGTTTTGACTCAAAATTTGCAAATTATTTTTAGAAATATCATCAAACGTTAATACAGGGTAGGCCAAAAGTTCCATGGGTTTTAAAAATTTAATAACTTTTTCGTTTAAATATTTTTTTTTTCAGATTGTATAAATAACACTTGGAGAATAAATAATGAAGAGATTCACAACTGAACAAAGAACCAGAATAGGAAGGCTGCTATATTTATTTCTGGCCTAGTAATGAAAATGCGAATATTTATCATTAAACATGGTTTAATTGTTTTTCAAAGTATTCTCCAGCATGATTTATACATTTTTGCATGCGCTCAAACCAATTGTCGAAGCATTTTTCCACTACGAGTGAGACACCTTCAAAACATGGTTTTTGAACGCTTCATAATCTTCTGGCAACGAAAATCGTTGACCACGCATTTTTTTCTTGATGTGCGAGAATAAAAAGAAGTCATTGGGTGCCAAGTCAGGGCTGTACGGCGGATGACCCATTAAATCGACGTTTTTGCTGGTAAAAAGGCGCTGGTTTCAGCCGATGTGTGAGAGTTCGCATTGTCATGGTGCACAATGATTCGTCTTCTCTTGTTCGTTTTTCGATTTTTTCCAAATACTTCAGGCAAACAAATTATGGTGTACCACTCAGAATTGACCGTCCTACGTTGCTCAAGGTGGAACAGTCGCCACATGACCAGTTTTGCTGAAGAAACAGGCGACTATTTGCTTCGAAGTACTTCTTCCACGAACAACTTTCGCTGGATTTGGCTCGTCTTCAAAGACCCACACTGACGATTGCTGTTTTGTTTCGGGTTCATACGCATAGATCCATGATTCGTCACCTGTGACGATCTTATAAACGTCTTTTGAAGCACCGCGATCGTATTTTTTCAAAATTTCTTTGCACCAATCGATACGAGCCTTTTTTTGAGCGATTGTCAAATTGTGCGGTTTCCAACGAGAACAAACCCTTTTTACCGCCAGGTGTTCATGCAATATCGAACGTATGCCGGTGGAAGAAATGCCCAAGAATGCCTCGATCTCACGGTATGTCACATGACGATCTGGCATTATCAGTTCACGCACGGCATCAATGTTCTTTGGCATAACTGCTGTTTTTGAACGACCTTCGCCTTTGAGCGAGCGTCGGCCACGATTGAATTCATTAAACCAGTGTTTTACATTGCTATAGGATGGTGCCTCTCTCATCGCCGTACAAAGATTAAAGTTCATCAATGCACTCTTGTCGTGAAAATCCACGTCGAAAGGTGTGAAAAATAATCGCACGTAAACGTTCACGAGTTAATTCCATTTTTTTGCCAAATTGATTTTTTCAAGTCTCTGTAAACAAGACAAATGATGGTCGTACGTCAAAACGTTTTGAGTACGTTTATGCTAAAAAATGTCAAACTTTGCAACGAAATTTCAGATGGCGCCAGACAACACTAAGTGTAAGAAATATATATAGCAACCCTCATAATAGAATTTTATTATTTAAATCAGCGATCAATTATTTTAACGCAAAGTGATGAGTGATGAAGGTCATTTGAATGGCATTGTTAATAAGCAGAACTTATGGTTATGGGGTTCTGAAAATCCAAGAGCCATTCATCAACGCCATGATATATATCTGCAAATATCATTGGGCCTTACTTCATCGAGAATGAAGATAGAAGTGTTGTAACCGTAAATGAAGAGCGGTATCGGTTTATTATAGATCGGCAGATTTGTCAGCACCCGACTATTTTCTTTGGGGTTATTTGAAGGAGCGGGCATATGTGAACAAGCCCGAGACAATCCTTCAACTCAATGCCAACATTGTTGCAGAAATTCGAACGCTACAGCTGCAAGTTTTGAAAGATGTTATGGAAAATGCTCTAAAACGAGCCCACCATTGCGAAGCTGAAAACGGGGGACATTTAAGTGACATTATTTTTCATACTTAGTGTTAAAAAAATACCATTTTGTATATTACTCGTATATAAGAAAAAAAATTATAGACCAAAACGTTATTAAAGTTTTTAACCCCGTAGTAACTTTTGGCCCGCCCTGTATATACAAAAAACCAAAAAAATAGATAAAATTGTTTGGTATTGCGTTTATGATGATAACTAAAGCAGAAACGGTGAAGTGCAGCAACAGGAGAAGAAGGTGCAAAGGATAGCAAAGCCAACTGATGCCATTAACGTATTTAAGTTGCCTTAGGATTTGTAAGTAAAGGGTGTTTTTTATTGAGGTATAGAACTTCGAATTGAAATAAAACACAAGAAAATCGTTTTAATGTCCATCAATTTGGCTTTATTGGAAGGATAATTTTATGCCATTAATGTTTAAATATGATTTCGGGCATGTGGCCGCCGCGGCTGGCTCGAATAAAGCCAATTCTACAGGTCCAATTTTCAACCACTTTTTCGAGCATATGGGGCCGTATGTTGGCAATAACGCCACGAATGTTGGCTTCCAAGTCCCCTAACGTGTTTCTGGTTTGTTGGCGTAGACGAGCGACTTCACATATCCCCAAAGAAAATAATCCAATGGTCCATGTTAACCGATCCGTGGTTAACCGAATTAATTTCTCTGATGGACGATTATGTCGACCATAAAATGGACGGAGCTTGCGGTGAACTTCGCGAACTGAACCATTACTTTCGAAATAAATTTGCACGATTTGCAAGCGTTGTTCTTTTGTCAACCTGTTCATGATGAAATGGCAAACCAAACTAAATATTAATCACTTGACAGCTGACAAAATGGCCGCCAGTTAAAAAAGTGATGCCAACTTAAAGTTCTATACCCCAATAAAAAACACCCCTTACATTCATGAAGAAGCTATGGTTTTATTTAATTAATGAGAATCTTTTTTTTCCAAGGGGTTAGGACCTATTGCAAGTTAACAAGGCAGCCTTTAAATAGCTCTTGGGCGAGGTAATGTCCCACATTCAACTAACATAAAAGTTGTTTGATGTATCCTCATCCCGGTGCGTGTAACGACTTATTCATTTAGAATTGCTAAAAAAATTTATAAACCAAAAAGTTATTAAAGTTTTTAACCCCGTAGTAACTTTTGGCCCATCTGGAGGAAAAATAACAAAAAAAGGCGGCAGCAGTTACTGGTTCCTTATGTTGTATTGAATGACAGGAGAAGTATGTATAAATGATTAATGCATTTTTTACAGGGTGGCGCAAAACTACGGTTGTGGTTTGAATGTTCAATAACATTTTTATTTATTGGCTAATTATTATTTATATTTTTTTTGTTATATACTTATAAGTATAGTATATTAATGGGGAATATTTTTGGCTAAGTATGAAAAATTAAATCTTGCAAGTGGTGGCCATTTTCGGCCGCGCACATTCGTGCTTTTTTCCTCGACAGCCCCAGTTGTGCCTTACACCTTCTTGTTGATGTTTCTGGACTTCCCGAACACTTTCCACAACAAGTTGGATATTTACATTCGTGTGGACTGTATGTGGTCTTCCGATACATGGAAGGTGTCTTACTGTACCATGTTGTCGAAAATTTCCGACCAAGCGGTTTGTTGTTGGTTCTGAAGGTCCAGTACGTACATTAAGAAAGCGATGGACGATAAGCATGCTGAATTGACTTGATTTTTAAAAAAAATTCAACAATTGCTGATCGCTGTTCTGTTGTGTAGTGTTCCAATTCAAATTCCCCAAGTTTGCTTTACAAAATTCTGAAATAAAAAATATAAATAAATTTAGGAAGTTATAAAACATTCAAACCACAACTGTAGTTTTGCGCCACCCTGTTCAAGGAGACCCAGGAAATTTTCAAAAACGCATCTTTTGTCCCTTAAACATTCATTAGGATGAATTCGTTGAAAGAAAATCAATGAAGTCCGTTCCAAGTGCCGCAATGTGGTAGAAAAATAGATAAACGTTTAAATAAGCTGCTCTACGCTGCAGGAAAGGCGTACAAATTACGAATATTTGCTGAATGCTGTTGTAAACATTATTTTTTACATTTTTCATCAACAATAAGATTCTAGGAGTAAAATTTTTGGCACAACTCTCTTGAAATTTTTGTGGCGGAGTTCGTCGTTAAATGCTTCCTTTAATGGACATTCGTAATACCTCCTTTTTCCCCAGGGGAAAAATTTATTATCTTCGAAGTTCTTTTAAAATAAGGAAAATAGGATAAGAGAGAAATATCAGGGAATTTTTTTATTTAAAATATGGGAACGGGGAATAGGTAAAAAAATTCCAAGGTAAGTTATTCAGAATCAGGGTGATGGACTTAGACCATCTATGGTTGTAGCAGGTTGGCAACCCTGCTTTAAAGCGTTAAAAATGGAAATCGTCACCTGAGCCATCTCGGCAATGTCAATTACCCACCCTGCAATTTGACAATGTTGTAAATTTTTATGGGCTTTCTAAAAGGACCGATGATGTGCGAACAATCCATTAATTATTAGGCCCTTAAGGCAAATATTAATACAGGCATTCATTAAAGAAAATCAAAAAGGTTATGCGATTTTAAAAAATTCAGTTGAAAGGAAGCGCTACTGAAAAGCCAGCAAGAATGTATCTTTCGAATAAACTGAAATTGAAGAGTTCCGACCGACGCAACATGACAAAACGCTACCGTTTCGACAGAATTACCTTTCGAGCGACAACCGCTAGTATATTCACTAGGATTGGTCGATTCAGGAATCGATATTGCTTCGATAGCTTTTGGTAGGAGGGGATTTTAACTTTTAATCTTTTCTCAACTTTTATTTTTATCAATTAAATATATGTTGCTTTATAACTAACACCGATATTTTCCATTCAATGTACCGAATATAGTATTGCGCCAATTAACATTCAGTTATACTGATGGAATACTTGTAGTTGAGGGTGGTTCAAACATAATGCACGATGTTAATTGTAAGTCACACCTTAACGTAAAGTTTTTGCCAAATTTCATTGCCATTTCTTTGTTTCAGCGTTTGACACATTCAATCCATGAAGAGGTACACAATTGAGCAGCGCGTTTAGATTATTGAAGTCTTTTACGTAAATGGGCGTTAAAATTGATATGCATTTCGACTACTTCGTGATGTTTTTGGTCAGCATAATCGACCAAATGTGTCCACTGTGCAGCAGAATTACCGCATTTGGGCAAATGAGTTTCGACTAGTGATTGTTGAAAAGCTGATGCATCTACAAACAGAGACGGTTTGGTGCGGTGTATGAGCTGGGGCGTCACCGAGCCGTAGTTCTTCGAAAAAGAAGTCGGCTAAGCCGTTACCGTGAATGGTGTTCGCTATCGCGAGATGATAACGTGGTATTGTGGTCAAAAATTTAGAATATCGACCTGCACGATATGTGGTTCCAACAGGATGGAGAAACTTGCTACACAGTCAACGAAATATTGGATCTTTTGCTCGAGAAATGCAATGGCCGTGTTATCTTACGACGATATTAATTAACCACCAATGACAATGACCGTGTTACCTTACTACGATATTAATTGGCCACCACTATAATGTGATTTGACACCGTTGGACTTCTTTCTTTGGGGATATTTAAAAAAAAAAGCTAAAGGATGAGATAATTTGGCACAGTCATTTTAAATGTGGACCATCAGCTAGAGGTATGTATACCACCGAAGCCGTGGCGAGCATTTAACCCATATTTTCTGTCACACATAATTGTCATAGATCCTTCTATAAAAATTTTAAGATAATTCTCTGAAAACTTTGTTTTATTTACACAGAACATCGTGCGTTTTAATTGGACCACCCTTTCTTGATGATTCGGTCGGCAAAAACGTCTCCCACAATGAATCTATTCTCTAAATCTACTTAAGATACAGTCAAGAAATATCGCCTTAAATTTGCCAAGTGTCCCGTCATCTTATGGAATTCATACCTGCCCCCCTTATGAACAACAAGTGACCCACATCAAATAAAGCGGAAATCTTAATTTGAAATTGTTAACGTTCGGTCTTTAAATGCAACACCCCTAAGGTATGCTGTTGTCTTTTGTTTCGTTAAAAATTGTATTAGCCATAAAGGTGGTGGTCAACGCTGTGAAATAAATTAATCCGTTTTTAAAACACACTGAGCAGTTACGATGAAAGTTCATTGTAATACCCTGCATCTTAGGATAGAGGGTATATAATTTGTCATTCCGTTTGCAACACCTCGAAATACTGCCCCTTAAAGCATTTATGTATTCAGAATCGTTGTAAAATTTTAAGATGATCTACGAGGGCGGTTCGGAAAGTTCTTAGCCTATCAATGAAAGAGAATAGTTAGTTTTTCAATAATATTTTTATTTTTCAATATAATCTCCTGAAACTTCAATACACTTAGTCCAACGCTTATCTAGCAATTATATCCCTTGGTTAAAATAGTTTTCCTCAAGGTCTTCAAAATAGTGGTTTACAACTGTAATTGCATCTTCATTTGAGGTAAAACGCTTGCCAGCAAGGATTTTTTTTTAGATTTGGGAACAGGTAAAAGTCACTGGGAGCTAAATCAGGAGAATAAGGTGGGTGGTTAAGCAATTCGTACTTTAATTCGTTGATTTTAGCCATTGTTAAAACACTCTTATGCGCTGGTGCGTTGTCTTGATGAAAAATTATTTTTTTGTGTTGTAAGCCAGGACGTTTTTCTCGAATTTGTACATTTAATTGAGCTAAAAGGTTGCAATAGTACTCTGAATTTATTGTTTTACCCTTTTGCAGATAGTCAATCAATAAAATACCTTTGAAGTCCCAAAAAACAGTTACCATAACTTTACCAGCCGATTGAATTGTTTTTGCCTTCTTTGGGGCACTTCCTCCAGCTTCAGTCCATTGTTTGGATTGTTCTTTTGTCTCTGGAGTATAGAGGTGGATCCATGCCTCATCAACAGTTATGAAACGACGCTTAAAATCCATTTTATTTCGCTGAAAACGATGCAAACAAGCTTGAGAAATGTTCATTCTTATGCGTTTTTGGTCGACTGTTAACAAGTCCGGCACCCATCTTGCAGAAAGCTTTTTCATCTGTAGTTCTTCATGCAAAATTAAATGGACTCGATCATTTGAGATGCCCATGATATTAGCTATTTCGTCGATCATTTAATACCATATCATGCACTTTGGCTACAATTTCTGTTGTTGTTGCTGTTTTTGGACGTCCACTACGTGGTTCATCTTCAATGCTTGTACGACCACGTTGAAATTCAGCAACCCAATTTTTTTTTACTGTTGCATATTCGTCGATCATTTAATACCATATCATGCACTTTGGCTACAATTTCTGTTGTTGTTGCTGTTTTTGGACGTCCACTACGTGGTTCATCTTCAATGCTTGTACGACCACGTTTAAATTCAGCAACCCAATTTTTTACTGTTGCATATGAAGGAGCACTTTCACCTAACACATTCACCATATCATTTCGATAAACCTTTTTTATGTAAATATTTAATGACACCACGCATTTCTAATTTTTCCATTGTAAAAAAATCGCGGATGCGTCTTTTATGAACACCTGTTTCTATATGAAGGAGTTGCCAGATCGAAACAAAATTTAACATTGTTAATAGCAGAGATGGAAGTTTCCGAAACACTTAACTTTTTTCTTTTTATATCCCGCTTTTTGTGCTAGGCTAAGAAGTTTCCGACCCGCCCTCGTAGACATGTCCGTCTGTTCTGTTTGTCTGTGGAAAGCAAACTTCAGGTGGCCCTATTGAAGCTATTTGTCTGAAATTTTTATTTTTGAAGAAAAATGGTCCAGACCAAAATCCACACCAAACAGTGACTCGTTGTGGATGCATTGGCTCCTTAATCTTAGCCACCGAGATGAAAATGAGCACGATTTTTCGGCAAAACTATTCATCTCCTGAAAACAATCTTTAGCCCGTTGGGCAAAGCGAAAAGGCCTTCATTATTGAATGACAAAGTTCAACTTTTCCAATAAAACCAAAAATTTGAAAAAACTATCAGTACTTTTACAGCTGATTCAAATTTAAAATGTTAAATTGCTACCATATATTTAGATTTAATGAAATGAATGCTAGGAATACGAAAGGAGGATAGTGCGGCGGTACCATGATTTGCAGTTCTGCAATTCCTTCTAAAGTGAATCTATGGAGTTTGGCGGAACAACCCCTAGTAGATGGACAAAAATGAGGCTGGTGAACATGTTTGCCAAATCTGAAAGCATCGCACAAAGACCGTTCCATCGAGATACCTATGTTCAAGACATCATCGCAGCTGTAACATCGTCCATGTAGGCAAATCCAAGCTTTTCTACTCGGAAATTTCGACTCGGCGCAAATTGCAGTTAGCAGGTGGAGATAACAAAAGATAATTTATGACGACTTAAAGTTGTTTCCGTACAAAGTCCAAATTAGAAGCAAGTCCAACCCTATGGATTTGCCCTATTCGAATGGAATTTTGCCAAATTATTATTGGAATGGTCGAAAAAGACAAAAAATTGATAAATTGCTTCTTTATGTCTGACGAGGCCCATTTTGATCTAAACGTCAATGTAAACAAAGAAAATTGCCGTATATGAAGTGTATCAAATCCACTAAAAGATGCATGGTCAAAAGCTACCATGGCCATGGTAGCGTTTTTAATCCCATGCATGGGATTAAAAACTCTAATAACTTTCTTGTTTTTTTATTTATTTTTTTTCTCAGATTATATAGGGAGATCCATCTAGAGGTATATGAAAATTCAAATCAAGTGTGGAATCTTTATTGGTAATTTGAAAGGACATTTTATGGCATTTATTTTTTGAAAATAATTTCCTTCAAATGTTGGCAACTGTATTATAGAAATGGGCGTTTGGTGAGAAACGGGAAGATCCGCTGTTTTCGACCAAAATTTTGTTCAGTGATGAGGCCCATGTCTGGCTCAACGGCAAAGTCAATAAACAAAATTGCCGCATTTGGACTGTCGAGCAACTAGTGACGGGTGTGATTGGTCAGGTACGTAGGTTTCTTCGGAGTGATTGGGGTTTCTCTAGGCGTGCAGCGCGTATCATACTATATGGTGGCTTGTTTGTGGCTTGCGCCACGTATGGGTCATCTGTATGGTACGAAGTGGTTAGGTCGGTTGTTGGGCTTAGGAAGGTTTTGTCGTGTCAGAGGATTGTTTTGATAGGGTGTATGCGTGTGTGTCGTACGGTCTCAACTGAGGCCTTACAGGTGTCGATGGGTGCACCACCCCTCGATCTCGAGGTAATACGACGTGCCGTTGCCTTTATGGCAAAAAGGGGTGTTGTATTGCCAAGGGATAGTTGGGTGGTGGACGGCATGGAGCGTATGAGTGCTGGTGAGATTAGGACGCACTTGGATGAATGTGTGATGGAGAGGTGGCAGCCTAGGTGGGACGGTAGTGTGAAAGGGCGTGTTACTTATAGGTTTGTCAGGGATGTTAGGTTTGTTAGTGGTCAGCCAGATTTTAGCTTTGGCCTTTTTCTCGGCTTTTTGCTGACTGGTCATGGGTCCCACAATGCATTTTTGCACAAGAGGACCTTAAGCGATAGGGAGTCGTGTGATTGTGGTGCGGTTCTTGAGGATTGGTTGCATGTTCTCTGTGAATGTACTCTTTATGAAAGTGTTAGGGATTTAGGTCGGTTAGGAATTGAACAGACGGACGGACAGTGGGATGTAAGAGGGATGGTTGCTTCACAAGAGGTTTTGGCCAGAGCGAATGAGTTCGCAAATAGGGTTTTCTCGATGCGGCGTGCTAGGGCGAGTTTGGCAGTATATAGTAGAGGTTGATTGTTGGTTTAGGATGTCGGTGGCTGTGGGTGACCAGTCCCATGTTGTATGGAACAAAAACTGGGAGTAGCCTTTTGATTACGAGGTCTGACCGGAGACTTAAATCTGGTACCACGGGTAGTCAGAAGCCCCCAGAACTTGTTCTGGCCTGACTATATGGTGCGGCCCCTCGGGGAGTATCGTGGTGGCTGTGGTTTATACCCAAATCGCGGGGAGAACTTCGGTTCGATGTGGAGTTGCATTGCGACCGGGTGCTGTGACCCATAGAACAGTAGAGGCTTAGATAGTCCTCGACCCCTAACCAAGAGGGAAGTTACTGACCCATAACTGTCATGCTTCGAATTGGTACCGGCGGAATCAATCCAATGGGGCGTTGACCGTCGCATTGTTACGGCCCCAGTGTGATGGCACACCGTGGTTCAGGCCATTTCGGCGATAATCACGTTAAATCCGACATCTTCTGTCGAGCAACTAGAAGAGGTTCAAGAAGTGCCATTAAACCCAGAGAAAAACACGGTTTGGTGCGGTTTACAAGCTAGTGGAATCATCGGTGTATATTTTTTCAAAAATGATGATGGCCGGAAAGTTACCGTAAATGGTGCTCGCTATCGCGCCATGATATTGGACTTTTTGCTACATGTAATTAACGACCGAAATCTTGACGACACTTGGTTTCAACAGGACGGTGCCACTTGCCATACAGCTGCTCAAATAATGGATTTACTGTGAGGTCATTTCGAAGAGCAGCTAATTTTACGTTTTGGACCGGTAAGTTGGCCGCCTAGATCGTGTGATATCAGACCTATAGACTTTTTTCTTTGGGGCTACGTAAAGTTCAAAGCCTATGTTGACAAACCAGCTACCATTCAGGATTTGAAAGCTAACATTACGCGAGTCATTAACGCCATACCGGTCGAAATACTCGAACGTGCAACTTTGGATGTTGCACCCTCAGAATGGAAACCCTGAGGCGAAGTTGCGGCCAATATTTGAAGAAAATTATATTCAAAAATAAATGCCACACTTGATTTGAATTTTTGTACGTTTTTTTTTATTTTCAAAAAAATACCTCTAGATTGATCACCTGATGTAATACTCGTATACAAAATGAATGTTTTTTTACACTAAGTATGAAAATAATGCCACTTAAATGACCCCCGTTTTCAACTTCGCAATGATCGGCTCGTTTTAGAGCATTTTCCATAACATCTTTCAAAATTTGTGGCTGTATCGTTCGAATTTCTGCAAAAATGTTGGCCTCGGGTTTGCTCACATACTCGCTCCTTCAAAATAACCCCAAAGAAATCTGGCGATCGATTGACATAAAAGTGCCATTGTGTATCGGGCAGTATGGGCAGTGGCTCCGTCCTGCTGAAACCACATCTCAGGTCTGTTTTCAAGAGCAGAACGTAAAAAATGTTCTATCATAAACCGAAACCGCTCTCCATTTTCGGTTACAGCACTTCTATCTTCATTCGCGAGGAAGTAGGGCCCAATGATATTTGCAGATCTTGCATTTTCAGAACCCCAGAAGCTACAGTTCTGCTTATTAACAAAAACATTGAAATGAAAATGAGCTTCATCACTCATGCGTTAAAATAATTGATCGCTGATTTAAATAATACAATTCTATTATTCTGATTCTTTGTTCAGTTGTGCATCTCTCCATTATTTAGTCTCCAAGTTTTATTTATATAATCTGAAAAAAAATGTTAACGAAAAAGTTATTAAATTTATAAACCCTATGGTAACTTTTGGCCCACCCTGTACATTTCAATTTATTTGAAGTATTTTTGAAAACTCGATAACTTAAGAAACCATTAAATAACAATATAAACACGGAATTCCAGGGGAAAAATGTTCAAGCATGCAAACTCTATCACGAGGGCTGCTATATATATTTCTAGCCTAATAATGAAAATGAGAATATTTATCATCAACAATGGTTGTATTGTTTTTCAAAGTATTCTCCAGCATGATTTTTACACTTGTGCATGCGCTCAAACAAATTGTCGAAGCACTTTTTCCACTCCGATTGAGACACCTCCATAACATGAGTTTTGAACGCTTCAACAGCATCTTCTGGCAACGAAAATCGTTGACCAATCATTTTTTCTTAATGTGCGGCAATAAAAAGAAGTCATTGGTTGCCAAGTCAGGGCTGTATGGCGGATGACCCAACAATTTAACATTTTGGCCGGTCAAAAAAGCGCTGGTTTGAGCCGATGTGTGAGAGCTCGCATTGTCATGGTGCACAATGATTCTTCTTCACTTGTTTGTTTTCCGAATTTCTCCGAAGACTTTAGGCAAACAAAATTGTGGTATACCACTCAGAATTGACCGTCCTACGTTGCTCAAGTGGAACAGTCGCCACATGACCAGTTTTGCCGACGAAACAAGCGACCATTTGCTTCGAAGTGATTCTTCCACGAACAACATTCGTTGGATTTAGCTCGTATTCGAAGACCCACATGGTCGATGGCTGTTTTGTTTCGGGCTCATACGCATAGATCCATGATTCGTAACCTGTGACGATCTTATAAACGTCTTTTGAAGCTCCGCGATCGTATTTCTTCAAAATTTCTTTGCACCAATCGACACGTGCCTATTTTAAGCGATTGTCAAATTGTGCGGGATCCAACGAGAACAAACCTTTTTTACGGCCAGATGTTCATGCAATATCGAATGTATGCTGGTGAAAGAAATGCCTCTATTTCACGGTCGATTTTGCATTATCAGTTCACACACGGCATCAATGTTCTCTGGTACAACGGCCGTTTTTGGACGACCTTCGTCTTAGAGCGAGCGTCGGCCACGATTGAATTCATTAAATCAGTTTTTCGCAGTGCTATAGGATGGTGCTTCATCACTATACAAAGATTTAAGTTCATCAATGCACTCTTGTCGTAATAATCCACGTCGAAAGTTGTGAAAAATGATCGCGCGAAAATGTTCACAACGAATTAATTGCATTTTATGACAAATTGATTTTTTTCAAGTCACTGCAAACAACACAAATGATGGTCGTACGTCAAAACAGTCTGAGTACGTTTATGCTAAAAAATGTCAAACTTTCCAATGGAAATGTCAGATGGTGCCAAGCAACACTTATTGTGGCCTAGGCCAAAAATATACATAGCAACCCTCGTAATAAATAAAGGTTTAACACGGATTATTGTAATAATTGAACGGCTGAATAATTAAATAAAATAATTAATTAAAAATAAAAATGTTGTTAATTTTTTTTTATTTTAGATAATTTAAAACCAAAATTGATGAGGGTATGATACTCGTATGTACTTAAACGAACATAAAATCAAGAAAAACTTCAAACTTTCTTTGGCTCTATTAATTTCAATCATGACAATTGTTTCAACCGGCGTTCATTAATCTTCAACCTAACGTAAATATATATTAAGACATGACCTTATCTCTAATATTTTATATAACATATCATACGTTCACAGTTTTTTAATCTCCAAATAAAAAATTACTTTTTAATTAAATTTAATATTTTTGACACCTGCTTGCTACACATTATCACATTTTTATTAAATAATATTTTTTCTATTTTAACATAATAAAACAGATATCCATAATAAAAAAACAAACCATAGACACCGTTGTTTAATTCCGAGAGAGATAGAGAGGCTTCATACTTGCTCGTATAAGAAAATTGCATTTGTACAATTTGAAATCGTTTTGAAATTATGCAACAGAATTCAAAATAGAAACGAAGAAAAAAAACTATAAAAAGTGAGCTTTAAAATTATAATTGATCATGGATCATAAATCAAATTAATCGTTTTACAATTGATGCAATCAAATAACAACAAAGTAAATACTATTAACAACAATAACAGCAACAAAAATATTAATAAAAATTTGATTTTCTACATCTTTTTTTTTGCATAGACTCGTTAAACAATAGACCAAGTTTCGAAAAAATAATAAAATAAAGAAGAATAGATTTCAATAAAGTACTGCAGGTATAAAATATAACGATCACCAGTACCATATAGTTAGAGTGATATAACCAATTACGGATATCCTGGATATAAACAGATTTTGGATGGACTATTGTTATGGTTGCGGCTAATTGCACTTTATTGAGGCTTTGTTTTTGGGGGTGAAGTTAATTAAATGTTCGTAGTAAAGTTTGTATCCCGATGAATTTGTGGCTGATCGTTATTCAGTGTTAGTATGACTTGTACCTAGCTCAGTCACGCCAGAGTCTTGCACGTTTTAAGAAGTAGCAAAAAAATGGAAATCCGATCGGGTCGGCTATGTGATACCCTACTCTACTCTGAAGACTCCGTACCTCTGTTCGGAATTTAAGCATGATCGTGCTTAATATGAGACTTTAAGGCACACATCGTGGGCGCTAAAAGATTGATTGAAAATATTGACCGGTATGGCCCAGTTTAAGCAGGGTTGTAGGCCCGCTTTCAAGCACACGAAGAAAAATATTATGGCTGTATAACAATATTTGAAGGGCTTTATACTATTGTTGGGTATATGGTTGTGGCGCAACAGTATTACAAACCTCATACCAAAAGTATTATTCACACACAACCACATTATTATCCCCACAACCTTATTATGATTTACACTTAACCATACTATGATCCCCAAAACCATATTATGATTCACACTCAACTATACAATGATCCCCACAACTGTATTATAATCCTCACAACCATAGTATGTTTCACATGCTACCATGGTATGATCCTCACAACCATTGTATGATTTACATACAACCGCAGTATGATCCTCACAACCATAGTATGTTTCACACACAACCATTATATAATCATTACAACCATAGTGTGATCCCACTCAACCATAATGTGATCACCAAAACTATAAATAAGAATTTGGGTATGTTGTTTTCCAACAATTGAGATTTTTAATAAGTAAGTTATTAAAAAATACAGTAAATTCAAAGTACAAGGAGTGATTTATTTAACAATAAAAAAATCTAACAAAAAAATGTAAGTGTTTTATTCATTAAAAATATTTAAGTAATACAAATCCAAAGCAGTTTGTTTTTAATGTGGATTGCGTACGATTTGTAACCATAACATTGTTCTGAAAACTGTATTCAATATTGTAAAAACTACAATTATACGGTACGATTGCCTTTACCATGTTATTGTTAAAAATAAACCCAAAAAAACAATACTTTTTTCGCACCAACCACGTATATATAGTAGCTACAACCATATTTTCAATTTGGGAAATATTTCTTTTCAAATTTTTCAACAATGTTATTATTGTCGCAATCATACTATTGTCAAAATGAAATCCCAACAATAATAATAATAACTTTTTCGTTTATTATTTTTTTTTGCTCAGATTATATAAATATAATATAGAAAATGAAAAATTTTTTACATTAAGTATGAAAATTAATGTCAATAATGCCCGTTTTCTTCTTCGCAATGATGGGCTCTTTTTAGACCATTTTCCATAATATCTTTTAAAATGTATGGCTGTATCGTTCAAATTTTTGCAACAATGTTGGCCTTGAGTTGAAGAATTGACTCGGGCTTGCTCACAAATACTCGCTTCTTTAAATAACCCCAAAGAAAATAGTCGGGTGCTGACAAATCTGGGGATCCGCTGGCCAAATAATTTCCAAATTTCTGGAAATTACTCGTTCTCCAAAAATTTGACTTAAAAATGTCTCGGGCAATGTGGGCAGTGGCTCCGTCCTGCTGAAACCACATCTCAGGTCTGCTTTCAAGAGCAGGACGTAAAAATTGTTCTATTATAAATCGATACCGAATATATTGTAGCTACTACCATATTTTTAATTTGGGGAATATTACCTTTCTAACCTTTGTACAATGTTATTATTATTATAATATTGTCGCAATCATACTATTGTCAAAATGAAATCCAAACAACAATACTATGGTTGCGACGAACATATTTTATTGCAGAGAATAAATTATTTTTGCCGTGACCATAAGTTAACCATATGTTTTCGCTGTGTGCAGCTGGATCATATAAAAAATGTGACCTTTTGAGCGACAGGACCTCACATTGACATTTGTACCTGAGTGATTATGTTTGAGCTTCGATGGTGTTGACATAAATCGCCATAACGCACTATGCTTAATACTCGTAAAAGCCCTGGCCTTTGTATGCACACAGAAAAAAAATATGGTTGCGGTAACAATATTCGAAGAGGGTAAAGTTGTTATTTAACAATAGACCATTTTATTAAGTAAGTTATCTAGTAATAGGAGTGATTTATTGAACAGTAAAAAAATTATTTATTAAAAATATTTCAGTTATACAAATTCGTAGTTTGTTTCGAAAAAATTTAATTATTTTTACTATTATTGCGTAAGATTCGTAATAATAGCATTGCCAAACTAAAAAAAGTACAATTTTGTCGTTATGAATGCCGTAATCATGTTTTAATTAACATAAAAGCCATGAAAACAATACTTTTGTTCCAACAACCATATTTATATTGTTGCTACAACATTTCAACAATTTATATTGTTATATTTCAACAATATTATTATTTCCGCAACCATACTATTGTCAAATTGAAATTCAAAAAACAATACTATGGTTGCGACTACCATACTTTTATTGCAGAGAACATACTATTGTTGCCGTGACCATATAGGAACCATATCTTTTCTCTGTGTGTGGGGGCTATATAAAAATATGAAACGGGGGTTATTAAAAATCATGCATAAATAAAATCTAATTTCACTTCAGTTGGTAATTGGACGCTCGTAGTGTTCTGTACGAAATTTGTTCGAGTTCTGATGTCGAAAAATACCTTTGTATGATAGCAAAATATAGATGAATCTACATCGCTTCATATTTGTACTTTGATAACAACGATAGACTAAGAGACGGACGGATATCGCTCTACAGAATTAAAAACTGATTCTGATTCGATCAGTGTTACTTAAAACAGCACTTAGTCATCACACAGTAAGTATAGAAACAGCGTTATTCACTTAGGCCGAATCGTAAATACCCTCCAACTTGGATCCGCTATAGAAATACTTAATCAACTTTACTTTAATGTTATTGCTCACATGTGCAATAGGTCGTTTGTTTGACATAAGGGTCATTTCGTTGATCCCTAGTGTGTTGTCTTAAATATGAATGAGTTGTCTTAAAATAAATCCAAATTTTAATTCCTAGCGAATTTTGTTTAGTAATTTTTATATTTTTATCGCTTGTCGCAATCATAAGGATCCTTTTTGGGTTCCCGAAAATTATTTAAACAATTTCACCTTTGGATTCGTTGTGAAATTTGCAGGTCAATATTAGGTAACTACTGTAAGTTTTATACAGATCTCAATAAATATATAATTGAATTCTCAATGAAAAATTCTTTATCTTAATATTCCTATTGACTATTATCCCTTGTTGTTACCATACCGGCATTTTTGGGGCTCTAGAGCCGATGTGTCTCTAGGGTTCTTGAACTACTCGAACTGCAACAAGCGGGCAATTCGTGAGTTTGGCCTGGTCGAAGCTTTTTTAGTCTTCAGCATGGATTGCGGTCAGTATGGCATTGACAGCATTGGGGGATATATTTTGTGGGGGTTTGATAGGACTTAACTTTTTGCCTATGGCCCATGGGTTAACCCCTCTACTTGAGTTGTTATATATGATTCGTAAGAAAACTTCATCGTTTTCGAGTACCCATAAGTCCCATAAGTAGAGGCGGAAGGGTGGTCAATAGATCTGGAGCGGATCTTAGTACCCATTAGTATCCAGGTTCGAAAACACTTGTTTTTCGGTGTCCTACGGACCTTAGACGTTAAATAAATGTTATATTCAAATAAGTGATGAAATTCTTTGTTTTAATAGGCACCGAAGAGTGACTGGCATACTTAATTTTTTTATTTAATTTAAAGCACCAGGAAATATTGATCAGAGATCCTATAAATTGTATTTTTTTTCGATTCAGAACCCTCATCTCTAGAGACCATATACGAGGCTGCTGTATATATTTCTGACCTAATAATGAAAATGCGAATATTTTTCATCAAAAATGTGTTTATTGTTTTTCAAAGTACTCTCCAGCATGATGTATATACTTTTGCATAAGCTCAAACCAATTGTCGAAGCACTTTTTCCACTCCGATTGAGACACCTCCAAAACATGGTTTTGGAAGCAACTTCTGGCGACGAAAATCGCTGACCACGCATTTTTTCTTGATGTGCGGGAATAAATAGAGGTCATCGGGTACAAAGTCAGGGCTGTACGGAGGATGACCCATCATTCGACGTTTTGGCCGGTCCAAAAAGCGCTGTTTTCAGCCGATATGTGAGAGCTCGCATTGTGCACAATGATTCATCTTCCTTTGTTCGTTTTTCGGATTACTCTGAAGACTTCAGGCAAACAAATTATGGTGTACCACTCAGATTTGACCGTTTTACGTTGCTCAAGCGGAACAGTCCCCGCATGACCATTTTTGCCGAAGAAATAGGCGACCATTTGGTCCGAAGTGCTTCTTCCACGAATAACTTTCGTTGGATTTGGCTCGTCTTCGAAGACCCACACGGTCGATTGCTGTTTTGTTTCGGGCTCATACGCGTAGATCTATGATTCGCCACCTGTGACGGTCTTATAAACGTCTTTTGAAGCACCGCGATCGTATTTTTTCAAAATTTCTTTACACCAATCGACACGAGCTTTTTTTGAGCGATTGTCAACTTGTGCGGGACCTTTTTACGGCCAGGTGTTCATGCAATATCAAATGTATGTGGGTGGAAGAAATGCCAAAGGATGCCTCTATCTCACGGTATGTCACATGACGATCTTGCATTATCAGTTCACGCACGGCATCAATGTTCTCTGTCACAACGGCCGTTTTTGGACAACCTTAACGACCTTCGCCTTTGACGAGCGTCGGCTACGATTGAATTCATTACACCAGTTTTTCACAGTGCTATAGGATGGTGCTTCATCGCCATACAAAGATGTAATTTCATCGATGCACTCTTGTCGTGATAATCTACGACGAAAGTTGTGAAAAATGATCGCACGAAAATGTTCACGAGTAATTCCTTTTTTTGCCAGATTGATTTTTTCAAGTCACTGTAAACAACACAAATGATGGTCGTACGTCAAGACGTTTAAATACCCCGGTTTTGTAATAGTTTTTACGGGAAAAGAAATTAAAAGAAATGTACGTATGTAGAAGTATAAGAAAGATGGCTGCAGCTAAGGCGCACCACAATAATTAGAAACTTTGTAGATCTAGAAATATACCCTGTATGCTAGATATAATTAACAACTAAGTTTTAGCCTAACCGACTGTGTAGAAATTAGATTTAAAGAAATAAAAGGTTGAATTCAAATCGTAAAAAAAAACGTCAAGACGTTCTAAGTACGTTTATGCTAAAAAAAACTTTCCAATGGAAATGTGTGATGGCGCCAGGCGACACTTAGTGTTGCCTAGGCCAGAACTATATATATATATATATATATATATATATATATATATATATATATATATATATATATATATATATATATATTTTTTTTAGCATATATATATATTTTTTTTTTAGCATATATATATATATATATATATATATATATATATATATATATATATATATATATATATATATATATATATATATATATATATATATATATATATATATATATATATATATATATATATATATATATATATATATATATATATATATATATATATATATATATATATATATATATATATATATATATATATGTATATATATATATAATATATATATATATATATATACATATATATATATATATATATATATATATATATATATATATATATGTATATATATATATATATATATATATATATAATATACATATATATATATATATATATATATATATATATACATATATATAAACGACTCTTCGTGTGCCTGCTTGGGATTGTAAATGTGCGAAATCGTTCCAGGCGGAAACAGTTTCTTTTTTACATTTTTTGGGTATTTGCTTAACAAATCATAATTTTTTGTGGACGAACAATGGTTAAAATGGGTAATGTTAGTAAGGACGCCATTAATACCTAAACACTTGCCATAGTTGCTGAATGTTTGGGCTCATATGGTCCAGAAAAAGTTCCGTATGGTGAAAACGGGAGATCAATAGTCAATATCTTTAAAATCAAATTAATCAAAATACGGATTTCTTTGAAGTTTGGGCTGTCATAAAGGTCAGAGGAGTTCAAATGCAAATGCGAGCAAGTATATTGTTCAAAGCTGAACATGTTTTAAATTGTGTGCTGGCTAATGTTGCATTCTTAAGTGCAGCCCGCACACAAAAGAAATGTGACTCTTTTCGTGTACTTAGGATGAATACCAGTACTGAAAAATGTATTGTATATTATGTTTTGTATATTTGGCCTCCACTTTGATTTGTAAACTCATTTTGGAGGTTATACTAGATAACTTGAAATATTTTCAACATTTGATATAATCACTTTTTGTATAAATAAAATTTAGTATCTTACAAATACTCACAATGGAATGACGTGTTTTTCACACATTTTTGATTTCTTTAATATTTTTGCCTCTTTTCCTCAATATATGCTTAAGGTGACCGTTGTTCGGGTTGGTTATATCTCCTCTGAAAATGTATTATCGCTGTTCAAATCTAGAGCGGCACACACAAAAGTGGTTTGGAGAAATATTCCATGAGGAATTTGGACGTTTTGTTCAGGTTGTAGAGACAAAAACGATGACTGAAAGAAAGAAGTGCGGAAAGCCAACATTAAAATAACATTAAGTAATAACAGATTCAGATGTCATCTTTATTTTTCCTTTTTTCAATTTTTTTCTGTTATTTCTGAGCGCTATTTCTTTATTTTTTCAGCTGTACGATATTGACCTTTTATCTATTGGTGTTATATAATAATAGACTCTGTGGGTTATACTTGCTAACGGTTTGCTCGGAACTTACCTTACTTGATAGTCACCTGCACTACCTTGTGTCACTCACTATGCACTCATAGTTACCCTAAATTACTATATTTCAAAATGTATTTAATTTTAAACCAAACTACTTGGGTTTTTTTTCACATTTTGTCCATAAGTCTTGAGTCTGAAACAATTGTTTATGTTAAACCTTCATGGCTAGTCAATGTTAAAACAAACTGCATGTACTTATTTCTTTTTTTACGAATTTTCCTTCAGTTTTTCCCTTCAAATGAAAAAAAACAACAACACACGAAATAATCGAATACAAAAGACTTAAGACACAAACCCGCAAAAACAGTTGGCAATGAACGGGGAGGGCACCCCACATTCGATACATGCGATCCGAAAACAATTACTTTGCGCACTTAGAAACAATAACCTTTAGTGACCTTTAAAATTAGAATTATTTATATAATACATATTTATATATTTTTTACTTTATTTTTTTTTTGTTTGCTTTGACTTAAACAAACTCAAACCAAATCTATGATTGATAGACAGTCAGATATGCCTGCTTTGAACAAAGAAATACCAACAAACAAACCATAAAGTCAATACATACCGTTCATTTTTTGCACAAAATGTTTGCATTTCTAATAAGAAAACAAAACATATTCAACAAAAAAAACAAAACATTTATGGAATTAAAGTACAAATAAAAAAAATAAATAATAAAAAAATACAATATAAAAAATATACTCGTATGAATATATTCGAAATGAAGGTCAATTATAGCGCTTTTTGTTGTAAATAATTTGGATTTTGGTTTTATTATTACTTATTATTTGTTTTATAACTATTGCTGGCACTGTTGTTGTATTGTTTTTTGTTATAAAATTCAGTAATTGTTTAATTAAAAAGTTTCAGTTGCAATTTTTTTGCTGAGTTTTTTTATATCTAATTTCGGCACATTTCAGAATCAGAGTTTTTTTGAGATTTCTGAAAAACACACCCTTTTTAATTTTATTCTACAAAACGTATCAATCGGAAATTTAAATCTGATTTTTAGGTGTTGCGAAATAATGATTAAGATTTTGAATCCAATACGTAGTCAAACGTAGCAAAATGTTAAACCATAATAAGAAGGTACTCCATAAAAAAGTGTGGAGGTAACAAAAAACCGCATCTGCCGACAACACATGATCTCTTTCTTCGATAAGGGTGAATTCATCATTTTTTTATTTAAGTATATCAAAATAAAATCATGATGTCCAGAAAAAATGTTAAACCACACACTATACTTATACACTTAGGTTAGGTTGAAAAGGTAGCTTGCCAGGAAGAAATTGCAAGTTCTCTCTGAGGACAAAAAGGCCCATTGTGGAACCCTGATGAAAGGGAAAGAACGAGAGGTTGGGGGAGAGTGATGAGTTATAGAAGGAAGAAAGGGTGTATTTTTATAAAAGAGATTTGTGGCAGTTATCCAAATTTTATAGTTTAATAATTCGTTCGAGTAGTTCGGAACCAGCCCGACCTTTAAACAAATTTAAGACGTAATGTGGCCAGGTCACCAAGTACAGGGTGGAGCGCGGAAATTTGCTTTTTTGCTCTGCATGTCGTGGCGGCACTGTTAGTCGAACAGAGTGGAGAGTGTGTGTGGCTTATAGTGACTGACGGCAGATTTGTATTCGTCTGCCTTTCAGTTGCCACCATGCATTGGACACGTGAGGAGAGGTCATTTTGTGTTGAAGCGTATTTTTCAAATGCGTTTGTTTGAGGCAAATGTTTCCTTGATGGCTTATCTCTTTGAGGGCAGGCACTCTCACCAGACTCAAACCCATTTTATTTTTTCCTTTGGGGTTACCTGAAGTCGAAGGTGTATGTCAACCGTCCCAACACCTTGGAAGACATAATTAACAATATTGAGGCTGAAATTGGCAGAATACCAGTCGACATGCTTGTTAGAGTTCTTGAAAACTTTAGAAAACGTATGCAGCAGTGTGTGGATAGCAAAGGTCGCCATCACACTATTTAAAACTATGTAATTTAAAAATTCCCTTACTGTTCAATATAATTAAAATATAAAATAAATTTTTCAAAGGATCATAATTTGTTTATTTCATTCCCAAATAAGCACATTACGGCGCTCCATCCGGTATCTACTGTCAAGGTAGGCAGGTCTACATTCTTAATGGTCCATGCATATGTTTAGCTAATGATCCACTGACTCTTTTTCTTCTAAGTCCTGTCAACAGAAGTCTCTGCACGGGATGCACATACGCGCCGCCACAGTCCCGATTAAGCAGTTCCCCGTGAGGACTCCTATGAGAGTTGATATCGATCGTTATCCAAATGCTAGCAATTCCCTTGTTCTTTGCCGTTTTTTTGGCCAGAGAGTCCTGGTTTTTCTGCAGTTGTGAATTTAGTTCCTTTAGTACCTTAATCCTGCTTCCAAAACACCCATTTCGTTGATTTCATCAGTTCGTCGAGCAGAATATGTGTGTCTGGTACTGATGGTTCGTCCACTGCTCCTGAGCCCATTCTGGTACACTCGTCTGCCTGGTATATCATTGTATGAGTGATTCAAGGCATCTTTTCACACATATTGATTTCATTGTTATACAGTTCAGCGCCTTTATGGCTGCCATGCATATACTAATTCGGATATTCAAACATTTGGCCGAGGTATGCTTACCAGAATCATGTCTGCGGCTATATTGACTGCAAAAAGCTCTTTATGGCTGCCATGTATACTTAGTAGGGACATAAATACTGTCACACGTTTTATGCTGTAAAATAAAAAGTACTGAATGTTTTTGGACCAAATAAGTTTTAATATATTTATTGATGTATATTGTGTCCAAAAATAATCTACTTATTTGAAATGTCCGCCTTTTGCCTTTACACACGCCTTAAGTCGCACTGGTCAATCGTCAATAGCTGCACGAACCTCGTCCATTGGAACATTGGCCACAGCTCGAACCAAAGCAGTCTTAAGAGATCCAATGTTGGGGTATCTTTTGTGACAAGCCTTGTCCTCTAAAACCATCCATAATTTGTAATCCAATGGGTTAAAATCTGGACTGTCTGAGGGCCATTCTTCAGAGGAAATAAACGCTGGCAAATTGTTTCGAAGCCAGGCCTGGGATGTTTGAGCCTTATGGGCCAGCGCAGAATCCTGCTGGAATGTCCATGGATGGTCTTGGAACAGGGAATTGTTAAGAGGCTTTACAACAGCTTCCAAAATGGTTTCTTGGTAAACTTTCTTCTTGGTAAACTTCTTGTTCGCAGAAATGCAGTTCAGTGACCCCATCGTAAGAGACACCCCACCAAACCATGACTGAAGCTGGGTGATGACCCTTTTCCACCCTTGGGATCAGTTCAGATGCTTCCTTAGATGACCGCGCATACACTCTATCATTTTGCTTGTTAAATTTTTCCTGAACAGTAAACATTTTTTCATCGGTGAACAAAATTTTTCTGTGCAAGTTATCAGCGTGCTTCACCAAAAGACGTTTGCATTTTTCAATCCTATTTTTTTAAAGATGCTGTCAATAAATGTCCGGTACGCCGTTTGAAAGCCCCAGTCTTGAAACCCAAGTCTTTTTTAATGATTCGACTCATGGACTTTTGCGCGATATTCATCTCACGGGCCATGATTTTCTGTTTTCGGAGCGGATTTCTTTGAATTCTTTATTTAACGGCTTTGAAACAATTTTAGAATCCCGTTACAGACTAACGCTATTGAGGTTAGCTTTCAAAACCCATATGACATTAACGGGGTATGTTCAGTTATACTATTGAAATGGGTGTGTTCAATGTTGTAACAGCATTTATGTCCCTACTAAGTATATTCGGATATTCGAACATTTGACCGAGGTATGCTTAGTACCAGAATCATGTCTGCGGCTATATTAACTGCAAAAAGCTCTGGCTGAAAGACCGTGCACTTGTCCAGTAGTCATCGAGATATTTTTAGGTTAAGGGATTCCAAGTAAACCATCCGTTAAGACTGAGATTTCATTTTCAAATACAACAGCGCCTGATGCATAGTCTCCTCTCGCTGGAAAATTCGTCCTAAACAGTTTCTTTTGGATCGACCTCGGTGTCAGATAGTCGGAGTCTTCATCAACCCTGTCCATTAGGGCGGGTCGATTTGAAGGGAGGCAAAAAATCGCTAAAGTGACAAGGAAAATCTTATTCCAGGGATCAAAACAAGAAACTTTTCCCGTGGAATCATACCTCTAAAACGAATTCTGATGGCCAGACTTTTGACCCGTTCATGAAAGCAAAAATTACTTAAAAAAATCTTTTTTCTTCCTTTTTTCTTTACTTAGTTAAATTCATTTTTTCATTTACATATGTTCTGACTACTTTAAATAAATTTCTAAAGAGAAAAATAAACATCAAAAAGAAAAAAAAATAGCCATTTCGCTGATTTTTTCATGTAAAGTGCATGTGATTTTTGTACGGGGAACCCCCAAAGGGGTTCCAGGGGGTGTGCCACTGACATGGGTGGGTCGGCCCTCCAAACTTAGTGGGGGTCGGTCATTGGGGCACTCAAAATAAGTAAAAGTGGGATTTTTTAAAATTTAACCCCACGGGTCAAAAGTCAGGACGTCTGAATTCGTTTTAGGGTTATGGTTTCTGCGGCAAAGTTTCTTATTTTGATCCCTATTATACCGGTTTCCTTGTCACTTGGGCGATTTTTTAATCGACCTGCCCTAGTGTCTATCCTACCTGTTAATCTCATTATCGCACGATGTCCGTGTGTGCTGTGTTTCTGCATACCAGTTTCCCTCAAACGTGGGGCGACCATTGCTGCACATCTCTTTAAGTAGACATCTATGGGTGGAATGTCTAGTATGAATTCAAGCCCGTCTGTGTTATGGATCTCAATGCCAAAATTAAGTATACATTTGCCAGTCTCTGGATATTGATGAGGTTAATGAGGTTTGTCCTTCTTTCGACTGCACCCCCATACTATTGCTCCTTATCTTAGAATTGGTCTAATGATTGCAGTGAACATTCAGTATATAATCCTGGGCTAAATACCACATTTTTTGCCAAACATCCTTCTGCAATTATAAAAGGCACATAGAGCCTTCTTTCCTCGTTCCTCCACATTTCGTTTTTAAGAAGTGTGGAGGATTACGTTCAGGTATTTTGCTTATATCGATAGTTGCAGCGTTTTAGCGTTGAGTGTTGGGATTTCAAAGTTCGCGATCTTGTATTTCCTTGTGAACAACACTAGCTCTGTCTTACTTGTATTTAAACCAGCCAGAAATTCGCCCAACGTGAGAGTTTCCTTAGCGACCTTTCCATAATCTCAATAATCGTTGGCCGAAATTTGCCACGGATTAGCAGCTCTACATTGTCGGCAAACGCTATGGGTTTGGCGCCTTCTCTGTTGAGTTCATGAAGAATTTCGTTTATTACGAGTACTAGATACCACAGTAGATCACAGTGGTAACATGAGTCCTCCTTGCGGCGTTGCCCCTTATACTCGTAGCTCTGTTCCTTGCAGCTCCTTCTCTTAGGGATTAGTTTGTGATTCTGCCCCTTAGCATGTTGCCCGTCCATTGAATTATGCCTGGTTGTACCCTTGTGCGATTAAGAGCTACTAGAGTCGAGACAATTTGTTCATTGTTGAAGGCACCCTCGACTTCCAGAAAGGTCGCCAACGTGCATTTCTTGTGGTGTAGAGAGTGTTCTACAAAGCTTAACAGTTCGTGAAGGGCTGGTTTTTACTGTTAGGCGTGTTATGCCCCACTGAAATTGTTGGATGTAAGAAATTCTCTATCATGAAGGTCCAAGAGTGTTTTCAAGGTTTTCAGAAGAAACGATAAGACCCTAATTAGTCTGTAATCCTTCATCGTGCTATGGTTTATCTTTATCCCACTTTGGGGATAAAGATCACTTTGAGCTCTCTCTATGCCTTCGGTATATATGACCATCTAAGGCTTGTAGTGAAGATTTCCAGCAGCCATGCAAGGAGGACTTCTAAAGACTTTTGTAATTGTGCCGGGATGATGCCGTCCGGTCCTGCCGTTTGGTATTGTTAAAACGACCTACTGCTTACGCTATATTGTCTTCGTCGAAGGCTTTTCCTTATGTGACAGAAAGGGACCTAAGGGTAAAAAAATCAATTTTAATTTTTTACCTTTTTTTGAGACCGATCCCATGCCCAAAAGTGTTCCCTCCCAGAGATATGCGCGTTTTATGAAAGTGAAGTCGACGATTCTAAGCGCAAATAGAAAGGGACCTAATCTTTAAAATGGCTCTCCTGAACAAAACTTTTCATCAACTTTTCACTTTTTTTTGATGTGGACAACATCTGAGCATCAAATGAGACCGATCCCATGCCCCAAAAGTGTTCCCTCCCAGAGATATGCGCGATTTATGAAAGTGAAGTCGACGATTCTAAGCGCAAAAAGCAAGGGGCCTAATCTTTAAAATGGCTCTCCTGAACAAAACTGGTTTTTAACCCTTTCTATTTTGTGCGTCACATACTCGTATACACTTAAGTAAAGACATTATTAAGACTTCAAAACAATGGCGGAAATTTCATTTAAAAGTAAAATGCTTAATGCGAGGGTTGCTATTTGTATGTCGGGTCCGGCAAAAAAAAACACAATAATTTATCATTGGAAATGGTTTAATTGTTTTTCAAAATATTCTCCTTTAAGATCAATACACTTTTGCATGCGCACAAACCATTTTTCAAAGCACTTTTTCCACTCCGATTGAGACACCTCCAAAACATAATTTTTGAACGCTTCAACAGTTGCTTCGGGCGATAAAAAACGTTGACCACGCATTTTTTTTTCATGCTAGGGAATACGAAGCCCAATCAGGGCTGTACGGTGGATGGCCCATCAATTTGACTCTTGAGTGGTCAAATAGCTCATCTTTTCAGCTGATGTGTGAGAGCTCGCATTGTCGTGATGCAAAATGATCCGCCTTCTCTTATTATCTTTCCTCATTTCTTCGAACGCTGTTGGCAAACAGGGTTGTATATGACTTAGAATTGGGCGTCCTACGTTCCACTAAAGGCACTGTGGCAACATAGCCGGTTATACCGAAAAAAAACGCAATCATTTGCTTCGATGTACTTCTTTCACGAACAACTTTTGTTGGATTTGGCTCAACTTGAAAGACCCATACGGTCGATTGCTGTTTTGTTTTGGTTCATATGCGTAGATCCATGATTCGTTACCTGTGATGATGATGTTATACGCTGCCTTTGAGCTACCGCAGTTATACTTTTTCAACAACTCTTTGCACCAATCCATACGAGCTTTTTTTTGAGCATTCGTCAAATTATGTGGGATCCAACGAGAACAAATTTTTTTCACGGCCAAATGATCATGCATTATCTTATTGATGCTTATCATACTAATGCCTCAATTTCCGGGTATGTCACATGACGGTCTTGCTTAATCAGTTCACGCACAGCATCGATGGTTTCTGGCAAAGTGACCGAAGTTGGACGTCCTTCACGAAATTCATCATGGAGCGAACGGCGTCCGAGACTGAACTCCTGGTACCAGTGATTAACAGTGGTTTTTGATGGTGCTTCGTCGCCGAAAGTCGAAACAAGTTGATTTAAACACTCTTGTCTCGATAACCCACGCCGAAAATAGTAAAAATTTTGACTGAGATGAATTTTTCAACACACTGTAAACAAAACAATTCGCCCTCAAATGACAAAATGTTCAGAGTAAAATTATGCTAAAAAATGTAAAAAGTTTCCAATGGAAGTTCCAGTTTGTATCTGGGAGCACTAGAATTGTTAAATTTTGTTTGGGATTCTTTAAATATCTTCTTCACACTTTTATTTAGTAATTTAATATTAGTAATAACAATTTCTTTTGAACGTATGAAAACAATTTAAAAAAAATAAAGGAACGCCAAAGGACCCATAAAATGGATGAATAATCATTGAAGTAATTAAGCCGATTATTACGTCTAAGCATTTAATTGCTGACCTTGCTGCTGCAGACAGTTCAACAGCTGACAGTAGAACTTTTCGGTGTCACATGAAAGATCGCCGGAATATTTTTTTTTTATTTTGATGAATAAGTGTCTAAATATGGAACATATTTAAGTGATTGTTGCCATGATAATTGCTTTTTAATTTTACACTTTTACTAAATAAACAACATTACACAGACTTTGTTGTCTTACAAAATTACGCAGCAAATACAATTAAATGTTTTCTAATGCAGTAAAATTTAGTGGGTATGAGAAATGTCTGAGAATTGTGATTTAAAATAAAAAATACATAAATAATACAATAACAAGGAATCTAAAAATTAATGATGGAACAAATAGAGTAAATAAAACGAAAGACTTAAGACACAAACATTGTTAAAAAAAACAAAAACTTTAGCGCTTCATAGGCAAAATTGAAAGAATCATTATTTTGAAAACCAGTAATTAACTTGTCAGAAAATGTAAATACTTAATCTATTAGGGCTGTGAGTACAAATTTTTGATCATGGTAGTTTTAGAGACGATCTCAGAAAAAACTTTCTTTTTATCCTCGGAAAAGAACAAGTGTTATTTTGCAGAGGCACGGTCGCCTTGTGAATACCGGTGAAACTTCGAGCTGAAAACTGACACCCAAAACAATGCTTAAGCAAAATGCTATTTAAGTAAAAGTCCAAAACTTTCCATAGCCCTTATGGAACAGTAACCAACGAAATCTTTGCCATAAGAACGAGTGTGAAACATTAGTACGAGGGCGGTTCGGAAAGTTCTTAGCCTATCAATGAAAGAGAATAGTTAGTTTTTCAAAAATACTTTTATTTTTCAATATAATCTCCTGAAACTTCAATACACTTAGTCCAACGCATATCTAGCAATTATATCCCTTGATTAAAATAGTTTTCCTCAAGGTCTTCAAAATAGTGGTTTACAACTGTAATTGCATCTTCATTTGAGGTAAAACGCTTGCCAGCAAGGCATTTTTTTAGATTTGGGAACAGGTAACAGTCACTGAGAGCTAAATCAGGAGAATAAGGTGGGTGGTCAAGCAACTCGTACTTTAATTCGTTGATTTTAGCCATTGTTAAAACACTCTTGTGCGCTGGTGCCTTGTCTTGATGAAAAATTATTTTTTTGTGTTGGAAGCCAGGACGTTTTTCTCGAATTTGTACATTTAATTGATCTAAAAGGTTGCAATAGTACTCTGAATTTATTGTTTTACCCTTTTGCAGATAGTCAATCAATAAAATACCTTTGAAGTCCCAAAAAACCTTTGCCATAACCTTACCAGCCGATTGAATTGTTTTTGCCTTCTTTGGGGCACTTCCTCCAGCTTCAGTCCATTGTTTGGATTGTTATTTTGTCTCTGGAGTGTAGTGGTGGATCCATGTCTCATCAACAGTTATGAAACGACGCTTAAAATCCATTTTGTTTCGCTGAAAACGATCCAAACAAGCTTGAGAAATGTTCATTCTTATGCGTTTTTGGTCGACTGTTAACAAGTGCGGCACCCATCTTGCAGAAAGCTTTTTCATCTGTAGTTCTTCATGCAAAATTAACTGGACTCGATCATTTGAGATGCCCATGATATTAGCTTTTTCAAGCACTTTTATTCGTCGATCATTTAATACCATATCATGTACTTTGGCTACAATTTCTGTTGTTGTTGCTGTTTTTGGACGTCCACTACGTGGTTCATCTTCAATGCTTGTACGACCACGTTTAAATTCAGCAACCCAATTTTTTTACTGTTGCATATGAAGGAGCACTTTCACCTAACACATTTACCATATCATCATGAATTTCTTGTCCCGATAAACCTTTTTTATGTAAATATTTAATGACACCACGCATTTCTAATTTTTGCATTGTAAAAAAATCGCAGATGCGTCTTTTGTGAACACCTGTTTCTATATGAAGGAGTTGCCAGATCGAAACAAAATTTAACATGTGTTCATAGCAGAGATGGAAGTTTTCAAAACACTTAACTTTTTTCTGTTTATACCGCGCTTTTTCTGCTAGGCTAAGAAGTTTCCAAACCGCCCTCGTATATAGAGCTGCCCATAACGCTCTGTTGCAGGAAATTGCAACAAAAGATGCATAAAAATCATATCGGAAAGAAAAAAATGGAAAAGAGGCTACTATTTTTACATCAGAAACGTACCGGAGTAAAAATGAAGTTTGAGAATTGCATCAAAACAGTCTACCGAGTCAATAGTATGAACTCTTACCCACATACAAATGGTGCTTTGTTGAATGATACTGCAACATTAATGAGTATATCGGCTTAAGTATAAGTATTGAAATCAAAATTGACGGATCCAGGGCAGAAAACTCGACCCATTTACCAAAAAACAATGATATTTTCACAATTTCATTATTTTAAAAAATTGTGTAAACTTATAGCCCGTTTAAGGGAGTTCAAACCCTATTTTCAATTGGCATTTCTGAACAACCAGAAGTGCAGGTTCACGCCTGATTTAGCTTTTTACTAGGTTTGCACCACGCCCTTCTGAATCTTACTTACAGGGTGGCCCATTTAAAATTTGAAATTTGAATCGGCTGTAAGAAAAATCTTATAATTTTCTCAAATTTCTGGTTTAATTGGAATTTGTCATTTATTAATGGAACACAATATCATTTATATGACTACCACAACTTGCTCGGCAGTACCTCATCCGATCAACCCAATTTTCAGTTCATTTCGATTGTTTTGGGTAGAATTTCTTCAATGGCAATTTCGATTTCATGTTTTAATGCTTCAATTATCTCTGAATGCTTTAACATTTATCCTGTATGGCTCCCCACAGTAAATAGTCCATAGGACTTAAATCCTAGCTCCGAGGCGGCCAATTGACATCACAATTTCGGCTGATTATTAGATTTTTTAAAAACAGTGCCTAAAGCATTGACGTTTGCGTTGGCTGTGTGACATATGGCCCGTCGTACTGAAACCAAATGTCGTCCATTTCATTTTCTAGAATTTTTGGAAACAAAAATTGATTGAGCTTGTTGCGGTAGCGCTCAAAGTTGACGGCGACTCCTTGCTCGTTTTTGAAGAAAAATAACCCAATGATGCCGCCAGACCAAAATTCGCATCAAACAGTGACTCGTTGTGGATGAATTGGCCTCTCAATAGTCACGTGTGGCTTCTCTGAACTCCATATGCAGCATTTTTACTTATTGACATAGCCACCGAGATGAAAATGAGCATTATCTAAAATCACGATTTTTGATAAATTCTTAATCCTCTGCCAAACAATCTTTAGCTTAATGGTCGAAGCGATAACGCATCGGCTGGTGTTCCATTATGAAATGTTCCAATTTTATACGGCACATTTATCTATTATTGTTCTTAAGGGTTGTATTCCAATAAAACCAGAAATTTTAAAAAATTATCTGTACCCTTTTTTACAGCCGACTTAAATTCCAAGTTTTAAATGGCCCACCCTGACAGAAACTCATAATACTCCAGTTTTATATTGAAGTCAGGATATGCTTTGATTAAATTAGCTCAATTTGTAAGAGTTATCCTACTTTTGACGAAATGTTGAATCAAACAAAACACAATTGATAAATTCGTTACCAGATCTTATTAATTTGTGACAAAAAATACTTTAATACGGTGATTCCAAAAATTTTCGACAGGCTGAATTTGAACTCTCCTCTTTGCTGTATGTCACATGCCATCTCAATTCAGTCTACTTATAGATATTGCTTGGTTCAAATCTTACGGCATCTCAGAGTTAGCTAGAGGTCAAATATGTGAGGAACGCAGAATCAGAAATAAACAAATGAGTAAAAGGTATTTATGTCCTCTAACGATACTTAACATTCTTAACCGAGGACATCTCATTGACCCCCACCTATTTCAAAAAAAAAAAGATTTTATTTCTTTATTTTTTTAAGAAAATTGCAGCTAATTTGCTCTAGTAGCTGTCAAAATTTTAGGTTTCTCTATGGTTTGAGAACTTATAGAACTTTTACTTAAGCACATACTTTATTTTTTTATTTTCTATGTTTAAAAGACTACACTATGTGACAGTTAAAACATATCTGAATAGTGATACTAGTTTTCTAGCAAGTCTTGTCTACTTAGTAGGGACATAAATACTGTTACACACGTTTTATGCTGTAAAATAAAAAGTACTGAATGTTTTTTGACCAAATATTTTTTATTTTTTGCTTCCAAAAATAATCTACTTATTCGAAATGTCCGCGTTTTACCTTTACACACGCCTTAAGTCGCACTGGCCAATCGTCAATAGTTGCAGGAACCTCGTCCATTGGAAAATTGGCCACAGTTGGAAACAAAGCAGTCTTAAGAGATCCAAAGTTGGGGAATCTTTTGTAACAAACCTTGTCCTCTACAACCGGCCTCAATTTGTAGTCCAATGGGTTCAAATCTGGACTGCCTAAGGAACATTCTTCAGAGGAAATGAACGCTGGCAAACTGTTTCGAAGCCAGGCCTGGGACGTTTTAGTCTTATGGGCCGGCGCAGAATCCTGCTGGAAAGTTTTGGAACAGAGAATTGTTAAGAGGCTTCACAACAGCTCCCAAAACGATTTCTTGGTAACCTTTGGCCGATGTTTTGACTCCTTGTTCGCAGAAATGCAGCTCAGTGACCCCATCGTAAGAGACACCCCACCAAACCATGACTGAAGCTAGGTGATGACCCTTTTCCACCCTTGGGATCAGCTCAGATGCTTCCTTAGATGACCGCGCATACACTCTATCATTTTGCTTGTTAAATTTTTCCTGAACGGTAAAAATTTTTTCATCGGTGAGCAAAATTTTTCTGTGCAAGTTATCAGTGTGCTTCACCAAAAGACGTTTGCATTTATCAATTCTATTTTTTTTAAAGCTAAAGTCAATAAATGTCCGGTACGTCGTTTGAAAACCCAAAGTCCCAAGTCTTTTTTAATGATTCGACTCATGGAGTTTTGCGTGGTGTTTATCTCACGGGCCACGATTTTCTGTTTTCGGAGCGGATTTCTGTAAATTCTTGATTTAACGGTTTTAATGACATGCGGTGTTCGAACAGAGCGTGGGCGGCCCGACCCGTGGCGGTCTTTTACATCTCCAGTCGCCTCAAACAGTTTTATGCATTGGTAGACGAACATGCGGCTAATCCATAATGGCCGGAGCGTTTTGAAACTATCGCTTTTTTCATTTCACACTTGAAAAACGCTATTACAGCGATACGGTTCTCATTATCTGACCACTCCATGATGAAAGTTGAAACAATTTTAAAATCCCGTTACAGACTAACGCTATTGAGGTTAGCTTTCAAAACCCATATGACGTTAACGGAGAATGTTCACTTCTACTATTGAAATGGTTGTGTTCAATGTTGTAACAGTATTTATGTCCCTTCTAAGTATATGCGACAGTAAAAATTCCTGGATAGTGAAACTGTTTTTCTTGCAAGTCTTGTCGAGTACAACAAAAATCGATGTGAAAAATTTCCAAATCACCCCCAAAATCTGAGAATCCGTTCAAAAATCCCGGGTCGAGTACTTTTGTAAAATTTGGCGAATGTTATAAAAATTTTCTTGGTCCAATTGTATATCCATCTAGAGGTACTTTTTCAGAACAAAAAAAAAATATGTGACGCGCAAAATAGAAAGGGACCTAAGGTTAAAAACCAGTTTTGTTCAGGAGAGCCATTTTAAAGATTAGGTCCCTTGCGTTTGCCCTTAGAATCGTCGACTTCACTTTCATATAACGCGCATATCTCTGAGAAGAAACACTTTTGGGGCATGGGATCTCATTCGATGCCCAGATGTTGTCCACATCAAAAAAAGAAAAAAAAAATGAAAATTGATTTTTTTACCCTTAGGTCCATTTCTCTATGTGCTGTCACATATAAAAATTCAAATGAAGTGTGGAATCTTTATTGGTAATTTGAAAGGACATTTTGTGGCATTTATTTTTTAGAAATAATTACATACCTTCAAATGTAGGCAACTGTATTATGGAAATGAGCGTTCGGTGAGAACGGGAAGATCCGCTGTTTTTGACCAAAATTTTGTTAAGTGATGATTCTGGCTCAACGTCAAAGTCACTAAACAAAATTGCCTCATTTGGGCTGAAGAGCAACAAGAAGAAGTTCAAGAGGTGCCATTATAACCAGAGAAAATCCCGGTTTGGTGCGGTTTCTAAGCTGGTGGAATAATCAGTCCATATTTTTTCAAAAATGATGATGGCCTGAACGTAACCGTGAATCGTGCTCGCTTTCGCGCCATGATATTGATATTTTTGCTACCTGAAATTAATAAATTCAAATGAAGTGTGGAATCTTTATTGGTGAAAGGACATTTTGTGGCATAATCTTGTCCCGTAATCTTGACGACACTTGATTTCAACACTTGCCACTTGCCATACAGCTGCTCAAACAATGGATCTATTGAGAAGTCATTTCAAAAGTTCACATTTTGGACAGGTGAGTTGGCCGCCTAGATGGAGTAATTATCGCAACTTTACACATTTTTCTTTGGGGTTACGTAAAGTCCAAAGTCTATGCTGACAGGTATTGGAAGCCAACATTACGAGTGTCATTAAAGCCATACCGGTCGAAATGACCGAACGAGTCATCCAAAATTGGACCCTCAGAATAGAAACCCTGAGGCGTAGTTGCGGCCAACATTTGAAGGAAACTATATTCAAAAAATAAATGCCATTAAATGTGATTTCAAATTAACAAAAAAGATTCTGAAAAAATGCCTCTAGATGGATCACGCATTACATTCGCAAATCGCACCATTTTCCAATAAATTAAACAAATATAATTGTTGGTATTCAATTATATTTGTTTAATTTATTGGAATTGGAATGCCTACAAAAATTAAATTTAGAAGTCAAATTAGAGGAGAGAGATAAAGACAACATATCACCTCATTCGATAAGGATTGCATGACAGAACACTCCAGAATGCCTCAATCTATGCCTATTATAAAACTTATATTAAAAATAAACTTTCCCTTTAAGTTTTACTATACTTGTTATAATTATTTCATTTATTATGTAAGAATTACAGTATTGTCATTTGAATTAATTAGAAATAGTGAATTGATCGGACGGATTTCACAATACTTGGCAATAGTCCTCCTGTGCACCTGTGCCATGCGCTCCAAAGTGAAAGTAATTACAAATGCATGACTTAATTTTTTCCATTACACGACTGCTTAGAAATGCGATTCGACTATGACGCCATAGAGGGAATACACTTTACTTTACGTTCTGTTCTTTTGACCTTTTGCCAAATGAAATCAATAAATTCGTGAGAATTTCTAATAAATCGCAGCACAACTCAATTCCTAATGGATATGACTGACTGACAATTGATGCAGCGGCGTAATGGAGGTGCTGGCAGCAAATCTCTTGATAATACAGCAATTACCACACTAGGGTCTTTCTGGGGGCTCCTTAGCAACGGTTCGGATAACAGCAACAAACAATAGCCACAACTTTGGAGTGAAACAACACACGTCGCCTGTGTTGGTTATGTAATCGATCGGGGGCAAACTTAAATTTATGGCAAGAAATCTTGGATTTTTTTGCTGATGGGGCTGGTGGTGCTGCTGCCACCAACTTCGAGTTGGCTCATTAGCATATAATTGCAATTTAAATTAAAGCAGCAGCTACAATGAAATTTATAAATAAAACAACGCCAACACGACAACAACAACAGTTAAATGCAACCGCTAAGTAAATACAAAAACTTTAGAAAAAAAAACGTTTAATACTTAATGAAGGCTTCGATTGGATACACTGAACGAATAGAAGTGGGGATAAAAAAATATTATTAAGAACTTGTGGTGTCTAGATTCGGCTGATCGCTGATTTGTTCGGTCTCAAGTCCTACTCATAGGAGACGTAGTCTAAAATTAACTTCGGACAGAGTCGCCGAGTTTTACGTGATTTTCGCCACGATGGCCTGAACCACGGTATGCCATCACACTGGGGCCGTAACGATGCGACGGCCAACGCCCCATTGGATTGATTCCGCCGGTACCAATTCGAAGCATAACAGTTATGGGTCATGGCTTCCCTCTTGCTTAGGGGTCGAGGACTATCTAAACCTCTGCTGTTCTATGGGTCACAGCACCCGGTCGCAATGCAACTCCACATCGAACTGAAGTTCCCCCCGCGATTTGGGTCCAAACCACAGCCACTACGATACTCCCCGAAGGGCCGCACCATATAGTCGTAACCAAAAGGCTACTTCCAGTTTCTGTTCCATATAACATGGGACTGGTCACCCGCACCAAACTAATCGACCAAAACACAGACAATACGCAAACAATTAACAGTCGCCCTCACGGGCGATTCGATGGCCAGGGACTGGCACCAGCATGGACATCACGAACAACAACACAGGACTTTGCCTCCCTCACGGGATACAAGACGACAGAGGAACAACAACGACGACAGACGATCCAACGGCGACAACGATCCAACGACGATTGTGTGAGGCAACGACAATGCCACGCCTTATCCGCGAATGGTCACATCAGAAAACCCCCGTTAGGCTCCTGCGAGTCTTCTCCTATGAAGGCTACACGAGCAAACTCCCCCAACCTCCTAAACGCACGATCATCCCCCAAGCAGCGACTGAAGTCAGACCTGTCGACGGTCTGGACAATGCCCATCCCGTCCAAGTCCCTTATGTCGCTGTACAACGGACATACCAACAGGACATGCTTACAGTCCTCTGGACCACCCCACATCGACAATCACGAGTTTCGGAGAGACCTCTACGATGAAGGAACTCATTGAGAGAGCCATGACCAGTCAGTAAGAACCCCAGACTTAGATAGGGCGTCCCTTAACAAAGTCCGCGTCCCGTATGAATTCATACGTCACCCGGCCCTTTTCACTTTCCGTCCACCGCTGCCTCCACCTTGAGATCGCGCACTCCTCTAAGCGTGCCTTCACCTCCCGCATATCGGACACAGGCGCCGAAAGCCAATCTCTCTCAAGAAGTGGTAGTCCCTTATTGACCTTAAAAGTAATCACTCGGCGGATTACTTCAAGGTCAAGAGGCACCACACCTAGCAAGCACTGCAACGCGTCCGTCGAAACCGTCCTGCACAGTGGCATACAAGCCAGCATGGCTACTCGCTGGCAAGCCAAGACCTTGTTTCTGCCAGCAACAGACATAACCGTCTCGTACCATACAGGCGCGCCATATGTTGCGCAAGCAACAAATAGGCCAGCATATATAGTACGAGTGGCACGTCTGCTGAGGCCCAAGTCACCCCTAAAAATCCGCCTAACTTCCGCAACAATGACAGAAAGCTTATCTTTCACGTGAGTGAGATGAACCAAAAAGTTCATCCTCTCACTCATCATTATTTCTAGGTATTTGACCTGAGTCGCATACCTAAGACTAACGTCTCCTGCCTTTCAGCAGCATCATCACAGTCTTGTCCATATTAATGTACCCAAATATTTGAAGAGGCATTCAAAGTAAAAAAAATATATATTTTGCTAGCTTCGTTCCGCATTTTTAACGCCGCTATCTCTTAATGTGTACGATTTGAAAAGTGAATATTTCGAATGCTTAAAACCATCTAAATTAACTAGGGGTATGTAAGTTGAAAAGAACTTAAGTCAGAGTTGGTGTCGGAGTTTACGAATTTTTGCCGGAGTCATACACGAAGCAGGAGTCAAAAAAAAAATGTGCACGAATCTGACAACAAACTTAAATTTTAGGAAAAGAAGAAAAAACATAATGTAGATATAGAATATAACATACATTGGAGACACTTGTCTAGACTCCTCCATAGGATGGAGTCAATAATTAAAAGAATTATATTGTGCACAGCTCACTGATTTAAAGAAAGTTTCCAGTTTTTCCTAAACAAAATATTGCGGGATGTCTGTTGTTAGCACGGTAGGGGCAAAATGAAATACGAGTAAGATGGGATAAGTTTTTAGAGATGAATTGGCCACGACGGAAAAAGTTTCCCTTTAATAGAATAAAAGTACCTCTAAAAAATTCACTTTTTGTCAATGGTTTAAAAATGAGGCCAGTTTTTGAACATATGGACTCTAGTGGCCTAAAAATGGCATGTATGGTCTTAACAAGATTGCACTCTTAACCCTCCAATTAGCAAGAAGGTCCCTGGAGACGATTTTCTTTTTCAAGCCGAAATTACTTCATGGGAAGCCGATCTAATACTCGTATGTTAGTTATGCGGCTGCAGAAATATAAAAATGAGCTACCGCCTGAAAGGTATTGATGCCTTCCTTACTGTAATGTAAATAAAGCTGCATATCCTTGTTCTACATAACCCTCTTAACCAAGGATATCTCGACAATCCTTACGTATTTCATAAAAGGATAATTTATTTTCTAATTTTTAAAAAAATTGTCCTAATTTGCTCTACTGGCTGTCACATTTTTAGAGTGGGTTTGCTATGGGCTCTATTTTTGAGAACGGTTTAAATATAAATATAGTTTTTAAGCGTCCGTATGCTTAAAAACTATATTTATTTTTAAACCGTTCTCAAAAAGAGAGCCCATCTGGTGGTCTGAAAATGGGATGTATGATCTTAATAAGATTGCACTCTTACCCCTCTGATAAGTGAGAAGGTCCCTGGGAACCATTATCATTTTCAAACCGAAATTACTCCAGGGAATCCTTATATGTATTCCAAGAAAATTTTATTTAGAATCGCTATGGCGTATGGACTTAGCAAATACCTAATAAATATTTTAAAAAATATGACAAAAGAATTACCATATAATGTAAAGGACGCAGGGGACTTTAAATCTAGGATTAATAACACACATAGTGACGATGACGAAACTTCAATTTCATTTGACGTGGTATCCTTATTCCCTAGCATACCAGTAAATCTAGCTATTAATAGTATAGAGGAAAAATGGAATAATATTGAAGAATTCACCAGAATCCCAAAAGACTTTTTTATTGAATTACTGACTTTTTGCATAAAGGACACTAGATATTTCAAATATGAAGATAGAATTTTCGAACAGAAGAAAGGGATGCCAATGGGCTCACCGGCATCGCCGGTTATAGCCGATATTATCATGGAAGAGTTACTGAACGTTTCAATACAAAGAATGACTACAAAGCCCAGACTTATGACTAAATATGTTGAGGACCTTTTTGTGATTTTAAAGAAAAGTGAAACTGACAACACTCTTCAAATACTTAATTCATTCAATAGACAAATACAATTCACAATTGAGAAAGAACTTCCTTACCTTGACTCTATAATTCACCGACAAGGCAATTTGTTATAATTGGATTGGTATCAAAAACCAACATCTTCCGGACGATTAATAAACTTTCACTCCAAACATCCCCGAAGAATTATAATTAATACAGCGACAAACTTTATTAACAGAGTTTTCAATATAAGTGACAAAAGTTTCCATAGTGACAATGAAAGACGGATTAAGAACGTATTAAAGAAAAATGACTTTCCAATTAAAACCGTAGAGGACTTAATTAGACGGACGAAAACCAATTATGACCAAACAGTTGAAGAAAAAAGATTAATATCTTATAAAGCAATGACGTACATACCTGGTGTCTCGGAAAGGTTAAACATATGTTGGCACTACTGGGACAAAACTAAAGACTAGACTTTCTTCTCACAAATCCGGCCTAAAAGCTGTTGATAGACCAATCGAGCCGAAGACTGCCCTTGCGAACCACTGTACTTTGACTGGACACAAGTCAAACTTTAACGACGTAGAAATTTTAGCACAAGAGAGGAATTATAAGAGAAGATACACTTTGGAGATGCTTTACATCAACGACGTTCCTACATCTAAGAGAATGAACTTTAAAACTGACACGGATAGATGTGCACATACATACAGACATATTGCTAATAAGTACCGACGGAAAGACATACATTAGTTGAATATTAGAAGTACAACAGGACAGAGGTAAAACAATTATTTAAATGTAATTATTAACAAAAATTATGTTATTCGTGATAGAAAATTGTGTATTGTTGTAATTTTATGTTCTCGGTTTTGTTTTTAGTGATTACCCCTGATGATGAACGACGAAGTCAGTTCGAAATATGGCGTTATTTAAAATTAAATAAATTATAAAAACACCAACATCTGTGTTTTTTGCTTATGACCTCAAGCCTAACGATAACTTAAAAATAAACCACAAAAGGTCAACTATACAAATACTAATAATCGCTAAAAAGTTCAAGGCAATCGGACCACCAGTTAATTTAAAGGTGATTTAAAGGTGATTTGTACGGGAACGAGTGAAAAGGGCGCAAGGGAGCAATAGTGAACAAGTAAAATAATGAAATTTCAAGATATCATTAACAAATGCACTTTATTTTGGCTAGTTTAGAATAACTACATATTTTTGTTAGTTTTAGATATTATGAAGTTCGACAGAAGGAGCTACACCATCGTTTGCGCCAAGAACGAACAAACCGTCATGTCGCCTATGCCGTGATAGGTACAGAAGGCAGCGGAAAACAAGGGCCACTTATGCATTGATGCTACTCCTGCACACAAAATATGTTGGACGAGGGACACTGTACCCAACAATAGTTTTAAGCTTATCTGCGTAGTCTAGCAGTGGAGGCCACACCACAGGCGCTCACCAAAAGTTTCCTTCAATAAATTGATTGTTTCGTTGGTTGTATGGCATGTAGCGCCGTCTTGTTGGAACCAAGGGTCGTCCACATCAACATACTTTGTGCAAACTAAAAAAATAGCATCTGTGAAGAAGATCCAGATATGTCGATTTGGAAATGTTGGCCCAAGGTTCGGATTTTGGTCAAGCTTGTTTTAGTTTTAGTTTGAAAACCTCCAATTCAGTCAAATCGTAAAATTTATGTCATATTCAGATTCTTCTGATAATTCCACTGTTCCAGTATATCCATATGTCCATGTTTGAAAGGACATTAGCGTCCCGGGGACATTACCGCCATGGGTCTAGGCCTCTAATTTCTTCGAATAGTTAAATTAATGTGAAATTCTGATTTTGGGAGTAATTTTATTGTTTTTAAAATTGTGTTTATTGGGGAAATTATGCGTTGGTGGGTGGAAAGTTGGAGGGGGAAAAAGGGAGTTATGTTTATTGATATTTGCCCTAGACCTCTGGATCTCGTAATTAGCGTGAAAAACATTTGCCGGAAGTCGATTTCACATACGGACTGTTCGGGCGAAAAACGAATTGGATCAGTAGTGTATAGTGCTGTCATCTGGCCTATCGACAACAAAGGGGTGTCGACGTCAGAAAAACACACTCCCACCACGAAAGGAAGAATAGAACTACGTCACACAACCCACATTCAGACGATGCTTAAGGGAGACATTAGAGTTGGCTACCCTACTGTGATCTATATTTGAACCATGCGGCACGTTTTTTGGCCACATGGGCCACAATGTCCGGCAACTATTATCATTTTTAATGTATTTAGTGCTTTCCAACTAACAGTAGCCATTTGGTCCATTGTCCGTGTACAAAAATTTATGCTTAAAGTTATGAGGTTACTTTAGTCCCTTGACAGAAAACATTTTTTCCATCCAACGGCTTTCATTCTCTCAGTGTATATTTTAGAACAAAAGTCTCAAAACGCGCGTGAGTGTTAGGAATCCAGATAACAAATACAAAAACACACACACAAGATCTAAGAGAATAATGAATATTTTATTAACAGATATAAAACAAATCAAATCCTCAACGGAACCAATGACTTTAGTACGAACAACATCTGTTTTACCTGCAACACAACAACAAAAACAACAACAGCACAGATAAAACACTTGTTTCCCGCCATTTGAACATGACATTCAAGAGCCCGAGAGCGAGAGAGACATAATCCATGAATTTAAAAATAGTGAAAAAAAAAACAACGAACGAAAAGGTTTCGAACACAAATCCCCAGATGGCAAACTACAATCACCAGCAGCAGATAAACTGAAAACTTAGAAAAAAAGGTAAGCAGACAAATGGACGGACAGCACGGACGGACAACGGGGACAGACAAAGGCGATAGAATTTATAAATTGTAATACAACAGCGGCAGAGCAAATCATGAGCCAGATACAGTGAATTGATATCATGCAATGCAACTATTCATAATTTGAATTGAAGGAAACGACTGAAAACTTCAATGAACACAAAAACAAAAACTTCCAGAAACTCACGATATTTGCCTCCCGTTTTTTTTATATTATTTTAAAATCTACAACTCCGAAACAATGAAACTTTTTCTTAATGTTTCTTAACAGTCGTTTGTGTGTTGATGTTTGTTTGATAAAAAAACGATTCGCAACAACAAAGTTGCACAGCAAGTCATGAACTGCAAAAACAACAATGAATTTTGATATTTAGTTCCGTTCCGTAACTACCGTAAATCTTTGCATACAGGCCGGGCCATAAACACTCAGTCTCAGTGTATGGCAAAAGTGACGTCAATGCCGGGTCTTTTGTCTGCACTTGACAAAACGAAAGACTTAAGACACATGCACGCAATGTCTGCAATTGATTTATTGGTTGGCACAGTGTCTATAAAACGTACCAATGGTTTATAGCCCACAACACACTATGGTCGTATCCTAATAATTATAAGAATGCCAGACGAATTTTGATTGTTTCAAAGTTTCTTTCTGAATCCGGGCGTGTTCGTTAAGTACCTGGAATTGGTTAGAAAACACAGAGAATTCTGTAGTCATCAAAATTTATTAAAGTGCCTTAAAAAAGATCCCATTCATCAAGCCATTTTTTAGACGCATTTTCTGTAGTCAACCTCAGTTCTTGCCGAGAAGTCAAGATACTATTGACGGTTGCCTCGAAAAAGGTTTATAAGCTAAAGATAGATTTATATCAGGTAAAAACTGTGGGATGGCTTTATACAAGGGCATATTAGTAATTTCGTGACTTTTCCCCTTGTAGTTATATGGAATGCAACACTGCTCCCATCAAGTACCATCTGTTAATAGACTACTGTCAAATTTTGAGAGAGTTCCGTCATTTAGTGTGTGTTTAACAGCTGTTAAAAATGCTAAAAATGGAAAAAAGTGCTCATTAAACATTATTTTTTGCGAAAAAAAAACCGTCAATCAAACAGTGTTTAACAGCTGTTCAAAATGTTAAAGATGAAAAAAAGTGCTCATTAAACATTATTGTTTGCGAAAAAAAATCATTAATCAAACCAAGGAAAAGCTTGATAAACACTACGGTGACTCTGCACTACGATTTTAATGGTAAAAAAAGAGGTTTACTGACTTTCGTTGTGGTCGCACAAGTTCAAATGGCGCCATCGTCCCAGACGGCTATTTTACACCCGAAAATCCAGGATAAGGTGTTGGACGATCGAAGAGTAAAAGTGCGTGAGATTGATGCCGTACGCATTTCATAAGGTAGTGTGGTTTCGATTTTACATATATGATCAGTTGGGTTTAAGAAAGCTGTCTGCAAGATGCCTGCCCTCAATTCACCATAAACGTAATCGTACAACACCAAACAATCCTTTGAAGTTCTCCAAAGGATTGTTTGGTGTTGTTTAACCGCAATTTGAATGAGTTTTTGCGGCGTTTTGTAATGGTGGATGAAACATGGATCCATTACAACACTCCGGAAACCGGGCAGCAGTCCAAACAATAGGTTTCTCAGGGTGAGCCGGCTCCGAAGGTGACTTTATCTTTATTATTAATGAAAACAGTTTTTTGAGATGTACGCGGAATAATCCACGTCGATTATCTTCAAAAGAGAAAAACGATAAACGACGAATATTGGACCGATTTAACTAGGATTTATCATCATCAAGATAATGGACGGGTACACACGTGTGCAGTTTCAATGGCAAAATTGCATAAATTGTGTTACGAATCGGTACCTCATCAACAATATTCTCCGGATTTAGCCCCCAGTGACTCTTTCCTTTTTCAAAACCTAATGAAATGGCTCGGTGGAAAGACATTCAGCTACAACGATGAAATTATCGATCAAACAAAAGCCTATTTTATGGACCTCGAAAAGTCTTTTTTTGTTGAAAAAATACAAATATTGTAGAAAAGTTGGACTAAGTATATTGAGCTAAAACGAGATTATGCTATGTTCGAAAACTAATGGAGTTATTAATATGCCCTCGTACATTTTATGTGCAAAAATTTTTAGGAGTGGTCATAGAAAATTGAATGTTGGCACCAAGCATTACATTGAGTATCATTACACACACAACACAACCACCACGATACTCCTCCGCACCTACTAGTCTAGCCAGATCAATAAATTATTAGACAGTACAACATTTTTCAGGTGATTGATTCGGGACTCAATTCTGATAATTGTTTGTGAACGTAGCCCTAAAAACAAGAACTTCTGCATCATTAGTTTGGTCAACATACATCAAATAATAATTTAATATTTAATTTGAAGTTAGTAGTAGTATCGTATAGAGGAATTTGTCACGTTTTAGGCTCTTTTGTTTGTCATAGCTCGAGAAGCATTAGTTCGAATAAGCTGAAACAAATTTAAAAAAATAAAAATTACAATTCCTTTAATCTGTTCATACATTTTCGCAGTTATAAATAAATGTATGAAGAAAAAAAATATTTTTTGCCTAAAAAATTAAAGTTTTTTTTTTAATTCATAAAAAATACAAAACAGTTAAAAGTGTCAAGTCCTATTACTTTCACGTAAAGGCACATAACCTATGAACAAAATGAGACATACGAGGGCGACCGCAAAAGTAACTGGCCTAACATAAAAAGAACCGGAATTATTATTATTTATTTTTCAACATAATCTCCTTCCAACTCAATACACTTCATCAAACGTTTTTCAAGTTTTTTAATTCCATCCGAAAAATAAGATTTTTCAAGACCTTCAAAATATGCCTCAGTTTCAGCAATAACCTCGCTATTGGACGAAAATTGTTGCAACCGAGAATTTTTTTAAATTTGGAAACAAGAAATAATCAGAAGGAGCTAAATCTGGACTATATGGTAGATGCGGAGCAATTTCAAATCGTAATTCGGCCAGTTTTTATTGAGTTAAAAATGCAGTGTGTGAAGGAGCATTATCTTGATGAAAAAGAACTTTTTTTCTAAATGCGGTCGTTTTATCTTTATTTCTTTACTCAACCGATCTAATAATGCACAATAATATTCACTTTTAATAGTTTTTCCTTTCTCAAGATAATCAATAAATATTGTACCCCTTGCATCCCAAAATACTGTGGCCATTACTTTTCCTGCTGACTTAACAGTTTTCGCCTTCTTGGGACCACTTTTACCAGCTTCTATCCATTGTTTTGACTGTTCTTTGCATTCTGGGATGTAGTGATGGATCCATGTTTCATCAACAGTTATGAATCGGCGCAAGAACTCTATTGGATTACGCTGATAAATCGCTCCTCGGAATTGGTCCAACGGACGATTTTTTGGGGCAAAGTCAACAAACGCGACACCCATCTTGCGGATAGCTTTTTCATGTGGAGTTCATCATGTAAAATACTCCAAACTTGTTTTTCGTGTATTTTAACAATATCAGCAAGTTCTCTGAGCTTTATTCGTCTATCTTTAGCCACTTCATTAAATATATTTCTAATATTTTCAATAGTAGTAGCAGTTTTCGGTCTTCCAGAGCGTTGTTCATCTTCCGTACTTGAACGACCCATTTTAAATTGTTGAACCCAGGATTTCATGGTGGAGTATGATGATGCATTATCACCATGAACAGAATCCAATTCATCTTTGATTATTTGTGGCGTATAACCTTTCATATAAAAGTGTTTAATTACCGCACAAAACTCTTTATTTTCCATTTTTCAAAAATTATAAAACTTGTTTACTTCAATCACCTGTAACAAAGAAAATAATCATTAAATATTTCGGAAGTTTTGACAGATGGCTTATAAAAGATTGCTTTTAAAAAACAAAAAAAAAGATGCTAGTAAAACAGAAAATGTGCCAGGCCAGTTAGTTTTGCGGTCGCCCTCGCACTTTTACGTAAAAAATGAGACATAGATGCACAATAAGGTGAAGGTATGAATTTCATAAATTTGCTCGAGATATGTACAAAATTCTTTGGAAAAAACATTGATGACGTTTTTATTGATTCTTTATTTTGCATGAAAATAAACATTCCGATTCATATTACTGCTATTCTTACACAGAAAGTATTAGATTTTTATATGTTATCTATAAATATGTATGGAAACAAAATTTAGAACATTTTCAATTATTGTCACTATCCATTCTCGTTGAAGTTGACGCTTGTGGTTCTGATGACCTTATTTTCTGCGTAGGTTGTCCATATTCATGTTCGGAGTCTGCATCAACATCCGAGATAGACATAATATTCAAGGGCATGTTTTGTGCAGTGTGTCCACAAATTTCAGTGTCATCTTCATCTTCGGTGTTCTCATCTTCAAACTGCATAATTTTAGAACTCCGCCAACAAACCTCCGCAAGCAATGCATCCAATTTTTTGCATTTGAATCGAATTGTTCATAGGTTGTGTGACTTTACGTGAAAGTAATAGGACTTGACACATTTTACCGTTTTGTATTTTTTATGGACTTTAAATTTTTAGGCGAAAAATATTTTTTTTTTCCATACATTTATTTTAACTGCGAAACTGTTGCTTATGTAGCGAAACGTTGTATAAACAGAGTAAAGGAGTTGTAATTTTTTTTAAAATTTTTTTCAGTGGTTCTCGAGACTAGTGGTTCTTGAGTTATGACAAACAAAAGAGCCTAGAACGTGACAAATTCCCCTATACTATACTACTACTAACTTCAAATTAATTATTAAATTATTATTTGATGTACCTTGACCAAACGAATGATGCAAAAGTTCTTCTTTTTGGGGCTACTTTTACAAACAATTATCAGAATTGAGTCCCGAAATCATGCACGCAGAGAAAAGATATGGTTACTTTATGGTCACCGCAACAAGAATATGTTCTCAACAATAAAAGCATGATCGTCGCAACCATAGTATTGTTTTTTGAATTTTATTTTGACAAAAGTATGATTGCGGCAATATTAATATTGTTGAAATGTAACAATAGTATTATTGCCAAATTTAGAAATGAAAATATGGTTGTAGCAACCATATAAACATGTATGGTGCAACAAAAGTATTGTTGTTAAAAATTTACGTTAACAATAATATGATCACGGCAATCATACTGCATGGTTGCGATCATAAACATAACAAACAGGTTTTATTGAGCATACATGCATGTGTGTGCTTGTTTTTTGTTTGATATACAAAAAAAACACATACACACGATACAGTGCGTGGTTGTTGTCCATTATAAAAAACAACAACAATCGGAAGGCAGTTCAAGGGATTTTTATTGTGTTTACTTTGTTCAATGAAATACTCTACTTCCGACTGGTTCTCGTTTATTTAAAATCTGCCTGCACTTAAGTATATAGCCATTGATCATGGTTAAATCACGTTCATCACTTGGGGTCTACGGATGGTGAAGTAGCATTCACTCCTAGTGGCAACTACAAGTATTTTCGACTGCCGTTGGAATATATATTTTTGTTTCTTGAATGAAGTGTTCAATAAAAACATGGCCTCAAATCTGGCTATGAAACCAAGTGTTATGAGATTTAAAACAGCTTGCTTGATTAAAATCTTTATTATACCCGCACCACATAGTGGAATGGGGTATAATGGCTTAGTGCTTGCGTTTGTAACACATCGAAGGAATCGAGTTAGAATACCGGGACCAGAGAGAAAGTTGCTCAGAATTACATTTTGAGTCGATCTAGCCATGTCTGTCTGGCTGGCTGGGCGGCTGGCTGGCTGGTCGGCTGGATGTAAAGATGTCCATCTATTCTTGTAATCAAAGTACAGGTCGCATTTATGCACCGATCTTGATAAAACTTGGCATGTGGTAATATATTGGGACAAGGACGGACGCTATTGAATTTGGTCCAAATCGGAGCACTTTCTGATAGACCCCCCATACAAAGGAACTCCCGGATTTGGTCCAAATCCAGTTGATGTCGCGTGTATTGGTCAACAAATTAAAAAAATATGCCATTCGATGTAGAACTGACCACAAAATGTAAAAAAAATAGTTGGACCCGCCTCTCGGACCTACGGGGCCTTCAGAACCCAAAAAATGGACCCATGATTTTAAATATAAGTGTGACCCCTTAAATGAAAGGAAATTATCTTACAATTTTAAATACAGAAAAAAATTCGACCCCAGGGTCCATTAGGAGGGTCCAAAAGTTTCGGTTTACCCGGATTTTAGTGTGACCCCTCAAATGACAGGGAATTGCCTCAGGTCTTTAAATATGTCAAGCCAAATGATTTATCTCGTCCGTGGGAGGGCACAGGGTCCGAAAACAAGGTATGAAAATGTGGACCAACTATAATTGTTATACCCTCACCACATAGTGGTATGGGGTATAAAGGCTTAGTGCTTGCGTGATAGATACAGATAGAAATAGCGACGAGTGCTTTCGATTAACAGGAGACTTAATCACATTTATAGTGGTGCGGGTATCATAGAGTCGGCCACGCCCGACTATAGCACTTACTTACTTGTTTTTGAATAGCATTACCCAATCCTAATAAATAATTTTGCGGATCATAGTATGGTTAAGTGAATCATATTATGGTTGTAGGTATATTAGTATGGTTGAGTGCGAATCATAATATGGTTGTGGGGATCATACTATGGTTGTATGAGAAACATACTATGGTTGTGAGGATCATAATATGGTTGTGGAGATCATAGTATGGTTGAGTGTAAATCATACTATGGTTGTGGGGATAAAAGTATGGTTATGTGTGAATCATACTATTGTTGTGAGGATTATAATATTGTTGCGCCACAACCATATACCCAATAATAGAATGATCCTCTTCGAATATTGTCACCCCAACCATACTTTTCAAACCTCAATAGTTCCAGCTTGTGTATCATTGAATTGCAGGAACTACACCTAAAGTGCAGGCTTAGTGATATAGTATTTATGCAGACCCATGTGACACACATTGGTGTTGTGGCCCAATCATCACGTTGTACATGGGCATGGCTTTCTTAACGCTTAGACTTAAGTCTATATGTACTTATTTCTTTCGGCATTGGAAACCATACTTCAAAGCTCTATATTTACTGGATGAGGTGTTGAGAGAACTTCATTATTTCCTGCCATGCGTGGCACAGAAAAATCTCTAGTCAGTTTTCGTAACTGAAGTTACTCTTAGTATCAGTCCCATGTGATTAGGGTGCTGAATCTCTAAATTCCTTTAGACCAGAGTCTATCTGTTCCTATTCTGCTCGAGGTCGGTGCATGCATTAAATCTAGACTGACCGATCTTCTAATAAATGACCTATAATTGCTGGGTAAGATATTAAGAAAGTCGCAGTTTTTCTTACCACCAGTGGTACAGAAAAACCGCAGGTCAGGTTTTGAAAGCCAACTACTCACATGTAACCAGGAGACAGTTAACTCTACGTAGCAGCCATGTCGTCGCACGTCAATTACACTGTGGAACATTTTTGGGGTTATTGTCTGGGGGGTGAGAAATTCCAAGCAGAACGCGTTAATCGATTTCTATGATCTATGTCGCATTTTGTTAATAGGTTATGTGACTTTACGTGAAAGTTATAAGACTCTACACGTTTTTCCGTTTGGGATTTGTATGTTTAAAAAAAAAAAAATTTTTTTTTGGCAAAATTTTCTTCATAAATTTATTTCTAATTGCAAAAATGTTGATTTGGTAGAGAAAAAGTTTATTAATGGATTAAAGAAAATGTAATTATTAATTTTTGTCAATTTATTTCAGCAAAATCGAACTAGTCGTTCTCGAGTTATGTCAAACTACGTTTTGCCAACATTTTACAACTAAGCGAAAAAACATCAAGATAAGGAAAAAATGTAAAAGGTCATAAAAAAAAAACTGGCAAATACGAACGCAAAACCCTTTGAGGGTTTTAATATACTGACCTAGTACCATCACCCTGACTTGGAATTTCTCAAATAAGCAACACTCAGGGAATGCATTGCCTTGGCGAGTGGAAAGTAAATGATCGGAGGTGGGAAAGAGGAAGTAATGTTTATTGACACTTGCCTAGAACTTTTGGATGTCGCAGTTAGTGGGAAATAAATTTGCCAGAAATCGATTCCACAAATGGACTGTACGAGCGACAGCAACGAATTTAATCTGTAGTGTATAATGCGGTCAAATAGCCAATCGATAACAAATGAATGTGAGCTCCTAGAAAGTCGCGTATCACTGCCGAACATCCTTACGTCAGGAATAAGGCGACGGATGTCCGATGAATCAGCACCATCGCTCTCCTTTAAACACTGCCAAGTAGGTCCAAGGATGATTTTGGAGCTCCGGCCCATATATGGGAGTTGTATACCATCTTCGGCCTGATGGAAGTTGTATAGATAAGGGCTGCTATATATATTTCTGGCCTAATAATAAAAATGCGAATATTTTTTATCAAAAATGGTTTTATTGTTTTTCAAAGTATTCTCCTGCATGATTTATACACTTTTGCATGCGCTCAAACCAATTGTCGAAACACTTTTTCCACTCCGATTGAGACACCTCCAGAACATGGTTTTTGAATGCTTCAACAGCATCTTCTGGCGACAAAAATCGTTGGCCACGCATTTTTTTCTTGATGTGCGGAAATAAAAAGAAGTCATTAGGTGCCAAGTCAGGGCTGTGCGACGGATTACCCATCAAAAAGGCCGGTCAAAAAGGCGCTGGTTTGAGCTGATGCCTGAGAGCTCGCATTGTCATGGTGCACAATGATTCGTCATCTCTTGTTTATTTTTCGAATTTCTCCGAAGACTTCAGGCAAACAAATTGACCGTCCTACGTTGCTCAAGCGGAACAGTCCAGACCAGTTTTGCCGAAGAAACAGGCGACCATTTGCTTCGAAATGCTTTTTTCACGATTTGGTTGGATTTGGCTCGTCTTCGAAGATCCACACGGTCTATTGCTGTTTTGTTTCGGGCTCATACGCATAGATTCATGATTTGTCACCTGTGACGATCTTATAAACGTCTTTAGAAGCACCGCGATCGTATTTTTTCAAAATTTCTTTGCACCAATTGACACGAGCCTTTTTTTGAGTGATTGTCAAATTGTGCGGGATCAAACGAGAACAAACCTTTCTAACGATCAGATGCTCATGCAATATCGAATGTATGCTGGTGGAAAAAAGCCCAAGGATGCCTCTATCTCACGGTATGTCACATGACGATCTTGCATTATCAGTTCACTCACGGCATCAATGTTCTCTGGCACAACGGCCGTTTTTGGACGACCTTCGTCTTTGAGCGACGGCCACGATTGAATTCATTAAACCAGTTTTTCACAGTGCTATAGGCCATACAAAGATTTAAGTTCATCGATGCACTCTTGTCGTGATATTCCACGTCGAAAGTTTTGAAAAATGATCGCACGAAAATGTTCACGAGTTAATTCCATTTTTTTTTGCCAAATTGATTTTTTCAAGTCACTGTAAACAACACAAATAATGGTCGTACGTCAAAATGTTCTGAGTACGTTTATGCCAAACTTTCCAATGGAAATGTCAGATGGCGCCAGACAACACTTCAATATATTGACGACTTGGCCTACGGTCGAATGAATATGAATGGCAGAGGTTGCTGTCATTTGCGAAAGAGTAGAGTGGATTCACGGTCTGACCCAAAAGATCGTCAATGAAAATCAGAAATAAAGAGGAAGAAAAGACATAGTCCTGTGGTACACCTGCGGTCAGCCTATGAGTTTTGGATGAGAACCTATCTACAACAACTTAATAGTGCGATCTCTAAGAAAGCTCGATAATGTATTGTTTTAAACTGCGCAGTTAATATGGCATTAATTTTATAAAATACAAAACAAAAGGCTGAAGGCACAAGCCCATCATACAATTTCACAAAAGGATGTTTTGAAGAATAAAATTATTAAAAAATATTCTTTATGCTATTAGTGATTTGGTTATTATTTTTCCAAGTAGCAACAACAAATCACTGTGCTGCTAGAATTTGTATTCCCTTTCTCGTCAACTTACTACTGGTATTTCCATAATTTCGCACTTGGCTTTTTCCTCTGCAACCAACAGACAAAAGGGTACAAGAATTTGAATTATTTAACACTTGACAAGTTTCTGTATTTGTTTTGTCTTAGGCTTAGCTAAAAGAAACCGAAGCGGTAAACGAGACAGTGGCGGTCACAGTGACAGAAACAGGTATGTAGATTTTAGATCTGAACAGATGTTAGAATTATTTTGTTTCTAGCGACCGCTACCATTTCTTGTAAACGAGAACGCGCGTGAGTGTAGACGGTTTTCATGCGTTTATGGGTTTCACTTTATGTAAATTTGTGTTAATAAACAATTAGTTATGATTGTATATACAATTGTACAATGTACCATATTGACCACTTTATCATAAACAAAACAATGCCAGTATGTGTGCGCGAATAAAAACAATAATGAAATAAAATAAAATTGATTATGTTGTTTTACATACAACTATTTATGTAAATCTACTCTCGTACATTTCTATTTTGATACGTGCTAAATATTACAAATGTTTACGGAAATATACCAATACATATTTATAAAAACTACCGTTATTAATCTTGAGTATTGAATAAAATTCACACACGCTTTTACTGATTCATAAGGATATAAATGCTTTTGGAATTTCCGTAAAACAAGTTCAAGTAGAGTTCGCACAAAAAATAAGCGTCTTAGTTGGAAATTATGGATTAAACGCGTAACAAAATACACATTTTATGTAAGTAAATGCTTAGTCATTTACTTCTGGTTAATGCATATTTTACAGTGTCTTACGTTTAATGTTTATCCATAGCTCTAAATTTGGCATATGATTTCCTCAAGTTGCTAAAAATAAATTTTAAACCAATGAACATTATCAAGTAAAACAAAAGACTTAGAACACAAACACGCCATACAGTTTTGACGCATAATGGAAACTGCTTCTGTATACGCCTCGCCACTCTGAGGAAAAGGATATTATAAATTAGTTCCATGGAAAATATTTGTAACTTAAAGGTGTTTTTTCAGGCGTGTGGTTTTCAAGAAGAAATAGAATCAATAATTTAAGTTTATTATAAAGATAAGGGTTTGCCATTATGATTTCGGGCAAATGCTCGCTGCGGCTGGCTCGAATAAATTCCAGACGAGAGGCCTTATGTCAGCAATAATGCACCGAATACTCTCTTCCAAGGCGTCAATCGAGTCTGCGTAGACAAGCGACTACACATAATCCCACAAAATATAGTCGCACGATCTTGGAGGCTACTCCACAAGTCCACGGCGTAAGATAATGCGCTCACCAAAAGTTTCCTTCAATAAATTGATTGTTTCGTTGACTGTATGGCATGTAGCGGAGTTTTGTTGGAACCAGAGGTCGTCCACATCAACATCCTCCAATTCTGGCACGAACAAGTCGTTAATCATTCATGGCTCTATAGCGTTTCACATTGACTGTAACATTATGGCCGGCTTCATTTTTCAAAAAATATGGACCATTGATTCCCTCAGCCAAAAGAGCACATCAAGCTGTGATTTTTTTATCAACGGCAACGGCATGTGGATTTTTTTTAATCCAAATGCGCCAATTTTGGTTATTAACGCACCCATTCAACTAAAAGTGAGCAACATCGCTGAACAAAATTCTCTTGTACAAATCAGGATCGGGGGCCCTTCTCGTTTTGGGCCCATTCACAACGATTTGCAAACTTTGTTCCGGAGTAAGTCTATTCATAATGAAATGGCAAACCAAACAGATCATAAATTAAATCAAGTGACGCTGTCAAAAATATCAACTCCGAAAAAATTGTGTGGCCAGATTGAAAACCACATGTCTAAGAACACACCCTCTACTAAAATTATCGCTTTGCCGATCGACAGTGAACAATTTTTTTGTTTGCTGTTAATCTAAAGGTTGCAGTAAAACTGCGGGACGTAATTCTGGTTCGATCGAAAGACGGACACTATTATTAAACTATAACTATATTAAAGAAAATCAATTCCGATTTAGGTAAAGCTCCCGCACAAATGTTCAACCGATTTTATATCCATATCCACATATAACATCCAATTTTAATAAAATTTTGCACTCTTCATAACGTTTGATCCAAAAGCAGATCAGATACAAATGGGTCATATCGTCCAACATTTTGATATAGCCGCAATACAAAGGTCCCCTCGATTTTGGATAAATTAATACGAGTATGGAGCACCCATATTAATTCCGATTTCGATCAAATTGTATATAGAAGAAAGACAGGGTGGCGCACAAATCGTGCTACAAAAACAAAACGTAATAACTTGTTCTCTGTGTGAGCAATCGGCTTATTCTTTATTGTTTTTGGAAGGTTAATATTTAGATTTATTAAATTAAATGCTTGGATACCGAAAAGGGGATTTGCATAGTGCAGCAGTAACACGCTTTGCAGTCCTGCATTTCCTTCCAAAGGGAATTTTGGCGGGACTATGGCAGAACTCCCTTGAGTAGATGGACCATTATAAGGCTGGTAAACATATTTACCGAATTTGGAATCATCGCTTGAAGACCGTACAATCGAGATCCCCATGTTCGGGTTCAAGACACCATCGTCACTGTAGCATTGTCAATTCAGGCAAATCCAAGCGTTTTGACTCGAAATTTATCTGCGCAAATTGCAGTTAGCAGACGGTCATTACAACGGACAGTTCATGATGACTTAAACTTGTTTCTGAACAAAGCCCAAATTACAAGCAAATTAAATCCTCTGGATTTGCATAGTCGAAAAGAATTTTGCCAAAAAAATATTGAAATAGCAGAAGAAGATATTAGCTTGAAAAATTGCTTGTTTATGTCTGATGAAACCCATTTTGATCTAAACGGCGATGGAAACAAGCAACATTTTCGTAAATGTCGTGAATCTAATCCACAAAAACTCCATAAGAAGGACAAGCACCCAGAACGAGTTACTGTGAGGTGCGCAGTTTAATCAAGTTGCGTTGTGGGCCATACTCGTTTAAAGAAATCGGTGCAACAGTGATTGTCAATGGATATAGTTATTTAAAGATCTTGAAGGATCTGCGCCGAAGACATTTCCAATCTGTAAGCAACTGTACATATATCCAGAATCGTTTTTGCAGAGCGCCAACGAAAGTTCCCAAACAAATTAATATTCAGAAATTCCACTCTCCGCTGGCCTCTAGGGTCACCGGACCGGACTTTGTTTTATGGGGTTAAGTCCAGCAAGAGATGTACAAAATGAAACCAAGGAATTTGCCTGAATTGAAGTATTTATTAAAACAATAATTAAAAAGATTCTAACTTCAACCCTTCAGACAGCAATGAATTATTTTCTGATCAGGTATCGCATATGCGAGAATGAGCACAGTATATCGTCTTAAAAACAATAATTATTTAAATAAGATTGAGTTTTCTATACAATAAAAAAATAAATGAAAAAATTGATTAAAAAAAAGTTATTTGAATATCTTATTGTAGCACAGTTGGTGCTCCACCCTGTATGTTGGTGCTCCACCCTGTATATGTATATACTATATAGGGTCTCCGTTAAATATTCAAAAAATGGAGTCATCCCGTGAACATTTTCGTGCTATGATTTTTTACGATTTTCGGCGTGGGTTATCGAGACAAGAGTGTTTAAATCTTCTTGGTTCGACTTTTGGCGTGAAGCACCATCAAAAAATACTGTTAATTGCTGGTACCACGAGTTCAGTCTTGGACGCCGTTCGCTGCCGGATGAATTTCGTGAAGGACGTCCAACTTCGGTCACTTTGCCAGAAACCATCGATGCTGTACGTGAACTGATTAAGCAAGGCCGACATGTGACATACCGTGAGATTGAGGCATTCTTGGGGACAAGTATGACAAGCATCAATAAGATATTCCATGTTCATTTGGCCGTGAAAAAAATGTGTTCTCGTTGGATCCCATATATAATTTAACGAATGCTCAAAAATAGGCTCGTATGGATTGGTGCAAAGAGTTGTGGAAAAAGTATAACTGCGGTAGCTCAAAGGCAGTGTATAACAATGTCACAGGGGACGAATCATGGATCTATGCATATGAATCCGAAATAAAACAGCAATCGACCGTTTGGGTCTTTCAAGACATGCCAAATCCAACAAAAGTTGTTCGTGGGAGATGTGCATCGAAGCAAATTATTGCGTTTTTTTCGATATAACCGGCCATGTTACCACAGTTGCTTACGTGAAATGTAGGAGGTAAAATCTGAGTGGTATACAACCATCTGTTTGCCAACAGTGTTCGAACAATTCAGGAAAGATAATAAGAAAAGACGGATCATTTTGCATCGCGCTAATGCGAGCTCTCACACATCAGCTGAATCGATGAGCTATTTGACCACTCAAGATGTCGAATTGATGGGCCATCCACCGTACAGCCCTGATCTGGCACCCAATGACTCCTTCTTATTCCCTAGCATCAAGAAAAAAATACGTGGTCAACGTTTTTCATCGCCCGAAGCAGCTGTTAAAGCGTTCAAAAATCATTTTTTGGAGGTGTCTCAATCGGAGTGGAAAAAGTGCATAGAAAATTGGTTTGTTCGCATGCAAAAGTGTTTTTATCTTAAAGGAGAATATTTTGAAAATCATTAAAACCATTTCCAATAATAAATTATTGTGATTTTATTGCCGGACCCGAAATATAATTGGCAACCCTCGTATGTATGTTGAATCCACTCGTTCAAACTACAACTTTAAACTCATTCTAACATTTTGACACCTTTTATTATTTCAATTCATTCATTAGTAGTTCCACTAAAACCAGATAATATTACAACTCATCTCGAACTCTTCGTGTCTGACATTAAATAATAATTATTTTATAGCAACAACAACAATAACATGGGAAATAATGATTTATAGTAACAACAATTTTTAATTATAATTTAACTGTTAAAACAAATTAGACCATATGATCGATAGATGTGTCTGAGGTACTTTCACTTCTTAGTAATTACAAAGTACGGCATTAAAACGAATATTTAAGGCTAATACAGAACTGAGCTGAACAGTTATATCGGTTAACAATGCATTCCAACATTTCGAAGTAAAGTATATAAAACATTCTCAGATTTACTGCCAAGTATAAGGCACCCCACCATTGCTACCTTTGCAAAGAACCTAAAAGATTGTACTCCTACTCCCTCTGCGGTGAGTGTTACTGGGCCCAAATCCCTCCCCTCAAGACAAATTGCTAATTAAACATAATAACAACTGCTGCTGGCTGACTGGATTGTACAAGTATTTTTCGTTTTTCTTTTCAGGCAAAAGTGCTGAACCACCGCCACGGAGATAGAACGAGACGAGGCATTTAATAGCAATCAGGCAAAGTACAATCAACCGATAAGTAATGAATACCGACTGTACTACGTGCGAGTTAGATATTGGCTAAATATGAAAATGAAATACGCTAAGGAATCGACAGACGGACGGACAGACGAGCGGATGGCCGGGCGGACGGAAAATATACCCGCCAAACTAAATGCTCTTAGAAGATTGTGTGTGTGTTTTTTCCAGTACCAGTGAAGGTCAAACACTTTTTCCATCATTACACAATTGTTAGACTTTGTTGCTGTTTTCCATACAATTAACAATTTGTAGATTTTGTTTTAACAGCGAATACACAGTGGGTGATTTGGCTTCTTTTTTAGATTATGTGGAATTTTAAAAATACAAATTTTGAAAAAAAAATATCTGATTTTTTGTTACGCAATCGAGCGTATCAGAAGCATAAAGATCGTAAAAAACAAGTAAAAACGACGTTTAGTTTGGTCAGGCCGAACCTTATATACCCTCCTTCGACCGTAAGCTACTTAAGAGAAACAAGTAAAAACGTCGTTTAGTTCATCCGGGCCGAACCTGATATACCCTCCCTCGTTCTAACGCTAATAAAGAGCAGCCAGACCGAAACTGATATACCCTCCACACGCAGAGAAAATATATGGTGACAATATGGTCACGGCAACAATAGTATGTTCTCTGCAATAAAAGTATGGTCGTCGCAACCATAGTATTGTTTTTTGAATTTAATTTTGACAATAGTATGATTGCGGCAATATTAATATTGTTGAAATGTAACAATAGTATTGTTGCAAAATTAAAAAATAAAAATATGGTTGTAGCAACAATATAAATATGGTTGGTGGAAAAAAAAGTATTGTTTTGATGGGGTTTATGTTAACAATAACATGATTACGGCGATCGTACCGGCAAAATTGTATTTTTTTAATTTGAAAATGTTATTTTTACGAATCTTACGCAGTAATAGTAAAAAGAGTTTATTTTTTTTCGAAACAAACTACGAATTAGTATAACTGAAATATTTTAAATAAATAAATTTTTTTACTGTTTAAGAAATCACTCCTATTATTACATAACTTACATAATAAAATTCTCTATTGTTAAATAACAACTTATCACAATCTTTACAAAAAAATTTGGGGACCATAGTATGATTGTTTGTAAGTTATACTATGGTTGTGAGGATCATACTATGGTTGTACGTTAAACATACTATGGTTGTGAGGATCATAATATGGTTGTGGGGATCATAGTATGATTGAATGTGAATAAAAATATGGTTGTGGGAATCATAGTATGGTTGTGTGTGAATAATTCTATTATTGTGAGGACCATAATATTGTTATAGGGATCATAGGATGGTTGTGTGTGAACCATACTATTGTTGTGATGATCATAATATTGTTGTGCCACAACCATATAACCAACAATAGTATAATGCTCTGCGAATATTGGTTGGAGATCAAGGACCATGGTTGGGCGGGCAAAGTGTGAGAGCAAAGATCGAGCTCCTTTGTGATCGATCTGTGTGTGATCGTTTTTTTGTGAAATAGTTTTTTTTGTTGTTGAATATTGTTTTTTGTTTGTCCCTCTGGACTAAGATTGGAAGGGTTGGAACGTCTTAGTGCCATTGTGAGGGCACGCAACATAAATGGTTCTCCAACCCAACCATACTTTTTTTCTGCGTGCATCGTTCTAACGGTACTAAAGCGCAAAAAAAATTGAGTACCCATATTCTGACAATGCTGGACGTTTCATGGGCCACATGATCCAAACGTCCAGCACCTATGTTTTTATTATGTTATTTATTAAACATTGTCCATTTACAAAAATTATGATTTGTCAAGCAAGTTTTAAAAAGCTTGCCGAACCTGATATGCCTTCCATGGTCCCAACGCTACTAAAGCACAAAAAAAACTGAGTACCCATATTCTGACAATGCGGGACATTTCATGGCAGCTATGTTTTATTATTTATTATTTGTTTGTTAAGCAAATTTTAAAAAGCTTGCACTTTTTATCGATTTTCCTGTAGCCCCTTACAGGGAAACGTTTTTCCCCCTACGACGATTTCGCCCATTATCAACCCCAAAAAGCTTATGGCCACAAACCTAAAGCATTTATAATTTCAGGATTCTACATTAGGACGCCCATTAGCAACCCCAAACAGCTGATGGCCACAAACCTAAATAATGCATAATTTGAGGATTCTACGTTGATTCGTTTCACCGCTATCGTACTTTCAACACATAAATGGAAGCCGACGGATAATTGTAGATCGTCTTAAAGTTTTACGCCGAACAATATTTCGTGGTGCTGCAAAAGGAATTTTAAATTTAAAGGGTGGTTAAATTTCAAGGGCCGATGTTGATTTTGAATAAAACACAAATTATTTAAAAAATTATTATCATTTCTTTTTATTATGATAATATTAGTATGGCTCAATTATGTATGGAGCAAAATATCGTCCAAATGACTGCCGCGACCTCGGCGGCACACCTCCATCCGATGGTCCAAATTTTCGATGACGCTGAGGCATAATTGAGGTTCTATGCCGTTAATGTGCCGAAGTATCTCATCCTTTAGTTCTTGAATTGTTGCTGGCGGCGTACAAATAACCTTACAAATAACCTTAAAGAAAGAAGTCCAACGGTATCAAATCACATGATCTTGGCGGTCAATTAACATCGCCGCGACGTGAGATAACACGGCCATTGAATTTGTCGCGCAAAATCCACAAAAAAATCCATTGTTTCGTTAGATGTGTGGCAAGTAGCACCGGCCTGTTGAAACCACATATCGTTCACATTAATATCTTCCAATTCGGGCCATAATAACTTCGTTATCATCTCACGATAGCGGACACCATTCGCAGTAACTGCCTGACCGGCCTCATTGTGGAAAAAATACGGCCAGCCCATAAACCACACCAAACAGTCACTCTTTGTGGGTGCATTGTTTTTTCGACAATCACTCTTGTATTGTCATTCGCCCAAATTCGGCAATTTTGCTTATTGACGAATCCACTAAGGTGAAAATGTGCCTTATCACTGAAGAAGATTTTATTCGAAAATTGATCATCCACTTTATAATAAGCCTGAATAACTTTAACGCTTTGCTCGCTTGTGTATCTTTCCATTGCTCAAATTGAGAAATATCAAATGAAATGCAGAAAAAACTTGACGTTTAGGAGTGGTTCACATTTAACATCAGCTTTTAAAAAAAACACCCTATAGTACACCATCCATTTTTTGGTGAAAAGGTCGATAACTGAGTATGCCATCTATTCTTTGATAAAGGTTATGAAAATATTCAATGTTTATACCCTCCATTGTATTATTCCGTTGGCAACTTTGTTTTTCCGTTTGCAACACATCAAAGCCCAAAAAGTAAAGCATGTGGTTTTCAAGAAGAACAAAATGCATATAATTTAATGTTATGGCCAAGAATTTAGCTTTATTATAAAGATAAGGGTTTAACTTTATTATAAAGATAAGACTATGCCATAAGGTTTTGCGGCTGCCACTTTTGGAAGAGGCCGCCGCGGCTAGCTCGAATAAATTCCAGCCGAGAAGCCCAATTTATGACCACTTTCTGCAGCATTTGGGGCCGTATATCAGCAACAACGAGCCGAATATTCTCTTCCAAGGCGTCAACCGCTTCAGGCTTATCTACGTAGACAAGTGACTTCGCATGACTACTCCACAAAAATAGTGCAGCGGTGTTAATCGCACGATCTTGAAGGCCACGCCACCGGCCCACAACGCGAGATAATGCGCTTACCTACAGTTTCCTCTAATAAATGGATTGATTTGTAGGCTGTATGGCATGTAGCGTCGTCCTGGTGGAACCAAATGCCGTTAATAATACGGGCTTCAATTTCAACTAGCAAAAAGTCTGTGCGAACACCATTCAAGATAACGTTCCGGCCATCATCAATTTAAAAAAATATGGACAGTTGATTCCACCAGCCCAAATGAGGTTTACTATTTATATTTCGGGTCCGGCAATAAAACCACCATAATTTATCATTGGAAATGGTTTTCTTGTCTTTCAAAATATTCTGCCTTAAGATCAATACACTCGCATACGCACAAACCAATTTTCTTTTTCCACTCCGATTGAGACACCTCCAAAACATAATTTTTGAACGCTTGAACATCTGCTTCGGGCGATTGACCTCAAAACTTTTTTAAATGCAAGGGAATAAGAAGAAGTCATTGGTTGCCAAATCAGGGCTGTACGGTGGATGGTTCATCAATTCGACATCTTAAGTGGTCAAATAGCTCCTCGTTTCAGCTGATGTGTGAGAGCTCGCATTGTAGTGATGAAAAATGATCCGTTTTCTCTTATTATCTTTCCTCATTTCTTTGAACACTGTTGGCAAACAGATGATTGTGTACCACTCAGAATTGACCATCCTACGTTCCACTAAAGGTACTGTGGCAACATAGCCGGTTATACCGAAAAAACGCAATCATTTGTTTCTTGCTTCGATGTACTTCTTTCACAAACAGCTTTTGTTGGATTTGGATCGTCTTGAAAGACCCACACGGTCGATTGCTGTTTTGTTTCTGGTTCATATGCATAGATCCATCATTCGTCACCTGTGACAGTGCTATGCACTGCCTTTGAGCTAGCGCAGTTATACTTTTTCAACATCTCTTTGCACCAAACCATACGAGCTTTTTCTTAAGCATTCGCCAAATGCGGCAAATTTTGTTTATTGACGTTGCCGTTGCGCCAGAAATGGCCCTCATCACTGAACGAAATTTGGTTGAAAACAGCGGATCCTCCCGTTTCTCACCGAACGCTCATTTCCATAATACAGTTGCCAACATTTGAAGGAAATTATATACAATAAATGGCATAAAATGTCCTTTCGAATGAACAATAAAGATTCTAAGGTACACTTGATTTGAATTTTTGTTTTTTTTATTATTTTGAAAAATATTATATGTGACGCGCAAAATAGAAAGGGACCTAAGGTTGAAAACCAGTTTTGTTCAGGAGAGTCATTTTAAAGATTAGGTCCTTTTCTATTTGCGCTTAGAATCGTCGACTTCACTTTCATAAAACGCGCATATTTCTGGGAGGGAACACTTTTGGGGCATGGGATCGGTCTCTTTCGATGCTCAGATGTTGTCCACATCAAAAAAAGAAAAAGGTCCCTTTCTCTATGCGCTGTCACATATATTGATCACCCGTATTCTGAATCGTCATAAAAATGATATGGATCTGGTGTGTCTCTCTGTGAAAAGCAAACAACAGTTCGCACTATTGAAGTTAGATGGTTGAAATTTAGCAGAAACATGTGTTGATGAATTGAAAATGGGTGAATCGACCAGGAGGTACAATATTTCCCCCCATAGGGACTGGGTCAATTTCTAAAAAAAATCAGAAACCATGAACTTTAATACAATTTCTTATGAACTATAATGGACATGACAATGTTTTTTGGATGACATGATGTAGCTTATATCGAAACACATCCTGTGGCAAATGTGGGCGGCCCACGCCCACTTAAAAAAGTTAAATTCATGGCCAAAGTAAAGGACCGATGGTTAACAATTTTAAAAGAATGTGAAATCACTAACTAGGAAATTATTATAAACTGTATTGAGTTAAAATCGGACAACGAGGAGTTGTGACGTCCAGACAACCCTGAACCTGGAAAGTGCATATACTATGAACTATTAGAGATGTGACTATCATATTTGGTACATGTGATGTTGGCATGGCTGTGCTATGCCACCTTTAAACCCTGTATTTAAGGCCAAACTAATTGCCTAATCATTATAACAGAATAAAATCTATGAACAGCATATTGTTACTGAATATGATGTGTTAAATTTGTACAAAAGGGCTTCACACCTCCCAAACAACCCTAAACTTTAAAAGGCCGTATCTTGTGAACTAATATCGAGAGGCGGATATCTAGTAGTTGGTATTCATGATGTTAGTATGAAAGAAAAACATCCCGACAAAAAAGATGCCGGCGCAATCATTTGCTTCGAGGTACTTCTTCCACGAACAACTTTTGTTAGATTTGGATCGTCTTGAAAGACCCATATGGTCGATTGCTGTTTTGTTTCGGGTTAATATGCATAGATCCATGATTCGTCACCTGTGACAATGTTATACACTGCCGTTGAGCTTCCTTAGTTATACTTTTTCAACATCTCTTTGCACTAATCCACACGAGATTTTTTTTGAGCATTCTTCAAATTATGTGGGATCGAACGAGAACTAATTTTTTTCACGGCCAAATGCAATATGTTATTGATGCTTGTCATACAAGTACTAATGCTCAAGGATGCCTCAATCTCACGGTATGTCACATGTCGGTCTTGCTTAATCAGTTCACGCACAGCATCGATGGTTTCTGGCAAAGTGACCGAAGTAGGACGTTCCTCACGAAATTCATCCTGGAGCGAACGGCGTCCGAGACTGAAGTCTTAGTATTCGTACCAGCGATTAACAGTGGTTTTTGATGGTGCTTCATCGCCAAAAGTCGAAACAAGTTGATTTAAACACTCTTGTCTCGATGACCCACGTCGAAAATCGTGAAAAATCTTCGCGCGAAAATGTTCACGGGATAATTTCATTTTTTGACTGAGATGAATTTTTCAACACACTGTAAACAAAACAATTCGCCCTCGAATGACAAAACGTTCTGAGTGAAGTTATACTAAAAACGGTCAAAGTTTTCAATGGAAGTTCCAGTTTGCACCTGGGAATACTTGTGATGTCAGGACCCGAAATATAAATAGCAACCCTCGTAATGTACTGGAAGCATAATTTTTTTGTTTATTAAAATATGTTCTATTATTTTAGTTGTTTATTGTCTGGCGACAACCAAGTATTAATGTGGATATTTTATATTCTTGTTCCTGTCCTGTTCGTCTATAGGGGATCTGCTTTGATATCTAGGTGGAGACAACGCGCCATTTGCACTGAATGCATCCACAGAGACATAGGAGTCAGCTGAGTGCGCTTGGCCGGAGAATTGAAGGGCTGCAGCACGTCATTGTGGTCTAATGGAGGGCAGGACAGATGTCCGTAATGTAAGCATCAATTCGTGCCCAATAAGAATTTAGGCGGCTGCACCATCCAGATCTCAGAAGCAAGCGCATCTGCCGAGGTAGTACCTTCTCATCGGGTGAAATCTCCGGGGGAGGTTTCCCTAGTACTACATTCATACTGTAGCTGGATATTGCTGCTGCGACCTTATCAGCGTGAATATAGTTCAGACCTGCCTGAAAGTGTTGTTGTTTTATGCTGACAGCTGGTGCTACTGCTTTCGCTATTGCGTGCTGCGGGGGAATTAACCAAATATTCGTGGGTCCAAATTTATCACAGTTATTTCTTGTCCACTCAGAACGTCCTATGCAAAATTTGACCACTATTGGATGTTATTTGTGGCTTTTAGAGCGACATCGAGAGGGGCCTTTGTGTGGGGGCTTTTCGAAAACATGGTCCGATATGGCCCAGTTTTACCAGACTTTATAATCCTTGCTGGCTGCTTTTTAATAACATGGACCCATATGGGCCAATTCTACCAGAGCTGGATACTGGTTTTTCTAATACGGGTTCTTTACGATCTATGTAAAATTTGGCAGGAATTGGATGGAGTATGTGGCTTCTACAGCTGCAGGTTCTAATAAGGAATCCATCTTATGAAAAAAAAATCGCCAAAATAGGTTCGATCTGTTCTTTGATAACAATGATAGATGAACAGTCGAACGGATCTGGCTCAATGAATACAGGTGGTGATTCTGAATCGATCGGTATAATAAACATAAGGTTGATACTTATATAAGTATATGCGCAAAACACCCCACACGCAGAGAAAAAATATGGTTACTATATGGTCACGGCAATAATAATATTGTCTCCGCAATAAAAGTATGTTCAATGCAACCATAGCATTGTTTTTTGAGTTGAAGTATGACAATAGTATGATTGTCGCAATATTAATTTTGTTGAAATGTAACAATAGTATTATTGCCAAATTTGAAAATTAAAATATGGTTGTAGCAACAATATTAATATGGTTGGTGCGACAAAAGTATTGTTTTTTGGGTTTTATGTTAACAATAATATGATTACGGCAATCGCACTGTAGATTGTAATTTTCCTTCATTTGAATATGAACAATGTTATTGTTATTGTTGCGAATCTAATGCAATAATATTACATTTATATGAAACTGCGTTGGCTTTGTTTAATTAAAATGTTTTTAATAAAAAACGTTTACGTATTTCTAAAATGATTTTTTCTACTGTAAAATATGCCACTACTGTTATTTTGATTTAAATGTACTTCTAAATAATTTGTCATAATTCAAATCCATTGTTGAAAACCTTACCCAATTTTAATAAATAATTTTGGGGATCATAGTATAATTGTATGCGATCATACTATGGTTGTAGCGACATAACATGGTTGTATGTGAAACAAACTATGTTTGTGAGGATTATACTATGGTTGTGAGAATCTTAATATGGTTGTGGCAACCATAATTTTTTTCTGCGTGCAGTCTCCCAGTGTGCCACAGCTCCAACTACAACAAATAATTAGTACATATATTTGAGTTATTAGAGTTTGCGGTAGAATATAAATATTGTATTATTTTGTATTTGCGCCAACATTTGTATTCTGCTGCCTTATAATTATTTTTCAGATACGATTCGTAATGCGAAGAGAGTGGCACAGGGGGCGAAACGATGTTAAATTACCTGAAATTATATAGATTTTATTTGTGTCTAAGTGCTGTCGTTCAGTTTTTTTCTTCTTTTCTTTCAAGATTGAATGTTTTGAGTTGTGTTTAATGTCTGTCACACTCATTTATTTAAAGCATATCGAAACTGTTTCGAACGGCGTGATTTATTGCCACGAACGGAGTTTGATTTAATGTCCATTTATGCCAAGCGATGACGGGGCTGATGAAGTGTGACGTCATTCCGTATGTAATGAGGCTTGATTAAACGGATGTGGTATCCACTCGAATAGTTATGTATGTTAGCATGGACTAGTAATTGCAGTTGGGCTTGACAAGATAGTGGCATTTTCTAAATGGCTACTTTTTATGAAAAAAATCATTTTGGAAACCTTAGAAATTTTACCGTATATTAACAACAGTATTAAATAACTATTTTAAAAGGAAATATAAGTTTTAAATATTTCAAAAAATTCTATGAATATGACCCCTATTAACAAATAAATAAAAATTAAAAAAAAACTGACCTTAAGCTTGAATAAAAATAAAAGAGTTTATAAAAACCATAATTTATAGAAAGAATAGTACGAACGCTTTATCCTTATATAGTTTATTAAAAGAGATTATAAGGCACATCCTCCTAGTTTTGTTAAATAATAAATAGAAGGTTACAAACAGTAATATAAGACAGGGACTTAAACATTAGCAGATGTTACTACGAATCCAAATATTGATAAATTCAAAGATCATAGTCAGATTTAACACCATGTTTCTTTTGAACATTTGTTCAATTAGAAACCAAAAAGTTATTCAAAAGGCAGACGAAAAGACTTTTAGTTGCAAACAAGGGAAATGGCAGTTTGCAAAATGTTCAATAGAAACATGGTCTCAAATCTGACCATGAACCAGGCATAACAGTTTTCATTGACCAACGTTACAAACCAAAAACATATTGTTTTATTTCTAGGATTCAACTTGAATTGCGGTTAGGAGCGCGGTAGTTTGCTTTTTTGCAGAGCAGGCTGTGGCGGCACACTTGGTCGAAGAGAGTGCAGAGTATGCATGGCTTATAGTGGCTGACGGGAGATTTGTACTCGTCTGCCTTTCAATTGCCATCATGCATTGGACACGTGGGGAGAGGTAATTTTGTGTTGAACCGTATTTTTCAAATGCGCACTCGATCATTGCAGTGCAGCGTGCTTTTTGTTTACGAGTCTCTGTTCCCCCACGCGGATGTGTTCCTGGATGGCAATTGTAGATTGGGTAACTTTATTGCGAACAGCAGGGAATGTGTCATGTGTAGGAAGGGGACCTGAGAGAAGGATTACAACACCACAAAACATCGAGAGAGTTAGAGCAGCAGTAGTGCAATCTCCGAAACGCTCTACTCGGAGGCAATCACTTGCTCTTGGCATTTCCACACTTTTTCCAGCCGGCTCTTGAGGCAATGCAATTAGAAGGTACATGGTTCCATCCGGATGGTGCCACTGCACACACAGCAGGTTTACCATGAATTGTTTGAGGCAAATGTTTCCTGGACGGCTTACCTCTTTGAGGGGTGATGTGAACTAACCGGCATGCTCACCAGACGTAGCCCTATGCGATTTTTTCCTTTGGGGTTAGCTAAAGTCGAAGGTGTATATCAACCATCCCAACACCTTGGAAGACCTTTTTAACAATATTGAGGCTGAAATTGGCAGAATTCCAGTCGACATGCTTGTGAGAGTCCATAAAAACTTCAGGAAACATATGCAGCTGTGTGGGGATAGCGAAGGTCGACATTTGCCAGATTCACTTTTTTAAACTATGAAATTTAAAATTTCCCTTTCTGTTCAATATAGTTAAAATATAAAATAAATTTTTCTAAGGTTCAAAATTTTTTAATTCCATTCCCAAATAAGCAAACTTTGCACTCCACCCATATTACTATGTTAGTTTTTTTATCACAGGATTTTTAAAAAAAAAATTGTTTGACTTTTTAATTGAAATCTAATTTTTTTTTAGGTTTATCAGTATGCCTGTCAAGCATACTTATATTTATTGTGGCCCTTTTATCCTCTTTTTTTAAAATATAATCCTGATGAAGTTTAAAATGTATTTAAAATCTTGTCCTTAAATACTGCAACAGAAATTGGAAACTTTTTATCACAGGATTTTTAATTAATTTTTTGTTTTACTTTTTTATTTAAATTTAATTTTTTTCGGTTGAACAGGGTAATCCCTGTTCCGGCTCAAGACCTCTTGCATCTATATTTGAATAGAAGACAAGTTTTATACAAAATGTTAAAGTGACATTGAATTTCGTTCGGTTTTACTTTCAACAATTGCAGCAAAGCTTTCTGAGGAGGGTTGTTTCGGACCCGAAATCATGATAAAAGCAGTGTGCAGCCACGAAAATCAATGTCACTTTGCCATTTTGTTAAAAACTTGTCTTCTATTTAACGAGGTCTTGAGCCGGTTAATCCCTGTGCAATGTCTAAAAGCAACAGATCGAAATAAAACAAACGAGCTAAACATTTTTGTTCGGTTTATCATCATAGCAGTCAAGTTTATTTCTTTTGGCCCTTGTATACTCTTTACAAAAATAAAGTCCCGATGAACTTTGAAATGTCTTTAACATTATGTCCTCAATACAGCAACACACGGTCCCACCAACATGGGTTTCGAATTATACCGACAAAGCCGAAAATCGAAATTCTTAAATGGAAGACCTATGTGTCTGAAAGTCTTGAGAACTAGTGGATAAACAAAATATTTTTCATAGAAATGTGTTAACAGGGTTTCTCAATTGACTCAAGAGACTAAGGTATCTATTCAAATATGCAAAATTACTCTCCAGAGAAACCCACAAAAAGGTTAAAATACCAAAAACACAGTAAAAAAAACAATTGTCATCTTTGATGAATGATGAAATTGCATTAATGATGAATTGCAATAATTAACTATTAGAGTTAATTATTGTTCGGCTGATATTGCTCAATGATATTTACTAGTGATTTTAAATCATAAAAATCTGAACCACAGTGCGGTGTAGGGTATACAAAATCGAGTTTCACTTTTTACCAATTGGCCCAGTTTCACTGTCATGGTTTAGAAGCAGCAGCTCTAAGTACATATTTCAGTTTCTCTCCAAAACTACGATCACACCTGTTCGTTCTGAGCAAACAGAATTTGAATAAAGTACTTAACATGTTCCATCTCAATTACTGAAAACATCAGACACCAACCAACAGCTTGAGGCATTTTATTCACTTCAAATTATTTCAATTGAGTGAATTTGAAGTGTTGTCTATCGGTCTGATCGCACTATCGCGATGTTACCAATACTGTTCATTGAACTTTGTATTGTTCAATAAAGCAGACATTTATTGTAAATGTTGTTGCGTTGTGTTAGCGCGATTTTAACACACTAACCAACTATTTTTAAACATTTTTTTTCATATTAATTGAGGTGACAACAAGAATGTAAAGAATTTTTATGATAGGCTAGGACGATTCAATTTCTTCTTCTATTTCTGGGGTGTATCAGTCTCGACGAAAGACATCTTGATAAAATTTAATGATAAAAGTTAGAGCTTTGCAACAAAAAGAAAGAACATCAAAGAGAATTATTTTTGAAAATGAATAATCGTTGGCATGTTTGATTTTTTTTTTAATTTTATTACTTTGGGTAGTCTGCGCTATTACCACACAATCCGGGTAAAAATATTTAACATTTTTTAGCGGCGTTTTTCCATCTCGTAAATATCGTGGCTTTTTATACCCTAACCCTATTTTATAAGAGGGTATTTATCATTTGGTACGTACAAAAAGTGTAACACATCGAAAAAAGCATTTAAGACTCTACATATGTTTTGACCAAATCTGTGTCATAACTTTTTAAGACATTTGAGCCTTGTCCTTCTCTGCGGCTGGTTCGAACAACAATTCTCGAATGAAGCTACCAATTGTATTGAAATTTAGCATGTTTTCCAAAAATACCTACGAGGGTGGTTCGGAAAGTTCTTAGCCTATCATTGAAAGAGAATAGTTAGTTTTTCAAAAATATTTTTATTTTTCAATATAATCTCCTGAAACTTCAATACACTTAGTCCAACACTTAACTAGAAATTCTATCCCTTGATTATAATAGTTTTCCTCAAAATAGTGGTTTACAACTGTAATTGCATCTTCATTTGAGGTAAAACGCTTGCCAGCAAGGAATTGTTTTTAGATTTGGGAACAGGTAAAAGTCACTGGGAGCTAAATCAGGAGAATAAGGTGGGGGGTCAAGCAACTCCTAATTTAATTTGTTGATTTTAGCCATTGTTAAAACACTCTTGTGCGCTGGTGCGTTGTCTTGATGAAAAATTATTTTTTTGTGTTGTAAGCCAGCACGTTTTTCTCGAATTTGTACATTTAATTGATCTAAAAGGTTGCAATAGTACTCTGAATTTATTGTTTTACACATTTGCAGATAGTCATTCAATAAAATATATTTGAAGTCCCAAAAAACCGTTGCCATAACCTTACCAGCCGATTGAATTGTTTTTGCCTTCATTGGGGCACTTCCTCCAGCTTCAGTCCATTGTTTGGATTGTTCTTTTGTCTCTGGAGTATAGTGGTGGATCCATGTCTCATCAACAGTTATGAAACGACGCTTAAAATCCATTTTATTTCGCTGAAAACGATCCAAACAAGCTTGAGAAATGTTCATTCTTATGCGTTTTTGGTCGACTGTTAACAAGTGCGGCACCCATCTTGCAGAAAGCTTTTTCATCTGTAGTTCTTCATGCAAAATTAAATGGACTCGATCATTTGAGATGCCCATGATATAAGCTATTTCACGCACTTTTATTTGTCGATCATTTAATACCATATCATGCACTTTGGCTTCAAATTCTGTTGTTGTTGCTGTTTTTGGACCTCCACTACGTGGAAGGAGCACTTTCACCTAACACATTCACCATATCATTTTGAATTTCTTATCCCGATAAACCTTTTTTATGTAAATATTTAATGACACCACGCATTTCTAATTTTTCCATTGTAAAAAAATCGCCGATGCGTCTTTTGTGAACACCTGTTTCTATATGAAGGAGTTGCCAGATCGAAACAAAATTTAACATGTGTTCATAGCAGAGATGGAAGTTTCCGAACCGCCCTCGTATATGATTGGAAATGGGCAATATTGCCGCACCCTTTCTGGTACCTCCCGCACAAATCTACCATTTCGCCCACTTTTGGTACTCTTGTAATGCAAGGTGGCGCTCCAAATATGCTACAATAAGAACATTTAATCCATGTATATTTTTTCTAATCAATGTATATTTTTTTTATTGTATATAATATTCAATTTAATTTTCTATGATTAATTGTGCTGAAGATAAAAGACCGTACATGATCTCCATGTTCATCCACACATATGCGACACCTAATCAGAAAAATATTCATTGCTGCTTGAAGGGTTGAATTTGGGATGGCTTTAATTATTGTTTTCGTGGACTGCTACAATTCAGTCAAATTCCTTGGATTCGTTTTTTCCAACTCTTTCTTGGCATAACCATAGCCCCAAAGAAAATGACTAAAGGTGTGATATCACATGATCTAGGCGGGCAACTCACCGGTTAAAAAGGTGAAATCAGCCCATTGTTTGAGCACTTGTATGGCAAGTGGCAACGTCCTGTTAAATGTCGTTAAGATTACGGGCTTCAATTTCAGGTAGCAAAAAGTCCGATATCACGGAGCGATAACGAGCACCATTCATCATTTTTGAAAAATATGAACCGATGATTCCACCAGCCTATAAACTGCACCAAACCGTGGTTTTCTCTGGGTATAATGGCACCTCTTGAACCTCGCCTGGTTGCTCTTCAGCCCAAATGTGTCAATTTTGTTTACTGACGTTGCCGTTGAGCCAGAAATGGGCCTCATCGCTGAACAACATTTTGGCAGAAAACTTCAGATCGTGTTTATACAGGGTGCAGCGAGGTGTTTTTTTGCATTGCAGGCTGTGGCGGCACTATTGGTCGAAGTGGTATCTATTCAAATATGCAAAGTTACTCGCAGAAAAATATTCATTGCGGCTTGAAAGGTTGAATTTGAGATTGCTTCAATTATTGTTTTCATGGACTAATACAATTCAGTCAAATTCCTTGGTTTTGTTTTTTCCACCTCTAGTTGGGCATAACCTCATAAAAAAATAGTCTGAAGCAGTGAGGTCCGGTGACCTTTGGGGCCAGCGGAAAGTAGAATTTCTAGATATTGATTTGTTTGGGAATTTTCGTTGGAGCTTTGCCAAAACCGGTTGCTTCATATTGCTGAAACCAAATGCTGACGAATCGGATACGTCTTCGGCGCAGTGCTGGGTAAAAAAAACTTCTTCAACATTTTTAAATAACGATCCCCTATAACGATCACTGTTACAGAGTATGGCGCCACAATGCAGCTGGATAAAATTCAATACAGTTCCGTCTCATGCACGCAGAGAAAAGATATGGTTACACTATGGTCACCGCGACAATAATATGTTCTCTCCAATAAAAGCATGTTCGTCGCAACCATAGGATTGTTTTTTGAATTTCATTTTGACAATGGGATGATTGCGACAATATTGCTATTGTTGAAATGTAACAATAGTATTATTGCCAAATTTAGAAATGAAAATATGGTTGTAGCAACCATATAAACATGGTTGGTGCAACAAAAGTATTGTTGTTTAAAATTTACGTTAACAAAAATTTGATTACGGAAATCATACAGTATGGTTGTGACTATGAACATAACAAAACAGGTTTTATAGAGCATACATGTATGTGTGTGCGTATGTTTTTTTGATATACAAAAAAAAACACAAACACACGATACAGTGAATGGTTGCTGTCCATTAAAAAAAAAACAACAACAATCGGAAGGTAGTTGGAGGGATTTTTATTATGTTTACTTTGTTCGGTGAAATACTCTACTGCCGACTGGTTCTTGTTTATTTAAAATCAGCCTGCACTTAAGTATATAGCCATTGTACATGGTTTAATTACATTCGTTACTTTGTGTCTACGGATGGTGAAGTAGCATTCACCTCTGCTGGCAACTAAAAGTATTTTTGACCATTGGAATACATATTTTTGTTTCTTGAATGAAATGTTTAATAAAAACATAGCTTCAAATCTGGCTATGAACTAATAGTAATGCAATTTTAAATAACATACTTAATAAAAACCTCTATTTTTGAATAACAACAATAACCAATCCTAATAAATAATTTTGGGGATCATAGTATGGTTGAGTGTGAATCATACTATGGCTGTAGGGATCATAGTATGGTTGCGTATGAATCGTACTATGGTTGTGAGGATCATGCTATGGTTGTATGAGAAACATACTATGGTTGTGAGGATCATAGCATGGTTGTGGAGATAATAGTATGGTTGAGTGTGAATCATACTATGGTTGTGTGGATCATAGAAGGTTGCGTATGGTTGTAAGGATCATAGCATGGTTATGTGTGAATCATACTATTGTCACCCCAACCATACGAATATTGTCACCCCAACCATACTTTTTTTCTGCGTGTGGAGTATTTGTGTATTCGATTTTCTTCATACACGACAATTTTCTTGTTTACATTGCCGTTTTGATCAAAATGGACCTCAGCAGAAATAAACAAGCAATTTATAGAGCTGGTGTCTTCTTCGGCAAATTCAATAATTCTTAGCGAAATTCCATTCTAATATGCAAATCCAGAGGGTTTATCTTGCATGTAATTTGGACTTTGTAAATTCCCGCCTTAAACTATCCCAATCCTCTTTTCGATATCCCAAGCACTCATTTCAATAAATTTAAATACAATCCTTCTAAATTATAATGGGTGACCCATCTAGATCTCACCAAAAATCCCACAATAATACGGAATAGAGATACAAATAATTGGATTCTCACCCACACCCCTTTTGGTATCCACCACAAAATTGTCCCTGTTTTAGTGTACATAAGAACCATCATAAATAGCCTAGTGATTCACTAAAAGAAATTCGTTTATATTGGAACTTTATAATATTTTTATAACAGCTTTATGACCGCCTGCGATAAGATTGAAGGACATGCCCCATTATGGTATCTTTAGTGAAAATGACCCACTTTTGGTATTTGAATAATAATTTTTAAGATTATGCTGAAAATAAGTAATTAATTGCATTAATTAAGCCTTTGTTACGCCCCTTCCTACACAAACTACCCCCGCACGCCTCATTCTAGTACCTCCCAGACCTTTTACGAGATATCAATAAAATTGGTTTGCTTCATGCAATGGAGAACGAAATGCAGGAAAATATAAAATCCATATGTGACGCGCAAAATAGAAAGGGACCTAAGGTTAAAAACCAGTTTTGTTCAGGAGAGCCATTTTAAAGATTAGGTCCCTTTCTATTTGCGCTTAGAATCGTCGACTTCAATTTCATAAAACGCGCATATCTCTGGTAGGGAACACTTTTGGGCATGGGATCGGTTTCATTCGATGCTCAGATGTTGTCCACATCAAAAAAAAAATAAAATGAAAATTGATTTTTTTACCCTTAGGTCCCTTTCTCTATGCGCTGTCACATATATTGCTGAGGGTATATGTAAGCCGCATCAATTGACTGAATTTTTTTTTACTTGTTTTTATTGGATTTCATTCGATAGCAACAATATTTACTCCAAAATTCTGTGGTTAATATTGAAGAAAAATAACACACACAAATATCGTTTAGTTGAAATATTGACATATTTTGTTCTTAAAATAATTGGTGTTATTGTTTAGGTTAAAGCAATTTGTATAAAATCCAAATAAATTTAGTATTTACCAATACTTGTTGACAATTTGCAATACCGTTAATTAGAACATTTGAAAAATATATGCAAATGCGACTTATTTTAGATTTTGAGATTTTTTGCGGTCAATTTATTTTTAATCAGTGGTCAATGATTGGCAATGCCAGACACTGTGGCATTTTGACAATGCTTTGTTTATGATTGAGAGCTTTGACTTGCACTTGAGGTACGTAGAAAATTCTAGAGAACTATCGAAAATTCGATCTCGTGCAAAATGTAGATGGAGTTATCATACGGGTCTTCCTGGTCATCCGTCAAAACTGATAACACTCCAACACCACAGGGGTATTATGATTCAATAGGAAGGGATATAGGTTTGCTTATAAACTGAAGCTGGGAAACGTTTATCCTCGATTTGGAAAATGTGAAATTCTGCTAAAGAATGAAAAGGTTTTTTTGCATTGTCACTGCAAGCAGAGAAAAGATATGGTAACTACACGCAGAGAAAAAGCATGGTTACTACATGGTCACGGCAATAATAATATGTTCTCCGCAATAAAAGTATGTTCGTCGCAACCATGGCATTGTTAACTGAATTTATTTTTGACAATAGTATGATTGCTGCAATTTAAAAATGAAAATATGGTTATAGCAACAATATAAATATGGTTGGTGCGACAAAAGTATTGTGTTTTGCGTTTTATGTTAACAATAATATGATTACGGCAATCATACTGTATGATTGTAATTTTTCTTCATTTAAATATGCTTTTAAGAACAAATGTTATTGATATGGATCTAATGCAATAATATTACTTTTTTTTCGAAATTAAAATTTTTTAAACAAGCTGCTGAATGAAGCAAGCTGAAATATTTTTAATAAAACGCTAACGTTTATTTAAATTTATTTTTTCTACTGTGAAATAAATCACTCCCTGTTATTTTGAATTTAATGTATTTTTGAATAATTTTCATAATTCAAATCTAAATAGTATACTATGGCTGTAGGGATCATAACATGGTTGCGTGTAAATCATAGTATGGTTGTGAGAATCATACTATGGTTGTATATGAAACATACTGTGGTTGTATATGAAACATACTATGGTTGTGAGGATCATACTATGGTTGTGGAGACCATAGTATGGTTGAGTGTGAATCATACTATGGTTGTGGGGATCATAGTATGGTTATGTGTGAATCATACTATTGTTGTGAGGATCATAGTATGGTCGTATTTGAATCATACTATTGTTGTGAGGATCATAATATTGTTGTACCACAACCATATACTCAACAATAGTATTATCCTCTTCGAATATTGTCACCACAACCATACTTTTTTTCTGCGTGTATATGGTCACGGCATGAATACGAAGGTTGCTATATATATTTCTGGCCTAGGCAACACTAAGTATTGTCTGGCACAATCTGCCATTTCCATTGGAAAGTTTGACATTTTTTTTAGCATAAACGTACTCAGAAGGTTTTGACGTACGACCATCATTTGTGTAGTTTACAGTGACTTGAAAAAATCAATTTGGCAAAAAATGGAATTAACTCGTGAACATTTTCGTGCGATCATTTTTCACACCTTTCGACGTGGATTATCACGAGAAGAGTGCATCGATGAATTTAAATCTTTGTATGGCGATGAAGCACCATCCTATAGCACAAAGAAAACTGGTATAATGAATTCAATCGTGGCCGACACTCAAAGACGAAGGTCGTCCAAAAACGGACGTTGTGCCAGAGAACATTGATAATGCAAGATCGTCATGTGAGATAGAGGCATCCTTGGGCATTTCTTCCACCAGCATACATTCCATATTGCATGAACACCTGGTCGTAAAAAAGGTTTGTTCTCGTGGGATCCCGCACAATTTGACAATCGCTCAAAAAAGGCTCGTGTCGATTGGTGCAAAGAAATTAAAAAAAAAAAACAATCATGGTGCTTCAAAAGACGTTTATAAGATCGTCACAGGTGACGAATCATGGATCTTTGCGTATGAGCCCCAAACTAAAGAGCAATCGACCGTGTGGGTCTTCGAAGACGAGCCAAATCCAACGAAAGTTGTTCGAGGAAGAAGCACTTCGAAGCAAATGGTCGCCTGTTTCTTCGGCAAAACTGGTCATGCGGGGACAGTTCCGCTTGAGCTACGTAGGAGGTCAATTCTGAGTGGTACACCACAATTTGTTTGCTGAAGTCTTTGGAGAAATTCGAAAAACGAACACGAGAAAACGAATCATTGTGCTGCGAGCTCTCACACATCGTCTCAAAACAGCGCCTTTTGACCGGCCAAAACGTCGAATTAATGGCCATCCACCGTACAACCCTAACTTGACACCCAATGAATACTTCTTATTCCCTAGCATCAAGAAAAAATGCGTGGTCAACGTTTTCCATCGCAGCAGCTGTTGAAGCGTTCAAAAACCATGTATTGGAGGTGTCTAATTTTAGTGGCCAGAAATTTATTAGGCCAGAAATATATACAGCAGCCCTCGTAATATGTTCTCTGTATTAAAAGTGTTAGTCGCAACCAGAGTATTGTGTATTTAATTTCATTTTGACAATAGTATGCTGCAATAATAATATTGTTGTTATGTAGTAATAGTATTATTTCCAAATTCAAAAAAAATATGGTTGTAGTAACAATATAAATATGGTTGGTTTAACAAAAGTATGGCTGTGTGGATTGTAATATTGTTGAGGGGATCATAGTATGGTTAAGTTTGACTCATTATATGGCTGTGGGGATCATACTACGGTTAACTTTGACTCATTATATGGATGAGGGGATCATAGTATGGTTCTGTGTGAATCAGGCTTTTGTTGTGAGGATCATGATATTTTTATGGCATAACCATATACCTAACAATAGTATGATGGTCTTCGAATATTGTTACCCCAACCATATTTTTTTTCGTGTGGTAATGATACATGAAAAGAAAGTCGTTGGGACCACCTGGCAACGAAACTTAATATTCCTGAAATAAAAACTGGCTTTGTGTATTTCGTGGAAAGCTAAGCAATGCATTTTTAGCATTCACTCACGCACACAATGATTGGAACTACGATAAAAAATCACGCTCACTTCGACTCGACACAGAAGATTTTGTGGTCTATTCGAAAGGAGACTCTGGAAGGGGAAATGTTTAGATTTTCAGTGATTTTCACGTCATTATTTTGCAGATCTGCCAACTCTATTGTCAACTGTTGCCAGTATGGTTTGCCAATTCAGACTTACGCTAGAGTAATGCTTGTGAATTATGCATATATCAACTGTTCCTTGCAAAAAACCAAACCTTTCTGATGACATAAGCGATCAGTGGCAACGCATACTAGACTCTAAAACAAAAATAGCCGAACAGGAAATTGGTTATCCAAAGTGCAAAAAAGGGACCAATGGTATAATAAAAATGTAGGTCCCGCGACAGAAGCAAAAAACATAGCTTACAAGACAACAATAGCGCCTGTGGCCTCGCTATTATGTTGGAGCAATATCGGGAGTTGAGAAGAGAGGAAAATATTTTCCGAGTAAAGAAAAGACAAGTGAAAAGACGCCAATGTGTGGATATCGTTTTATTTTGCGTTTCAAGACCTTGATGATGACAACTGCGCTCCAGTAATCACATATAATGTCATTGAATGTCCACCCCGACCCAGAAAGAGGTTAAAGCAACAATAACCGTCTTAAAATTAATAAACCAAAGGCTGCATGATTCTCGTTTATTTGGGCGACATAGACATTGTCGAGTGGACTGAATGAGATGTAACTGAAGCTATTTTTAAGATTGAATTAAAGCCGTCTAAAAAGGGTCCGATGGCAAAGAAGGACAAGACCAAATTTATGCTGGCAACTGTAAGGAAGACGGCGAGATGAATAAAAGGCGAGATCATTTCGGCCTGTTGGAACGTCGAGGTAGCAGATGAATTTATGTATACCGCGGATATGCCATAAATCAAAAGAACGATGTCAGCAATGAAATTAAGCGAAAGATCGCTTTGGCAAATAGGTGTTATTTTGGGCTCGGTGAACAGATTTAAAACAGACGAAGATTACGCTTTACAATAAACTGATACTACCATGATTTTATAAGGCGCCGAAACATGATTGCTATCAAAAGCGGACGAAAGTATATGAAAGTCTTTGAGAGAAAAATCTTTAGTAAAATTAACGGCCTCAGCAACCTAGACGGAGGGAGATTGTGCGTTAGACAAACCGTAAGCTGTATCTTGACATGAATATATTTAAGCGCATCAAAATAAAACGATTGCGCTGGCTTGGACATGTAGAAACAAGCGTTCCAGCTAGAAAGGCTGTAGACTATAAGAAAATGGTAGTCCAACTAAAACGAACGATGTTTATTGTAAATAAAACAACAAGTGTTCAGATAATTATCTTTATATTTTTTACAGGGTGTCCGTCGGGAAGGTTAATACTTTGTTTGTTTATAATTTTTGATCAAATGAAGGAGAATGGATCTTATATTGATAACTGTTGTATTTAATGTCAACAATTATGTATGGAATACAATATCAGATAAATGTCCGCCTCTGTTAGCCTCACAAATGTGAGCCCCTTTGAGCACATTTTTCATTACATTTCACACGGTATTACATTCAAGCGTTTCTGGTTTGATTGCATAAACCTTGCTTTTCAGATATTCCCACAAAAAGAAGTCCAGAGCAGTTAAATCAGCAGACCCTGGAGGTCAATCAACATCATAATTTCTTGAACTTGTTGTGGAAAGAGGTCTCGCAGTAATTCCATTGTAATCCTGGCTGTATGCGATCTGACAACGCCTTGTTGATACCACACGTTAATCAAGCCCAAAGCATGCAGGTCTGGCGTTAAAAAGTTTTCAATCATATCACGACATTGAGAGTTAGCTTTACGCCGTTTTTATTTTCAAAGTAGTAAGGTTCAATGATTCCTCCTGACTAAATTGCACACCAGACTGTTACTATTTATGGATGCAAAGGTGACTCATGAATAATTTGACGGTTTTCCATTGCCAGAACAGACTATTCTGTTTATTCACATAAACATTCAAAAGAAAATGTGCCTCGTCACTCATTATTATTTTTTCATAAAATTCGGGCTTGCCATGGGCGAGCTGTGACATCCTGTTGGCATATGTACTGCGGCGTAAATGGTCTGGTGGAAGATGCTCTTGTGTCAACTGAATCGTAAATGGAAACAATGCAAATCCTTGTGCAAAATTGTGGCCAAAGATTTTATTGAAGACCAATCTCCTGATCACAGCGTCGAATTGAGGTTAATGGATTGTTTTGCACACTTTCTTGATTAGCAGTAATGTTTTCAGCCGATCTTGAAGTACGTTGTGGTTTATGCTTGGGCATATCGGCTACAGATCCTATTTCTTCGAAATTATTCACTACACGATAAATAGTGCGTTTTGTTAGCACTTTCACGCAGAGAAAAGATATGGTTACACTATGGTCACCGCAACAATAATATGTTCTCTACAATAAAAGCATGTTCCTCGCAACCATAGTATTGTTTTTTGTATTTCATTTTGACAACAGTATGATTGCGACAATATTACTATTGTTGAAATGTAACAATAGTATTATTGCCAAATTTAGAAATGAAAATGTGGTTGTAGTAACCATATAAACATGGATGGTGCAGCAAAAGTATTGATGTTTAAAATTTACCTTAACAATAATATGATTACGGAAATCATACAGTATGATTGCGACTATGAACATAACAAAACAAGTTTTATAGAGCATACATGCATGTGTGTGCGTATGTTTTTTTTGATATACAAAAAAAAAATCCATACACACGATACATTGAATGGTTGTTGGCGATTACAAAAAAACAACAACAATCGAAAGGTAGTTAGAGGGATTTTTACTCTTATTACTTTGTTTGGTGAAATCTCTACTACCGACTGGTTCTCGTTTATTTAAAATCTGCCTGCACTTAAGTATAAAGCCATTGGTCGTGGTTTAATCACATACGTTACATGGGGTCTACGGATGATGAAGTAAGTTGCCTGCTGGCAACTAAAAGTATTTTTGACTGCCGTTGGAATATATATTTTTGTTTCTTGAATGAAATTTTCAATAAAAACATGGCCTCTATACTGGCTATTTACTTATTGTAATGCAATTAAATATAACTTGCTTGATAAAAATCTCTATTTTTGAATAACCACTGTACACAATCCTAATAAATAATTTTGGGGATCATAGTTTAGTTGAGTGAATCATACTATGGTTGTAGGGATAATAGCATGGTTGCGTGTGAATCAAACTATGGTTGTGAAGATCATACTATGGTTGTGAGGATCATAATATGGTTGTGAGGATCATAATATGGTTGTGGAGATAATGGTATGGTTGAGTGTGAATCATACTATTGTTGTTTGGATCATATTATGGTTGTGGAGACCATAGTATAGTTGAGTGTGTATCATACTATGGTTGTGGGGATCATAGTATGGTTATGTGTGAATCATACTATTGTTGTGAGGATCTTAATGTTGTTGTGCCACAACCATATACCCAACAATAGTAAGATCCTCTTCGAATATTGTCACCCCAACCATACTTTGTTTTTGCGTGTTGTTTCTCCCAAAAATTGCAGGTAACTTTCTCATCGTCACAGTAATCGATGATTGATTTTGATCCAATGTTTTAAGGATTAAAACACGTTGGTTTATCGAATATTTTTCCATAATAAATTTGCCACGTCTCTACTTCCTAACTGCCAAATATAAACTGTCAAGACTAATGTTTACCAAAATGGCGGCAAAACAAAGTAGTATACCTTCCCGGCGGACACCCGTATGCTGATAGAAGGATCTACGACAATTATGTGTGAAACAAAATATCGGCTAAATGCTTGCCACGGCTTCGGTGGCATACCTATATCCGATGGTCCATATTTTCAATGACTCGGAGGCATAATGGAGGTTTAATTTCGTAAATGTGTCGGATTATTTCATCCTTTAGATCTTAAATTGTTGTTGGCTTTTAAATATCCTCTTAGAAAAAAGTCCAACAATGTCAGAACACATGATCGTGGCGTCCAATTAACATCACCCCGACGTGAGATAACACGGCCATTGAATTCCTCGCGCAAAAGGGCCATTGTTTCGTTGGCTGTGCGGCAAGTCGATCCATCCTGTTGGAAGCACATATTGTCCACTACCATATCCTCTATTTCTGCCAACAAGAAGTTCGTTATCAGCTCGCGATAGCAAACACCATTCATGGTAACTGCTTGGCCGACCTCAGTTTCGAAGAAGTACGGGCCGATGCCACCAATAGCCCACAAACAGCACCAAGCAGTCACTCTTTGTGGATGCATCGGCTTTTCCACCATCACTTGTGGATTTTCATTAGCCCAAATGCGACAATTCTGCTTGTTAACGAATCTACTGTGAACACATTTGGTCGATTATGCTGAGCAAGAAAATCAGGAAGTGCACGATATGAAATTTGATCTAAACGCCCATTTTCTAAACGCGCTGCTCCAATGTGCACCCCTCTATGGTTGCCAAACACTGAAACGAAGAAGTGACAAATAAAGTTGGGCAAAAAATTAATGTGTGACTGGACCCTTTACTAAGAAAACCGCAGACAGGAAAGAAGTAGACTCCAGTGGAAAGACCAAGTGAAGGATGATGCAAAGATCCTTAGGATTGAAAACTGAAGAAACACGCCCACGACCAAAGTACTTAAAAAATCATTTATTAAGCTGGTCAGAAACAACAAGGTTTTGGGGGACAGCCTAAGTATGTAAGTACATACGTGAACTGTATGTTTGACTACGTCTAAACTGCCTATCATTTGTCCAAGTCAGCTGTAGACCAGAGCTCCCGTAGCGTTTTAATACTTTAATTCGGTCAAATGGAAACAAACGCTCCAGCCAGAAAGGCGCTTGACTATAAGTACTACGAAAACCGCAGACAGGGAAGAAGTAGACTCCAGTGGAGAGACCAAGTGCCGGATGATCTTTAGTATTAGATGAAAGATCTTTAGTATTAGAAACTGAAAAAATACGCCCAAGACCAAAGCATTTAAAAATCATTTATTAAGCAGGTTTGGGGTGAGCCTACGAGGGCGGTTCGGAAACTTCTTAGTCTAGCACAAAAAGCGCGGTATAAACAGAAAAAAGTTAAGTTAAGTTTTGGAAACTTCCATCTCTGCTATGAACACATGTTAAATTTTGTTTCGATCTGGCAACTCCTTCATATAGAAACAGGTTTTCACAAAAGACGCATCCGCGATTTTTTTACAATGGAAAAATTAGAAATGCGTGGTGTCATTAAATATTTACATAAAAAAGGTTTATCGGGACAAGAAATTCATAATGATATGGTGAATGTGTTAGGTGAAAGTGCTCCTTCATATGCAACAGTAAAAAAATTGGGTTGCTGAATTTAAACGTGGTCGTACAAGCATTGAAGATGAACCACGTAGTGGACGTCCAAAAACAGCAAAAACAACAGAAATTGTAGCCAAAGTGCATGATATGGTATTAAATGATCGACGAATAAAAGTGCGTGAAATAGCTAATATCATGGGCATCTCAAATGATCGAGTCCATTTAATTTTGCATGAAGAACTACAGATGAAAAAGCTTTCTGCTAGATGGGTGCCGGACTTGTTAACAGTCGACCAAAAACGCATAAGAATGAACATTTCTCAAGCTTGTTTGGATCGTTTTCAGCGAAATAAAATGGATTTTAAGCGTCGTTTCATAGCTGTTGATGAGACATGGATCCACCACTATACTCCAGAGACAAAAGAACAATGCAAACAATGGACTGAAGCTGGTGGAAGTGCCCCAAAGAAGGCAAAAACAATTCAATCGGCTGGTAAGGTTATGGCAACGGTTTTTGGGACTTCAAAGGTATTTTATTAATTGACTATCTGCAAAAAAGTAAAACAATAAATTCAGAGTACTATTGCAACCTTTTAGATCAATTAAATGTACAAATTCGAGAAAAACGTCCTGGCTTACAACACAAAAAAATAATTTTTCATCAAGACAACGCACCAGCGCACAAGAGTGTTTTAACAATGGCTAAAATCAACGAATTAAAGTACGAGTTGCTTGAACACCCACCTTATTCTCCTGATTTAGCTTCCAGTGACTTTTACCTGTTCCCAAATCTAAAAAAAATTCTTGCTGGCAAGCGTTTTACCTCAAATGAAGATGCAATTACAGTTGTAAACCACTATTTTGAAGAGCTTGAGGAAAACTATTTTAATCAAGGGATAGAATTGCTAGATAAGCGTTGGACTAAGTGTATTGAAGTTTCAGGAGATTACATTGAAAAATAAAAATATTTTTGAAAAACTAACTATTCTCTTTCATTGATAGGCTAAGAACTTTCCGAACCGCCGTAAGTCTGTAAATCAATAAGTAAATCGCTTCTTTTTCTAAGTCGAAACTTTCAATTATTTTTCCAATTCCAGAGTAGCCGTAGATTTTTATTACTTTCAATCTGATTACACATGCTTTGCTGACTTTATATGGAATTCGGTACTTTGACTTACTTTAATTTTCGGAGCCTATACTTAATTCTTTTTCGAAGCTTAAAATATAGCACTTCAAACTGTTTTGGTTACATCTTTATAATATTGACGATACCGAACACACCACCTTTGCAACCTCTCTTTCAAGTACAACAATCCGGACAAACTTCTAACATAAACCACCTGAGTAAATTCACCAACTAAAATTTTATTACTAGCATTTATTCTCTCCCCTTTTTATATGTCCATCATCTATAAGCGATTGCTTCAACAACACCTCTGCTGGCATATTGAATTGACATAACAACATTCTTTCAACACTTGCACTGCAATTATTTCAAGCATGTGCTTACTAAACCAAGTATCGACTAAAATAGTAGCTGACTTTAGTAGTTCGATTATACTTTTACATAGAATCTTGTATGTTAATAACTACTGTCTTTTTTGTTATTGCCTTTTTTTAAAAAGTAATTAGTCAATTGCATAAAGTCAGCTCATTTATTACAAGACTTTATGATTTCATTTCACTCAAGCCGCACACTCTTCGTAGTCATAATCTTTGAAATGATATTCATAAACTGCCGTTGTTGTTGTTGTTCGATACTCCAATAACACGTGATAAGTGGTGGCAGTGACAGTGGCACTCGCTCATAAAATCTTAACATCTGGTGTTAATTTTATAATAGATTTGCTAAAACGACTAGTTACCCTGCACGGGCTACTTTTCTTTTATTTGATTTTTTTCTCCTTCGCTGTATTAGGCAACCGACAAGCGGCACCAGTACAACCGCTCACTCGCCGTCCATTAGGTTGGCATATGAACTGTTTTTAAAATATGTAATTTTGTTTGCTTAATATTATTAATTAACGCAAACTCTGTATATTGAACATGTTTTGTGTTTTGCATGTTACTCGTATTGTTGTTGTTGTCTGAAAATTATTAATAAATTATAATTACAAAATTGAATAAAAAATTAAATTGAGATCAACAGATAACTTCAACATTCCTTGAGAATACGTAATGTCACGAGTACTAATTAGGCTGTCTGTGACTGAGAAAAATTGACACAGTTCTAGGCAGTATTTGAAAATGCCATATGGAGATTCGACTTGTGAACTTTCAAGCACATGCAAGCAATTTGAGTAATTTTCTTTGCTATCAGCGATTCAGTTTTAATGAAGTGCTTATGTCTGAAGTTCGTGTCTTAAGTCTTTTGTTTTTTCGTCATGATTTCTTTATATATCTAAAATAAAACATGATTTTCTTATATCTTTAAAATAAACTGATGTAATTTTAAATTTAAATGTTAATTTCAATTTCTAAGTTTGTACGAGCATTCGTGTCTGTTGAAGTTTTTATTAACTAAGGGAGGTCACCTCCATTGTTGATTCCCATTTGGATTTTATTTATAACCTGCACCATTTTAACCCATGCGATAATCTTCAACTATATGTGATCGTAGTTTAAATAGCATATATGCAGCGCAATATCGATTAGAATTAAGGGTTCTCTAACTCTTTTAAGTTTGTCTCTCAAGGTTACGTGGTATATTGTAGTAGTGGTCCTTCTCAAAACAAACATCCCGAAAGTCTGCGTTGTAATCCAACTGTTTTTTGGTTCAGAGTCAGGGGTTATCGCAGACTGTGTATGAACATGGGCCTTGTTAATGCCTGGATGTCTTGTCAGGCAACAGGGGGCATGGTTAGATCGACCTTAATTTACACATATTCAAGGGACCAAAAACTAAGATACATAAACAGAAAAAAACAAGCACAAACAACTTCACTAAACAATAGCCAGACTACAGAACATTAAGAAGGACAATAACCAGACTACAGCGCATGAGTGAGGACAAGTACGGCTAACATGACGATAACTGACGCTACGAAAATAGGTAATACGTCGGCATACGACTCCGATACCTTGTGGAGCTCGCTTGAACTGACGGACATTACTGGATATAATGATGGATCTTACAACAGGTATAGTGATCGAACCTCATAAAACAAATTAGACAAATACACTCGCCCCTTAAAAGAATAGGTGTCTCGTTATCGGTGCCTAACCCTCAGAATTCTGAAAAGTATTTATAAAGTGGATCCGGGTTCTGGCAACTTAAAAGAGAGAATGGCTAAAATGGGCCTTAAGCATCCCTGCTTAACAAAATTCTTCGCCTTCTGAAGCAACTAACGAACAGAGATTTTCCAATTCTGAAGCAACTAAGCGGGCTGAAAAAAAGGTTGGGTTGATTGGGATTTGGACGATCCGGGCTCTCTAACTGCTTAAAAGAGAGAATGGCTAAAATAAGCCTCAAGCATCCCTGCCTAACGAAATTCTTCGCCTTCTGAAGCAACTAAGCGAACAGAGATTTTCGAATTCTGAAGCAACTAAGTGGGCTAGAAAAAAGGTTGGGTTAATTCGCTGGTATACAACAGGTTCAAAATTATTAGTGGCAGCACAAGTCTGAGGATCTTTGTAAAAGCTGCCAAAGACAGCCTGATGCTGGCTGATATCAACAGGGAAGATGAGGACGGCATTGTTCCCAGGGATAAGTGGGCCACGTTAAAAACGCTATGTCTTTAGTGTACTCCAAGATTATCCAGGAGATAACCTGGGAGTATATCCGTCATTTGCAGGTACGCAGGGCCTCCTATCATTTGCAGATACGCAGGCTTGTTTTAGTGTAGCAACAAACGTATTGCCTTTGTAGACAAACGTTCTGTTTAATGTTACAATGCTGCTTTATGAAAGACAGGTGAGATCTGATCTAGTTCGGTTCTGGATGTCGTTGATAAAAGTGACATTTGGATAAAGGCATCCAACATTCCCTGAGGATGCGGATCCAATTATAAAAAGTCTCAAGGATTATTAATCCGGCCCTTTAACTGACAAATGGAAGTTTGGCCAATTAGATAAGTTAAGTTAGTAGGCATGCAGTATTTATACCATGGACCAAGAACAGCATGCGGTATTGATACTATGGACCAAGAATGGACGCCACTGAAACTGTAGTAAATCGGTTGAGATTAAGATATAGCTTCTCCAAAAGTCGAAACAGGCCGGTTGAGGCACTCTTGTCTCGATTATCCATGCCGAAAATCATAAAAAATCATCGCGGGAAAATTTTCACAGATTATTTTCATTTTTTGACAAAGATGAATTTTTTTACACACTGTAAATAAAACAATTTGCACTCATTGCAGCAATGAAGTACTTAGTAAAGTTATGCTAAAACATGTCAAACTACCCAATTTAAGTTCCAGTTCATATATGGTAGTATGGCTAGGACCGAGATTATATAGCAAACATCGTATGGCTGTATGTCAACCGACATAGATGTGGTCGGGCCCATTAAACTGCAGATATTGCTCTGGTTGGTATATGTTGTGCAATTTAATAAAAGAAAAAAATCTAAACATCTTTAATGGCGACTGGGTTAGGCTTACGCACTTTAAGACTGAATCTTTAGTAGAAATACCAATGTCAAAAACATGTGAGGGGTCTTGGTATACACCTCTGGAGGTCACGCGCACAAAATCAAATTTTTAGTCTTAACGCGTAACTAAGAGAAATTTCAAAAAGATAGCCATGTCTGACTAGCAACTACAGTGGGGGAAAAGCCGAAAAGACATACAGGACTGTCAGGATAACCAACAAATATTCAACTAGGTAAAGAAACAGTACCTAAGCGACCATGGACGATGCCGTTGTTGGCTTCTAAAATAGGGACTGGACGACTTTCTGTATTTAAGAGAAATATTAAAAAGATATGGGCAAGTACATTGTGGGAAAGCTGAAAAGATGCACAGTCAGGATAACCCACAAATATTCTAATAGATAAATAAACAGTCCCTATGCGACCTTAAAGGATGTCATAGTTGGCTTCTTAAAAATGGACTAAACAACTTTCCGGGCTGACCGGCTTGCTATGGCTAAACACGGCATATTTAGATAGAGCGGTTCCGGAAAGATTTGTTTGAACCAACATAGGGCCACATAATTAAATCTACCTAATGACATAAAAAAGTAATAAGTTAAGTAAACTGGAAAGGAGTATGTTCAAATGGAGATATAGTTGGAGAAGCAACGAAGAAGAAACGAAGCGGCTGGAGCGCGATAGTTAGCTTTTTTGCACTGCAGGCTGTGGCGGCACTATTGGTCGAAGAGAGTGTGCGCGGCTTATAGTGGCTGACGAGAGATTTGTATTCGTCTACCTTACAGTTGCCATCATGCGTTGGACACGTGAGGACAGGCCATTTTGTGTTAAAGAGTAGTTTTCAAATGCACACTCGATCATTGCAGTGCAGAGTGCTTTTCGTTTACGATTCTCTGTTCACTCACGCGGACGTGTTCCTGGACGGCAATCAATTGTAAGTTGGATAACTTCAGGGAATGTGTCATGTGTACGAAGGAGACCTGGAAAAAGGATTTCAACACCACAAAACATCGAGAGAGTTAGAGTACTGTAGTACTGCAATCTGGAGTGGTTAAATTTTAAGAGCCGATGTTGACTTTGAATAACACACAAATTACTAAGAAATTATTGTCATTTCTTTTTATTATGATAATATTGGTATGGTTGAATTATGAATGGAACAAAATATCGGCCAAATAGCAATCGCGACCTCGGCGGCAACACCCCCATCTGATGGTCCAAATTTTCGATAACGCTGAAGCATAATTAAGGTTATATGCCGCTAATGTGCCGAATTATCTCATCTTTAAGCTCTTGAATTGTTGCTGGCTTATCGACGTACACCTTTTCTTTCAAAAAACCCCAAAGAAAGAAGTCCAACGGTGTCAAATCACATGATCTCGACGGATAATTAACATCGCCACGACGTAAGATAACACGGCCATTGAATATGTCGCGCAAAAGAGCCATTGTTTCGTTAGCTGTGTAGCAAGTGGCACCGTCCTGTTGAAACCACATATCGTCCACATCCATATCTTCCAATTCGGCCCATAAAAAGTTTGTTATCATTTCACGATAGAGAACACCATTCACACTAACTAACTGACCGGTCTCATTTTGGAAAAAATATGGCCCGATGATGCCGCAAGCCCATAAACCGCACCAAACAGTCACTCTTTGTGGGTGCATTGTCTTTTTGACAATGACTCTTGGGTTATTATTGGTCCAAATGCGGTAATTCCGCTTATTGGCGAATCCACTGAGATAAAAATGAGCCTCATCACTTCATAATAAGCCTGAATAACTTTAACGGGTTGCTTGCTTGTGTATCTTTCTATCGTTCAAATTGAGTAAGTCTGAATTGAGAAATATCAAATTAAAAGCTAAAAAATACCTTGACGTTTAGGTGTGGTTCACATTCAACGTCGACGCTTAAAATGTAACCACCCTTTACTATAACCGTTCCAGAATAACCGTCTTGCCGTAACTGTAAACTCCGAACGATACTTGACTATGATACAGGATTTTTTCAGCTGGCTCTTGAGGCAATGCAATTAGAGGATACATGGTTCCAAAAAGATAGTAACACTGTGCACACAGCGAGGGTTACTATGAATTTTTTGAGACAAATGTTTCCTGGACGGCTTATTTCTTTGAGGGGTGATGTGAACTAGTCGGCACGCTCTCCTGACTTAGCCCCATGCGATTTTTTCTTTTGGGGTTACCTAAAGTCGAAGATGTTAAGTATAAACCGTCCCAACACCTTGAAAGACCTATAAAACAATATTGAGGTTGAAATTGGCTGAATACCAGTCGACATGCTTGTTAGAGTTCATGAAAACATTAGAAAACTTATGGTGCAGTGTGTGTATAGCGAAGGTCGACATTTGCCAGATACACTATATAAAACCAAGTAATTTAAAAATTCTCTTACTGTTCAATATTTATATAATTAAAATATAAAATTCATTTTTCTAAGGTCCACAATTTTTTTACTTTTTATTTCATACTCAAATTACTATTGAGACAGTGCAAGTATCTCTCAAACTGCAAGGAGTGATGGTAAAGAAGGGGAGTTTTTGGTCAGTAAAATGTGTAATTTTTCCAAGAACACCAAGAACCGAAAGTTTCTCTTCTTACATATGTTTAAGTTTACTGCTCTGTTATTTTGTTCTAAGATCTACAATTGAGTTCAATACTAAAAATATCAATAGCACAGCAACAACAAAACCAAACAATCTCAACGCCAACAAAATTGGAAAAAATCCTCCACATGCGACAACTATTACCGCTGACAATGTCATTAAAATATAATTTTGTTAGTAAATCGAACACCTGTTACTTAGTCAGCGATTAGGAAATCCAAATGGGAAGTAAGTTTGATACAAATACATATGATTAGAGTAAAGCCTAGCAAACAAATCTCTAGATTTTAGACGGATATTCATCGGAGAGTAAGGAATAGAATAAGGCAAAATTTAATTAAATTGAATCACCGAGTATTGGCAACGCAAGGTTAATGAAACGGTTTAAACACAAAGTGCGTGCATTCGTGTTTTGTTGTTGTTTTTTTTCTCCCATTCATTTCATATCAAGCGCTTATTGAAATGAATACGATTTTCATATATTATTAATTACTTAAACGCCTTTAGATAGTTAGTTAATAAAGCCGTAAGAATATTTACTTTCGCTCTGTGGTAATTGTAATAAAATACTGTGTGTGTGGGGAAGTTAAGATAAGTACAATGTGCTATTAGGTACGAATGAACCAAAACTAAAGACTTAAGACACAAACTCAATTGCGCAATTCGTAGACATAAGACTACATACAGCACCTGATTGAAGGCATAACCCTAATTGTACAGGCAAAAAGTGTCTCTTTAACTGAAACTTGAATTACAGGTGGATAGATCGTTTTAACTCGGGTGATCAATCTAGAGGTATTTTGTCATAATAAAAAAATATAAAAATTCAAATGAAGTGTGAAATCATTCTTGTTCATTCGAAAGGACATTTTATTTGAATTTTTTTTAATATAATTTCCTTCGAATGTTGGCCACAACTATGTCTCAGGGTGTCGTTCGACCATTTCGACCGGTAAATTAAAGCCAAAATGAAGCGCTAGTGTTGGCTTCCAAAACCTGAATCGTAGCTGTGATATTACACGATCTAGGCTGCCAACTCACAGGTCCAAAATGTGACAATAGCTGCTCCTCGAAATAGATCCATTGTTTTGAGCAACTGCAACCGTCCTGTTAAAACTAATTGTCATAAAGATCACGGGCTTCAATTTTAGGTAGCAAAAAGTCCGTTGAGCCAAAAATTGGCCTCATCATCGAATAAAATTTTGGTTGAAAACAGCGGTCTTCTCATTTCCATAATACAGTTGCACAATTTGGAGACGTTGTTATGGTGTAATTCTTACCATGATGAAATGGCAAGCAGTACTGAAAAGAAAAAAATAAAGTTTACCACAACTCGCGCGTAATCTGTGAAAAATACCCTATAAATAAGGACTTCTAGATTAATCATTCATTATATGTGACGCGCAAAATAGAAAGGGACCTAAGGTTAAAAACCAGTTTTGTTCAGGAGAGCAATTTGAAAGATTAGGTCCCTTTCTATTTGCGCTTAGAATCGCCGACTTCACTTTCATAAAATGCGCATATCTCTGGGAGGGAACACTTTTGGGCATGGGATCGGTCTCATTCGATGCTCAGATGTTGTCCACATCAAAAAAAGAAAAAAAAATGAATATTGATTTTTTTACCCTTAGGTCCCTTTCTCTATGCGCTGTTACGTATATAGTGCTGTTCAAAATAATAGCTTTTTTATTACAACGCGAAACATTTTTAGATTAAGTAAATCTTCTTCGTGTTGTTTTATTTATTTTAAATATTTATTAAAAAGTCTTACTGTAAACTAAAATATTTTTTAATATTCCTTGTGATTAGGTGTACGAGGGCTGCTATATATATTTCTGTCCTAATAATGAAAATTGTTATATAAATCAGCAAAAATGTTTTTTTTTTTTGTTTTTCAAAGTATTCTCCAGCATAATTTATACACTTTTGTGTGCGCTCAAACCAATTGTTGAAGCACTTTTTCCACTCCGATTGAGAAACCTCCAAAACAGCATCTTCTGGAGACGAAAATAGTTGTCCACGCATTTTGTTCTTGATGTGCGGGAATAAAAAGAAGTCAGTGGGTGCCAAGTCAGGGCTGTACGGCGGATGATCCATCAATTCAACGTTTTGGCCGGCTAAAAAGGCGCTGGTTTGAGCCGATGTGTGAGAGCTCGCATTGTCATGGTGCACAATGATTCGTCTTCTCTGGTTCGTTTTTCGAATTTCTCCGAAGACTTCAGGCAAACAAATTGTGGTGTACCACTCAGAATTGACTTTGCTCAAGCGAAACAGTCGCCACATGACCATTTTTGCCAAAGAAACAGGCGACCATTTGCTTCGAAGTGCTTCTTCCACGAAATTTCGTTGGATTTGGCTCGTCTTCGAAGACCCACTCGGTCGATTGCTGTTTCGTTTCGTGCTCATAAGCATAGATCCATGATTCGTCACCTGTAACGATCTTATAAACGTCTTTTGAAGCACCTCGATCGTATTTTTTTTGAAAATTTCATTGCACCAATCGACACGAGCCTTTTTTGAGCGATTGTCAAATTGTGCGGCATCCAACGAGAACAAACCTTTTTTACGGCCAGGTGTTCATGCAATATGGAATGTATGCTGGTGGAAGAAATGCCCAAGGATGCCTCTATCTCACGGTATGTCACATGACGATCTTGCATTATCAGTTCACGCACGGCATCAATGTACTCTGGCACTACGGCCGTTTTTGGATGACCTTTGTCTTTAAGCGAGCGTCGGCCACGATTGAATTCATTAAACCAGTTTTTCACAGTGTTATAGGATGGTGCTTCATCGCCATAGAAAGATTTAAGTTCATCGATGCACTCTTGTCTTGATAAGCCACGTCGAAAGTTGTGAAAAATGATCGCACGAAAATGTTCACGAGTTAATTCCATTTTTTTGCCAAATTGATTTTTCCAAGTCACTGTAAACAACACAAATGATAATCGTACGTCAAAACATTCAGAGTACGTTTACTTGCGCTAAAAAAATGTCAAACTTTCCAATGGAAATGTCAGAGGGCGCCAGGCAACACTTGGTGTTGCCTAGGGCAAAAATATATATAGCAATTTTTTATTTAAATATTTATTAAAAAGTCCTACTGTAAACTGAAATATTGTACTGCATTGTCTTCTTGTTAAAGAAAACGTACAAAAAATTCGTTTTATTCTATTCCAAATAATATACTTATTTATGACATCTTAAGAGAAGAAAAGGGACAAATATAACAAGTCTTACTTATGGTATTAACAAAAGATGTAATGAGTATCCTGAATTATTATCTAAACACCATCATTATCTAAAACAGCCCGCATTCGCCGGGGCATCGCAATGGTTTTACAACTACTCTTTGCTGCTTCCGAAAGTTAATGTTTGTGTTTCCACTTAGGCTTGTTTTTAATTCCTTCCACAAATTCTTAAATGAGTTGAGATCTGCAGACTGTGAAGGCCACTCCAAGATGGAAACTTCATGTTCTATCAACCAAGATTTAACAAATTTTGACGTGTGCTTCGGATCGTTGTCCCGTTGAAAATACCTGGTGAAAAATAAATATCTGCATAGGGGAACATCACGTCATTCAAAATATTACAATACATTTCTTTATTAATGTTCCTTGTGATTAGGTGTAATTGTCCAACACCTGGAAAAGGATACCTACACCATTAAACTGTCACCATGGTGTTTCTTTGTACAACGCTCTTCAAGCTCTATGCCTTTGGTCTCCGGACATTGCGCTGACAGTCAGAACCAATTAAATTAATTTTAATTTTAAGCTGATGGAAAATGAATATCTGCAGAGGGAAACATCACGTCTTTCAAAATGTCGCAATATATTATTTAATTCATGTTCCCTTTGATTAGGTGTAATGGTCCAACACCATACCAGGAAAAGTCTTTCCACACCATGATAGTGCCGCCATCGTGTCAAGCTCTTTGCCTTTTGGTCTCCGGACATTGCGCTGACAGTCCAAATCAAAGAAATAAATTTTGGTCTCATTGCTCCACAATAGTTCTTAACATGATCCATATCCATTGATTTTGAATTTGGTAGCATGCGAATGCGAGCTTTTTTGTTTTTGCTACTTGAAAATGGAACTTTTTGGTCTACTTTACCTAGTAAACTTTTTTCTAGCAATTTGTGGCGTACTGTTACAGCATTGACTTGATTATTTATTTCTGCAGAAATGACATTTGATTATATAAAAGTGTTGTTTTTGGCCAAAAGCACTATACTTGAGTCTGTGGTTGAGCTGTGAAGTGTGAACACGAAACATTTCTGTAAGCGATGGGCTATCATTTTGCACAGCACTGTATATGCTACATACATAGGGTCACTGTGGCAAGTATTTCGAGATGTTTCAACGGAATGACAAACTTACACTCCATCTTATGATGAAGCCTTTTTAAAAACCAATATTAATACATCACGTTCATTAAAAATAACATATTTATGCCGACTAATGGTCAACTTTCGCCGAAAATTAGTGCCCATTTTTCAAAACTGAACCCACAGATCTATTAATCCCTTGGTGTGCCTAATTTCCTGCCCAGATTTTCATGGCACAAGCCAAACATTTTTTCTTTTCTAATGAAATTCCGTATTCGGCATAAATTGAGACATCAAAAGCAACCGTTAATCTCTTTAAGAATTTTCAATTAATCAAAATTTAATCAAATGACACATTTGTCGTCCATTAAACAATTCAAGTAGCACGAAATGATAATAATTTATTTGTTGATTAATATGTCTGTATGTATGGCTATGACTGCCTTAACAACAAATAGGTTTTGCATATTAAAACGGAGTTTTAACGAAAGCATGCTAGTCATCCAATGATGGTTTTGGCAAAAGATTGTCTTTTTCAGTGGCACTTCTTTTGTTGTTAGTGACTTTTTTAAATTACCTATGATAATCTGTTCGACGACATCAGATGTCAACATTTTTTGTTGCCATAGACATTGACAGTGGGAAAGACGGACAATTTTTAAACGTTTAGACTGTTTCGTTCTTAATTTCTGTTTGTATTGAAATATGGTTTTGAACTTTAGTATTGGAATTGGAAGTATTAACCCAGCCAACCAAACGTTCAGAATTCGGTCAGAATTCTGTACGACAACCGGTTTCGGATCATAATTCTTACCGAGTTCGTAACGAAAAACATATGGGAGCGTTGACACAAATTCTAAACTACTTCTCTGGAAAAAAATTCTCAGACAAACCGAACAGAATTCGTAACGATTTCGGTAAGAATTCTCGATAGAGTTCAGATATTGTTCCGAATTGTCTGATATCAGACATTTTCGGCGAATTTGGTTTACTGGGAAGATATAAGGAAGAGTTAAGGTTTACAGACACTGCCGCAGATACGAGAGCATATCAACAATTCCGTGACTTTTCCAACTTTTCTCTTAGTTATATGGAATGCAACACTGCTCCCGTCTATTATTAGACTACGGTCAAATTTTGAGATAGTTCCGTCATTTAGTATGTGTTTAACAGCAGTTCAAACGTACAACCACGTGGATTTTGTTAAAAATGAAAAAAAGGAATTTCGAGTGCTCATTAAACATTTTTTTTGCGGAAAAACCCTTCAATCAAACCAAGAAAAATCTTGATAAATACTAAGGGGACTCTGCACCATCGATTTCAATGGTAAAAAAGTGGTTTACTGACTTTCGTAGTGGTCGCACAAGTACAAATGACGCTGAACGTTCTGGACGCCCGAATATGTCAAAAAAACAAAATATGGTCTTGGCCGATCGAAGAGTAAAAGTGCATGAGAGAGTTGATGCCATACGTGTGATTTCGTTTTTACATTCAATTGACCATAAACGTAATCGTGTGACAACTTCAAAGGATTGTTTAGAGTTGTTTAATCGCAATTCGAATGAGTTTTTGCTGCGTTTTGTAACTGTGGATGAAGCATGAACCCAATACAACTTTCGGAGACCAATCAGCAGTCTAAACGATGGGTTTCTCCGGGTGAAACGGCTACAAAGAAGGCCAAGGTGGCTTTGCCGGCCAATAAGGTAATGGCAACAGTTTTTTGCAATGCACGCGGGATAATCCCCATCAAAAGGGATAAACAATAAACGGCGGATATGATGCCAACTTATTGGACCGATTTAACGAAGATTAAAAACAGAAACGACCACATATGGCCAAGAAAAAAGTACTTATTCATCAAGATAATGCACGGGTGCACACGTGTGCAGTCTCAATGGCAAAATTGCATAAATTGGGTTACGAATTGGTACCTCATTCGCCATATTCTCCGGATTTAGCTCCCAGTGACTATTTCCTATTTCCAAACCTAAGGAAATGGTTCGGTGGAAAGAGATTCAGTTCCAACGATTAAATTATTGATCAAACAAATGCGTATTTTTGGACCTCGAAAAATCATATTTTTTGGAAGGGAATCAAAAATTGGGGAAACGTTGGACTAAGCTGGAGCTAAATGGAGATTATGTTGAAAAATATTTTTTTTGCTAAAAAAAACTGTGTTTTTTTCGATAAGTCATGTAATTTTTGATATGACCTCGTATGTGAAATATGTGTAGATTGCAGGGCTGTCAAATTTCCTACAAATCGAGTACTTTATTTTGTCTTTTCTCTTATCATCGAGCTCGGTCATCGATGTCAAGCGAAATGTTTGTACGCCTACATTTCGCTTGACATAAGGTGCTCGATTTGTAGCAAATTCTACAGCCCTGTTGACTACACATATTTCACATAGCCTTTTAACAAGCTTAATCTCAATATAATTTAAAATTGGGGATCTAAAAATGCCTTTGTCGATTTTGCAAAATACCTAACGGAATAACTGGACTGCAAGGTAAATAAAATGGAAACTCATCCATTTAAATAGAGTAGAAACCTCCAGTTTCAATACACAGGATATGCCTTACTCCTACCTGGTGGGGACGTATAAACCTATGGCGTCAGGAGAATACCAGGATGTATGACGTTATTCAGGACAAAATCATGACAGAGGAGCAAGGGCTATTGAGTTTGGCAAAAATTGGACAACTCTGTTCCGACTTTGGGTGTTTCAACGACAGCGGACTCCGGGTCTAATTATTTTTATTTGTTTTCGAGGGAATTATAGAATGGGAACGGTTATGAAACTCACCTTTTACCATATAAGATTGAACAATAAGCTTAATTTTAAAATCAAAAATTTAGCCAGGCATTTTAACCGGTAATTCAAAAATACACAGCGAGAGAAAAGATAAACTTCTGTGCCCCTGGAAATTGGCGCTTAAGAATAGGCACTTTCAAACACGCCCCTGTTTGGGTACTCAGGAACAGTTTCTTACTAATATAAATATGCACAAATCAAGGATGTCCATAGGGACCCAGAAATACAAATAATTAAGAAAAATAACTATAATTTATTTGGTTATAACCTGGCGCTTACGCTTTATGGATACTCGCTGCGAAGACAACCTCCCACACACAGCTCTGAAACGTACAAATTACATCCAATCTGGAGGGAATTTGGCACCGAATAGCCTACACAACAGTGTGCTTTAGGATACAAATACCAACAAATCGGAACATTTGTAAAATGTATCAATTAAGCATCCTTGATTTGAGGTGGCCTAAAATACGGTCCATTCAAGCAAGGATATGGGTACCAAAAAATTAAAATTTTACCACAAACCCAACGAATCCATAACAATAATTTTTAAGATCTGGTTATATTAAGAACCCGGTTCATAACTTCAAAGAGCACAAGGACCCTAGTTTCAGTTGGCTCATCTGCACATCCAGTGGATTTTTTATACCCTTCATGAAAGAGAATATTAACTTTGTTATTCCGTTTGCAGCACCAGAAATATTGATCGGAGACCTTATAAAGTGTATATAATCTTGATTGCCGTCAAATTCTAACACGATCTAGCCATGTCCGACCCCGTTTCTTTTGAAAGCATGATATCGTTCAAACGTATTAACGTAGTATTCAGAAATTTTGCATGATGCAGTCTTATGCTCACAAGCGAAATCGGTCAAGGGGGAAATTATTTTTACCTCGATAAAAAGTACTAGTTTTTGCTTAACAAATCAGAATTTTTTGTAAATCGACAATGGGTACTGTTAGTTGGGATGCACAAAATACCTCAAAAAAGAGCAAAGCTGCTGAAAGGTAAGGCTCAACTGGCCAAACATCCCAAATGGTCAAAACGGGCGATTAATAGTCAATATGGACATATGGGTACTACAATTAAAGCAAATTTTTGTACTTTTTTGCGCTTTATTATCGTAAAGTGGGAGGTACATGTGGATCGAAAAATGAATTGTTCTTTAGTTTGAATGTGTATTTTACCTTTCATTTCATGGAACTGAATTTTTACTGTGTTTATTGCCTTTTTTCTTATTAAATTTAAATGTATTATTTTACTAAAATAAACTTGCGAAATGTTTACGACTTTTTTTTAAATACCCTTTTTGTGTCGACGTTTTGGCCGGTCAAAAAGGCCCTGAATTGAACCGATGTGTGAGAGCTCGCATTGTCATAGTACACAATTTATCGTCTTCACTTGTTCAATTTTCGAATTTCTCCGAAGACTTCAAGCAAACAAATTATGGTGTACCACTCAGAACTGACCTCCTACGTTGCTCAAGCGGAACATGTCAAACTTTCCAATGAAAATGTCAGATGGCGCCAGGCAACACTTAGTGTTGCCTAGGCCTCATATTTTACCATAATAAATTTGCTACGTCTCTACTTCACGACTGCCAAAAATGAAGAGTCAGCACTAATGTTTACCGAAATGGCGGCAAAAAAAGTAGTAAACCTTCCCGGCGGACAACCTGTACATTGATTTGTGTCCTTCATAGAGTCTTCCATCATTTTGTAAATGTGTTGCACACAAATTGACCAATATGGTATTCACTAAATCCTTCGGCAGAGGATCATGTGGGCATTATCCCTAAACTTTATCCCTCAAGATTGCCTTATTTGCTTTCCTCGGGTTTGTGTCTTGAGTCTTTCGTTTTTCACTTGTCTTTATCAGTAGCGATAATTATTAATTTATTTTTATTTGTTTTTGACTTTGCATGTGCACTGCCCTACCGAATGATTAATATTCAGCAAGTTATTTAATAACTTAATTACATTGTCAGGCAGCCAGACAGACAGACCGAGACAAACAATTCAGACAATGTTATGCAATTTTCACTTTATTGTCTTTGATTTTTAACAATGTAACACTGTTGCGATTTGTGTTTTCCAAGTGTGTGTGTTTTTGATTGAATTGATGAAATGTGTTCTGGTTTATTCTGTCCGTCTCTGGTCCCTGTATGTCAGTGGATTTCCTAACACGATTTTATGGCGTAACTAATGGATGCTGTCATTTTGTTTGGAAATTTTACTGCAATGAAAATTAACAAAAACAAAGTAAAGAAAAAAACCAATTTTATTATTAATGCCTTGTCCTAAGTAGTGGAATTATTGAAAATTTCATTGAAACGGACTAATGAGGCACTGCTGTTTGTTGGTAGTGCGCCGGTCTTTCGGCAAATATTGATTTTATACATATTGTCAGCACCTTTCACTTAACACATCTGTGGCGGCCGGCCGGCCAAAAATGGGGATTTTTTGTTTTCTTTCCGAAACCAGGCCATTTCACATAAAACTTAATGGTAGTTAATTTCTTTGGTATTTGTTCTTTGCGATTTAAAATTAACCTTATGAGGCGGAATTTTGTGAATCATTCGATTGTGGTTGGTTGTGGGAATTTTTAAACATGATGGCAATGAACTTTACATTCAATCTTAGCGGCCGCAACTTTGTAACGTATCCCCCCAGCCTGTTTCCTCCTATATGTTCGGATAACTTAAACTATATTTAAAACAGACAAATGTTTAAGGAAGACAATCGAGTTTGAATGTCCATATACTCGTATACGCATGCGCGTATATATAAATTCGTGTACATTTACAAAACGAAGATTGCCGTTCTTAATGAACGCTTGGAACGAATACAAGTTCAAACGATGTTTGTTACCTCAGTATCTGTCACATATTTATTTAGTAAGGATGTCATTCGCTTAATGATTTATGTAAGAAATAAACAATTTGTAAGTTTGATTTTAAACGAAAATAAAAAACAAACGGAACAAAAGGGCATACAAAATGTCTCAAGTTATTTGTAAAATGATGCTTTCATTCAACCAGGAAATATAGGAAGATGAATTGACAACTTATTTATATTGTCGTACAGTAGGGAGGAATTTTTTAATACTGGCATTTGTGTATAAACTCATTTTAGGGAAGTTTCGCTGAATTTTAGATAAAGATTTTTTGAAAGCAAACCTTTGAGTATCAGAACAACAAAAAAAACACTGAGCAACACTTTTTTTTGGGTTTTGATGACTCTTTCGGAAAATGAATGACAAAGATGAGTACAGTAAATTCCCAGGTAGCTATTCATTATTTGCATATCCACATATGCCATACCGCATGCAATAAGTTAAAAAATAGTTCATAGGAGGGCTTCTATATGTGATGCGCGAAATAGAAAGTGACCTAAGGTTAAAAACCAGTATTATTCAGGAGAGCCATTTAAATATTAGGTCCCTTTCTATTTGTGCTTAGAATCGTCGACTTCACTTTCATAAAACGCGCATATCTCTGGGAGCGAACACTTTTGGGGCATGGGATCGGTCTCATTCGATGCTCAGATGTTGCCTACATCAAAAAAAAAATTAAAATTGATTTTTTTTACCCTTAGGCCCCTTTCTCTGTCACATATATATCGCTGTCACATATATATTTCTGGCCTAATAATGAAAATATTTATCATCAAAAATGGTTTCATTGTTTTTCAAAGTATTCTCCAGCATGATTTTTACACTTTTGCAAAAGCTCAAACCAATTGTCGAAGCACTTTTTCCACTCCGATTGAGACACCTCCAAAACAAGGTCTGGCACTAAAAATCGTTAACCACGCATTTTTTTCTTGATGTGCGGGAATAAAAAGATGTCATTGGATGCCAAGTCAGGGCTGTACGGCGTATTCGACGTTTTAGCCGGTCAAACAGTCGCCGACGTGTGAGAGCTCGCATTGTCATGGTGCAGAATGATTCGTCTTCTCTTGTTCGTTTTTCGAATTTCTTCGAAGATCTCAGGCAACCAAATTGTGGTGTAGCACTCAGAAATGACCGTTCTACGTTGTTCAAGCGGAACAGTCGCCACATGACCAGTTTTGCCGAAGAAACAGGCGACCATTTACTTCGAAGTGCTTCTTCCACGAAATTTCGTTGGATTTGGCTCGTCGTCAAAGACCCACACGGTCGATTGCTGTTTTTTTGTATCATACGCATATATCCATGATTCGATACCTGTGACGATCTTATAAACGACTTTTGAAGCACCGCGATAATATTTTCAAAAAATTTCTTTGCACTAATCGACACGAGGCTTTTTTTGAGCGATTGTCAAATTGTGCGGGATCTAACGAGAACAAACCTTTTTTATGGCCAGGTGTTCATGCAATATCTAATGTTTGCTGGTGGAAGAAATGCCCAAGATGACTCTATCTCACGGTGTGTCACATGACGATCTTGCATTATCAGTTCACGCACAACATCAATGTTCCTTGGCACAACGGCCGTGTCTGGACGACATTCGCCTTTGAGCAAGCGTCGGCCACGATTGAATTCATTAAACAAGTTTTTCACAGTGTTATAGGATGGTGCTTCATCGCCATACAAACATTTGAGTTCATCAATGTACTTTTGCCGTGATAATCCACGTCGAAAGTTGTGAAAAATGATCCCACGAAAATGTTCACGATTTAATTCCATTTTTTTGCCAAATTGATTTTATCAAGTCACTGTAAACAACACAAATGATGGTCGTACGTTAAAACCTTCTGAGTACGTTTATGCTAGAAAATGTCAAACTATCCAATGGAAATGTCAGATGTCGCCAGGCAACACTGTTGCCTTGGCCAGAAATATTTATAGCAACCAATAGTAGCTATTCAATATTTGGATATTTTTAAGAGGACATATTTCATGTCCTTTTTCCAAAATAGGACAATGATAATAGGCAAATGAAAGCCTTAAATCTCCTCTATAATTTGATACCAAAGTCTACTTCGTGGGCTAACTAACGAATTTTCTTATATTTTTTAATATGATTATTATTTCAAACATTAGGGTCCTGTTAAAAGGACTCGATCAGGAAATAAAAAACTGTAAACGCAGTTCAACGGTGATATAAACTATTTTTTAACTTCTTCGTCCCATAGTAGAAGTAAAAAATAGTTTCTATCACCGTTGAACTGCGTTTACAGTTTTTCATTTCCTGATCGAGTGTCCTTTTAACAGGACCCTAATGTTTGAAATAATGATCTTATTAAAAATTATTTTTAAAATTCGTTAGTTAGCCCACGAAGTAGACTTTTGTATCAAATTATAGAGGAGATTTCATTCGCCTATCATATTGTCCTATTTTGGAAAAAGGACATGAAATATGTCCTTTTAAAAATGTCTCCTTCAAGTGTACCACAAAATTATTCGCCGAAAAAATAAAGGGTGGTTTTAACAGACATGTGGTTTTTAAGAAGAAATTAAACGCATATAATTTAATGATATGACAAAGAATTTATTTATTTGTTTATACATATAGTAATACAAAAGCGCACAGGGCCAAAAAACCCGTATTACTTAGCAATACATTCCCAAAAAGAAAAACATAAAAACTGAAATAAACTTTAATAAAAAAGTTGTATGTACTTTTAGACGAGTACAAAAAAATATAAACACAAAAAAATAGAAAAAAAAATCCAGATTTGTATAAACCATACTTAGTCATGTTGTTGGCAAGCATGTTTTCTATTCATGAAAATTAAAATGAAATTATGAACATAATTATTAAGGTGTAACTGATATAAAGTAATCAAAGAATTTGAAACGAAAGGCACTATTTGACTGAGAAAAAACTCGCAGTTCGATAGGCAATTGATTCTAGCATTTGGCTACTCGAACAACAAAAGACTTTTTAAATATGGAATTAAAAATTCTATGTATAACGATTTGAGTATTCCTACTAGAGTGCGAAAAACAGAACGAACTGCACAGTGGAATAGGCACACGACTTTTAATAACCATATAGGACTGAAATAAAATCCTATGATTAACATTTTCAGTAAATGTCACTCCTAAAAAACTTCTAACAAACGCAGTTATACGAGGGCGACCGCAAAAGTAACTGGCCTAACATAAAATAACCGTTTTTTTGGAATTATTATTATTTATTTTTCAACATAATCTCCTTTCAACTCAATACACTTCATCAAACGTTTTTCAAGTTTTTTAATTCCATCCGAAAAATAAGATTTTTCAAGACCTTCAAAATATGCCTCAGTTTCAGCAATAACCTCGCTATTGGGCGAAAATTTTTTGCCACCGAGAATTTTTTTTAAATTTGGAAACAAGAAATAATCAGAAGTAGCTAAATCTGGACTATATAATGGTTGCGGAGCAATTTCGAATCGTAATTCGGCCAGTTTTTGTTGAGTTAAAAATGCAGTGTGTGAAGGAGCATTATCTTGATGAAAAAGAACTTTTTTTTTCTAAATGCGGTCGTTTTATCTTGATTTCTTCACTCAACCGATCCAATAATGCACAATAATATTCACTATTTATAGTTTTTCCTTTCTCAAGATAATCAATAAATATTATACCCCTTGCATCCCAAAATACTGTGGCCATTACTTTTCCTGTTGACCACTTTTACCAGCTTCTATCCATTGTTTTGACTGTTCTTTGCATTCTGGGATGTAGTGATGGATTCATGTTTCATCAACAGTTATGAATCGGCGAAAGAACTCTATTGGATTACGCTGATAAATCGCTAAAAGCTCCTCGGAATTGGTCCAACGGACGACTTTTTGGGGCAAAGACAACAAACGCGGCAGCGTGCTTGCGGATAGCTTTTACATGTGGAGTTCATCATGTAAAATACTCCAAACTTGTTTTTCGTGTATTTTACCAATATCAGCAAGTTCTCTGAGCTTTATTCGTCTATCTTTAGTCACTTCATTAAATATTTTTCTAATGTTTTCAATAGTAGTAGCAGTTTTCGGTCTTCCAGAGCGCTGTTCATCTTCCGTACTTGAAGGACCCATTTTAAATTGTTGAACACAGGATTTCACGATGGAGTATGATGGTGCATTATCACCATGAACAGAATCCAATTCATCTTTGATTAATTGTGGCGTATAGCCTTTTATATACAAGTGTTTAATTACCGCACGAAACTCGCTATTTTCCATTTTTCAATAATTATAAAACTTGTTTACTTCAATCACCTGTAACAAAGAAAAAATCATTAAATATTTCGGAAATTTTGACAGATGGATTATAAAAGATTGCTTTTAAAAAAAAAACAAAAAAGTTGCTAGTAAAACAGAAAATGTGCCAGGCCAGTTAGTTTTGCGGTCGCCTATGTTCACGCCTATGAACTTTATATACTTTAGTTTAAGCAAATTATATTCGACTGTACACGCAGAAAAAAACTATGGTTGTGGTGACAATATTCGAAGAGGGTAATACTATTGTTGGGTATATGGTTGTGGTACAACAGTATTATGATCCTCACAACAATAGTATGATTCAAATACAACCATACTATGAACCTCACAACAATAATATGATTCACACATAACCATACTATGATCCCCACAACCATAGTATGATTCACACTCAATCATTCTATGATACATTTATTAGATTTGTCGTCTTCGGTGACAACTACTGACTTCAGCTGGGCAAACGCAGAAAAAAACTATGGTTGTGGTGACAATATTCGAAGAGGGTAATACTATTGTTGGGTATATGGTTGTGGTACAACAATATTATGATCCTCACAACAATAGTATGATTCAAATACAACCATACTATGATCCTCACAACAATAATATGATTCACACATAACCATACTATGATCCCCACAACCATAGTATGATTCACACTCAACCATTCTATGATCTCCACTACCATAGTATGATTCACACTCAACCATTTTATGATCTCCACAACCATAGTATGATTCTCACAACCATAATATGATTCACACTCAACCATGTTATCATCCCTACAACCATAGTATGATCACACACAATTGTACTTTGATCCCCAACATAATTTATTAGAATTTGTTAAGGTTGTCGACAATAGCTTTGAATTATGAAAATTATTAAAAAATTACATTAAATTCAAAATAATAGAAGTGATTTATTTTACGGTACAAACAATAAGTTTAAATAAACGTAAGCGTTTTTATTAAAAATATTTCAGTTAAACAAAGCCAAAGCAGCTTGTTTAAAAAATTTTAATTTCGATAAAAAGTACTATTGTTGCACATCTCAAACCAATAACATTTGTTCTTAAAACCATATTTAAATGAAGAAAAATTACAATCATACAGTATGATTGCAGTAATAATATTATTGTTAACATAAAACGCAAAACACAATACTTTTGTCGCACCAACAATATTTATATTGTTGCTATAACGTATTTTCATTTTTAAATTTGGCAATAATACTATTGTTACATTTCAACAATATTAATATTGCAGCAATTATACTATTGTCAAAAATAAATTCAGTTAACAATGCTATGGTTGCGACGAACATACTTTTATTGCGGATAACATATTATTATTGTCGTGACCATGTAGTAACCATATTTTTTCTCTGCGTGTACGAAAAAGTCATTAATCATGGCTGGGATTGAAATAACAAAAGGGGAGAATACATTTTGATAGCTTTAGTCTATCATTGAGTAACTTTATGGCCTCTTGTTCAATGGTTTAACGCTTAAAAAAATAGTATATCTGGTAAGTTAAAAGAAGCTAGCTCTTTTCGTGGTTAGACTTAATTTCCGATTTCAAGAGACAAACAGATAGCTGAACATCGCTAGATTGTATAATTTATTTGGACTCAGATAAGTTTACAAAGATGTAACAAGCTATGTATACACAGTATACAAACCTAATACTGTCGATAGATAAATATTTTGTACCTGTTAGATAAATAGCCCCTTGGTCCCTTTTGAAATTTACTTGTGGCTATTTCTGATGATTTTTTATTATCAACTTAGTCAGCAGATTTGGGTTTGTTGTTAGCCAGTTATCTTTGTTTTATGGGGAACAATGGCTTTTCTACACTTTTTCTTACGAGACTTCTGGTCGCTAATGTTGAGCTACTGAAGTGGTTATTCTACAGAAAAATCTAATGGCATGGAATTTGGAGAATTTTCAGTGAATTGTTAACGTTCATACCAAATGGTTTAGTGAATTTCATCATGAGAATTAAATAGTTTTTTAATTAAAAACATCAAGTGGTTTTAAACACCCATAAGTACAAATATGAAATATTCATCATACATTTCTGTTTTTAATTAAATTTTCTTCCCATTAACACATTAAAGACACACTGACCGTGTGCCCTGCGCCCAGGCATTCCAGAACAATTTCAAATCGCTCATATTTAATATCCGTCATTGGCAATCAAAACGAAAATCACTCAAACCCCATGTGACACATATCAGTTGGTATTTCAAGAAAACACACACACACACACTCACAAGCATCAACAACTGATGACGGCAATTACGTTTACAACGACATTTACTCTTACAAGTATCTGCAATTAACACAATATTTAATAAATGCGAATATTAAAAATTAAGAAAAAAAACAGAATACAAAAAGCCCCGTTGTCGCATATGCCAGACACAAGTTTCATGATTTAGATCAATTTGACTCATGCCGAATTAATCTTAAAATTGTAAAATAAAATTCAATAGATTTTCGAACAAATGTCGTTTAGGTAATTTACTCCCGCTTAAAACGCCGCAAGGACAGAATGTCTAAGAAATATCACTTGTTCGCTAATGAATAGAGTTTTAGCATATGATTTTGCTTTAAAACTAATAATTTATTAAATAAAATTAAAGCAAAAGCCAATGATCATCACAGAGACTCAAACTAAGAAGAACTGAATCACTTGAAGGCGAAACGGCCACTGCGTGCATTGGCCTACGGGGTCGCTATTAGGAAACGTCGGATTATAGTTTTGGAGTCGTGCTATAATTTCAATATATAATGGACAGCCGGCCAAGCCGATGATTTTATTAACACAATTTCTATAATAAATTTTTGAAGACTACGTTTTAACGATATGCAAATGAGCTGAAATAAATGCTGAATATTTGTTGTTGTTTAATTTTTTTGATTTGTTTTTTTCGTTATTTTAGATAGAAACGCCGGGTTTCACGGCGCATAAGAGTCGACTAAGTTATATACTTCATTTTCAAGTCTGATTGTATTTTACTTGTGAGTTGATCTTTATTTGACGCAGATCAATTTTTTTTTCATACAAATCTTTTTTTATCTTGCATCGCTTTGTATTATAAGTTAGTTTCAAGAAAAAAAATATTAGGGCAAGACCGACCATTGAGCTAGACCGACATATCGACTCAGAATCGCTAGCAGATTCTGAGTAGATCATTTAAAAGATGTCTGATATCAGTACTTTTTTTACAGCATATTTAAATTTGAATAGCAGCCAGTGCTATTTTACGTCAATCTTGCACGCTGTAATTTAATAGTTTTTAGAATGTAGCAGAGTAAAATGTATACGAGTACACCAACGACATCTAGCAAAACATACACATAAACACACACAAAAGTGATTTTTATTGTGTTTATTTCGTTAGGTGTAAAACTTTACTGACAGCAGTTCTCGTTTAATGCAAATGTGGCTGCTCTTAAGTCTGTAGCCGCTGTAACATTATTTGCTAGGGGTCGGTTGATGGTGAATGGTGATGCAGCGATATAGCGAATTTGCAGTTTTGCCTGCTTGTAACTAATAGTCTCTTCGACTACTTTTTGAGTAATTTAAGATTTCTATTGAATAGACGCTTCAATAAGAACATGCCTTCAAATCTGACTACAGCTAATGCAAATGATTTAGAATTTTAAATTTGAATCGGCTGTGAAAAACAAATTCTTATATTTTTTTTTAAACATTCTGGTTTTATTGGAATGGTTGAACTTTGTCATTTAACAATGGAATACAATTTCATTCTTATGATTACCACAACTGGCTCAGCAATACCTCATCCGACCCCCTAATTTTTCGTTGCATTTTCGATTGTTTCAGGTCAAATTTTTTCAACGGCAACTTCGATTCCATGTTTCAACGCTTCAATTGTCTATAAATGCTTTGCAAAACATTTATCCTTAATGGCTCCCCACAGAAAATAATCCAAAGAGCTCAAATCACACAATTTCGATTATTTGAATTTCAAAAACAGTGCGTAAAATATCGATGGTTGCATTGGCTGTGTGACATGTGGTCACGTCTTGATGAATCAATATGTGGCCCATGTCATTCTCTTGCATTTATGGAAACAAAAATTCGTTGAGGATGACGCGGATACGCTCACAGCTCTTGCTCATTTTCGAGGAAAAATAGCTTCTGCCAGCCCAAAATCCATTCCAAACAGTGACTCGTTGTGGATGCATTGGCTTCTCAATAGTCACGTGCGGGTTCTCTGAACCCCATATGCTGCAATTTAGCTTATTGACATGGAGCTTCATCTGACACGATTTTCGGTAAAATTCTTCATTTCCTGCCAAACAATCTTCCGCCCATTGGGCGAAGCGAGATCTTTATGCAAAATTCTTCTCAAACAAGTGCGAAAAATGTTCACTTTCTGAGAACGATGACAAGTTGATGTTGATGGATGCCCTTGTTTTCGTTGAACGCACTGGAAGAGAACGTACTTGGGTTGGTTTGTCTAATAACGATCCATTTTCATGAACTCGCTTCCCGAATTGACGCACAAATTGAACTGAAGGCCGATCTCTTTTCGAAAATTTTCCACGTAAATTTCTTTCAGTTTGCGTTAAAGACTCACTATTTTGGAAGTAAGTTTTTAATATTAGCCAATTTTGTTCCTGTGTATAGCGTCTCATTGGGAAACGTGAAACATAAACCGGAAAAATTTAAAAAAGTATACACGCAAAGAAAAAACATGGTTACTACATGGTCACGGCAATAATAACATGTTCTCCGCAATAAAAGTATGTTCGTCGCAACCATAGCATTATTAACTGTATTTATTTTTGACAATAGTATAATTGCTGCAATATAAATATTGTTGAAATGTAACAATAGTATTATTGCCAAATTTAAAAATGAAAATATGGTTATAGCAACAATATGAATATGGTTGGTTCGACAAAAGTATTGTGTTTTGCGTTTTATGTTAACAATAATATGATTGCTGCAATCATACTGTATGATTGTAATTTTTCTTCATTTAAATAAGCTTTTTAGAACAAATGTTATTGGTACGGATCTAATGCAATAATAGTACTTTTTTTTATCGAAATTAAAATTTTTTAAACAAGCTGCTTTGGTTTTGTTTAACTGAAATATTTTTAACAAAAACGCTTACGTTTATTTAAACTTAAAAAAAACGTACTTAAACTTACTGTGAAATAAATCACTTCTATTATTTTGAATTTAATGTATTTTTTAATAATTTTCATAATTCAAAGCTATTGTTGACAACTTAAACCAATTCTAATAAATTATATTGGGGATCATAGCATAATTGTGTGTGATCATACTATGGTTGTAGGGATCATAACATGGTTGCGTGTGAATCATACTATGGTTGTATATGAAACATACTATGGTTGTGAGGATCATACTATGGTTGTATATGAAACATACTATGGTTGTGAGGATCATACTATGGTTGTGGAGATCAGAGTATGGTTGAGCGTGAATCATACTATGGTTGTGGGGATCATAGTATGGTTATGTGTAAATCATACTATTGTTGTGAGGATCATAGTATGGTTGTATTTGAATCATACTAATATTGTGAGGATCATAATATTGTTGCAACACAACCATATACCCAACAATAGTATTATCCTCTTCGAATATTGTCACCACAACCATACTTTTTATCTGCGTGCATATATACGTATATATACTCGTATTATATATTTTATTAAAAGTATATAAATTATTGGTTGTTCGTGTGTCAGTTGAAAGTTCGATGGCGGTCAAACGCATTAACTTAGGATACTGAAATTTTGCATAATGTTGACTTATGTTTGAGATTGTGAATAGGCGAAATCGGTCCAGGACAAACAAGTTTCGCCTTGAAGCACTTAAGGTGGGTTAGAAAAAATATACTTTTTAAATGAATACTGTTAGTTCGATCAAATAAACATTCGCAGTATCAGAATCCATTAAGTTGCGCTACCCTTGGTGTAGTCTGTTCGACGACTTCGTTAAAGTATTTGACTTTATACATCAGGAATATAAAGGGTGGTTCAACTACAACTCACGATGTGAATTGTACGTGAAACAAAAAGCTTTCAAAGAATTTTTTTAATGAAGAGTGGACCATTTTACCTTTTTAAATTTGAATCGGTTGTAAAAAATATAGTACTGATAATTTTTAGAAATCATAAAGTTTTGGCTCAGGTGGTCCAAAAAATTGGTCCGCATAGACATAACGGCCCATCAATAGTCTACATGGTAATTCAAAGTAATTGGGTACTCTATTTAAAATACATTTTTTTACCAATCCAAATATATGTATATTAATTTTGAAGTTTTTGGTAAGATTAGTGTTAAACGCATGGTCCTAGATGGCCCAAAAATGGCGCTATAGCAGCTGGAAGCTTAGAAAGGCTAAACATCGAGATATAGGTATCAAATCGCAGATTAATGGCTTAATTTACTTGATTCTTGCCATTAAGGCGAGCGCCACTGTGCTCCATAGCGCTGGGATAAGCTACAACAGTCCTCCAGATGTTCTGGAGGGTAATATAACCCGGTTGTTGCGCATATCCATGCCAAACATAGACTGTACCTGCGATTAAGATGGTAAACCACAACCTCCTCGAAGCTCGCAGAACGGCCGTTTCTAGCAGGTCAGACTAGAGCAACAGTGTTAGGGGCTCTTGACCACTCGCTGTGCGCTGCGTGTGGGGACTGCTATATATATTTCTGACCTAATAATGAAAATGCAAATATTTATCATCAAAAATGGTTTAATTGTTTTTCAAAGTATTCTTCAGCATGATAAATACACCTTTGCATGCGCTCAAACCAATTGTCGAAGCACTTTTTCCACTCCGATTGAGACACCTTCAAAACATGGTTTTTAAACGCTTCAACAGCATCTTCTGGCGACGAAAATCGTTGACCACGCATTTTTTTCTTGATGTGCGGCACTAAAATGAAGTCATTGGGTGCCAAGTCAGGGCAGTACGGCGGGTGACCCATCAGTTCGACGTTTTGGACGGTCAAAAAGGCGCTGGTTCGAGCCGATGTGTGAGAGCTCGCATTGTCATGGTAAACAATTTTTCGTCTTCTCTTGTTCGTTTTTCGAATTTCTCCGAAGACTTCAGGCAAACAAATTGTGGTGTACCACTCAGAATTGACCGTGCAACGTTCCTCAAGCGGAACAGTCGACACATGACCAGTTTTGCCGAAGCAACAGGCGACCACATGCTTCGAAGTGCTTCTTTCATTGGATTTGGCTCGTCTTCGAAGACCAACACGGTCGATTGCTGTTTTGTTTCGGGCTCATAGGCATAGATCCATAATTCGTCACCTGTAGCGATCTTATAAACGTATTTTGAAGCACTGCGATCGTATTTTTTCAAAATTTCTTTGCACCAATCGACACGAGCCTTTTTTTGAGCGATTGTCAAATTGTGCGGGATCCAACGAGAACAAACCACATTTTACGGCCAGGTGTTCATGCAATATCGCATATATGCTGGTGGAAGAAATGTCCAAGGATGCCTGTATCTCACGATATGTCTCTGGCACAACGACCGATTTTGGACGACCTTTGTCTGTGAGCGAGCGTCGGTTACGATTGAATTAATTAAACCAGTTTTTCACAGTGCTATAGGATGGTGCTTCAACGCCATACAAAGATTTAAGTTCATCGATGTACTCTTGTCGTGATAATCCACGTCGAAAGTTGTAAAAAATGATCACACGAAAATGTTCACGAGTTAATTCCATTTTTTTGCCAAATTGATTTTTTTCAAGTCACAACACAAATGATGGTTGTACGTCAAAACGTACTGAGTACGTTTATGCTAAAAATGTCAATCTTACTAATGGAAATTTCAGGCAACACTTAGTGTTGCCTAGGCCAGAAATATATATAGCACGCCTAGGCCACGCCTAGACCAGAAATATATATAGCAACCCTCGTACAGGTCGTAATTATGAATCGATTTCAATAAAACTTGCTACAGTCTCGATAATTTCAAGGGGCCAGAAAACAATTTACACCATTTAAATACGAGACAAAGACCTATTCGTCCATATCGATCCATATTCTGATCTCTTACGAATATTTCCCGATTTGTAGTTTTGCAGCTCTAGAAACCACCAATTACACACGCTTGTGCACAAATTGTGCACGTGGCGTTATGAGAGACTAATAATTAACTTTGCAAAAGCTCGACCATATAGGTAGAGGTTTTGGGATAGCTCTTCGAATCGAAAAACTACATTTTCTAAGAGCGATAAATACAAAATGAAAACCCCTATCCAGGGATGTACCAAAGCCCGATTGTGCACATTCAGAGGTTAAATGACACTTAAACATTTGCCACAGTTTGTTGGATTGTGCTTCATTATATTCTTCTTAAATGATAACATAAATTAAAGCTCAATACATTTTAAGCCTAGTTTCAAAGTCGCCTTTTCAAGCGAAAATGTGTTAAGCTGCATAAAAATGAATTCTTTCTACACAAAGGAAGAAACGTATTACCTAGAAAGAAATACGAGTATACATGTCTATTAGTTCATATCACAAAAACCTGTCAAAGCCGCATATAAATATTTTTCACATGAACCTACGTAGTAGTAGGCTTTACTCATACTCTTCGATTAAATTAAACAAAAAAAAACACAAAATAGTCAGAAATCTGGTATTTACAAACATGTGCCTCCCATTATCTAAACAGACGGTAGAGTATCTAAAAGCGCAAAATTAACCGGCAAGCGACTGCGTCTTCATTATCACAATCACGTGCTAAAACAAGTCAAAAATCACAATACTCACATCAACTTTAATTATACCCGTTTATTGTATGACTAAAGAAACTCGGCAAAACAGAACTAAAAAAAAACAAATCTTGGTAATATTTTGTCAAAAAATATTTTTATTGACGTCAAAATGGGCTGTTATGGTGACACAGATTGAAATTAACCGATATTTTTATTTTCTGTGTGTTTTTTGGCATCAAAGGGGAAATACTTTCCAAAAATAAATTCGTTTTGTAGAATAAAAGGCGTTCGTTTGCATATCAAAAAGGCACGGCATAGTGCGTCACACGAGATTCACTGACACTGACTGCGATGCGACCGACTCACGTGTGTTGTTCGACAACTTTTTCGGCAGATAAAGGAACGGGAGATTTTAACTAATTCTAAAAATATGCACTGAAGTGCTACAAGTTATGGCAGTTTTTGGTGGGAATTAACGGAAACTTTAAGCAATCTGTTGTTGAAATTGCAGTCATTTAAGACAGGAAATAAGTTGAATAGAAATTATAGAGGTGGACACCATTTAAAGGGCAAAATATTGGACCTTTTAAGATCAGAGAACGACACTATTTCTTTTGTAATCGATGGTACAGCACTTTTGGAGATCAAAGCATTTGTGTGGCCAACAATTAATTGAGATGTTTAATTGATTGTTGAAAAACGTCGTCAGATTGAAAATCTCTTTTCGACAGCGGTTGAATTGTCTCTTTCCAAATTTCTATTATTATAAATGACAAAATGTAATGTACATTTATTACACTGTGCGACAACCACAATCGGTTTGGGATGAAACCACAGGGGAAAGTTATATCGGTCAAAAAAAGGTCATACGTGTCCCAGCGTTTCGTTGGGTCTCATCTAGGAATCGAGATATATCGATTTGAAGTTAGTAAGTATCGTATAGGGGAATTTGTCACGTTTTTGGCTCTTTTGTTTGACATAACTTGAGAACCACTCGTCCGATTTAGCTGAAATAAATTTTAAAAAACCAAGAATTACAATTCCCTTAATCTGTTCATATATTATTTTCCTTTACAAGTAATAGTTTCCAAGTTAAAAATAAGCGCATGAAGAAAAAAATTTTTTTTTTTTTTATTTTTTTTTTAAATACATTTATTTTCGTTTTTTTGCTCCCTTTTCTTTCTTGACACTTTTTACCGTTTTGGATTTTTTATGAATTAAAAAAAAAAAAATTTTAATTTTTAGGCAAAAATAATTTTTTTTTTCATACATTTATTTATAATTGCGAAACTGTTGCTTAAGTAGGAAAACGGTTTAAGAACAGATTAGAGGAATTGTAATTCTTAATTTTTCTAAATTTGTTTCAGCTAAATCGGACGAGTGGTTCTCGAGTTATGTCAAACAAAAGAGCCTAAAACGTGACAAATTCCCCTATACGATACTTACTAACTTCAAATCGATATATCTCGATTCCTAGATGAGACCCAGCGAAACGCTGGAACACGTATGACTTTTTTTTTACCAATATAACTTTCCCCGGTGGTTTCATTCCAAACCGATCACTGACCCTTACCATTTGTCGCAGAGTGTTATAAAGGGTGTTTTTTAAGACTTATGGTTTTCAATCAAACCACAGTTTTTTCGGAGTTCTCATTTCGACGGCGGTTGAAATTTGAATTATTATAAATGGCAAAATGTAATGTACAATTAATATAAAGGTTGTGTGGTTTTCAATCTGACACACATTTTTTTCGGAGTTGGTCTTTTCGACAGCTGTCACTTGATTTATGCCATTTCATAATGAATATACTTACTCCGGAACAACGTTTTAAAATCGTGGTGAATGGGCCCAAATCGAGATGGCCACGGAACCTGATTTTTACAAGAACATTTTGTTCAGCGATGAAGCTCAATTTTGATTGAATTGAACTTAAAAACCAAACTGTCGCATTTGGAGTAATGAAAGTCGACAAGCCATTGTTGAGACTATGGGCAGAGGGAATCATTCGTTCATTTTTTTTTCAAAAATAAAGTTGGCCATAATGTTACAGTCCATGGGGAACGCTATAGAGCCATGATTAATGACTGTTTCGTGCCTGAATTGGAGGATGTTGATGTGGTTGAACTTTGGTTCACACAAGACGGCGCTACATGCCATACAGCCAACAAAACAATCAATTTATTGAAGGAAACTGTGGCGTGGCCTGCCTCCAAGATCGTGCGATTTAACACCGCTGGACTATTTTTTATAGGGTTAGGTGAAGTCGCTTGTCCACGCAAGAAAGCCCGACACGATTGACGCCTTGGAAGAATATTCGGCGCCTTATTGCTGACATACGGCCCCAAATGCTGCAAAAAGTTATCGAAATTTGTGCCTCCCGGCTGTAATTTACTCGAGCCAGCCATAATGGCTAACCCTTATCTTTACAATAAAGCTAAAATTATGGCCATAACATAACATTAAATTACACTAGTTTACAGCCATTTTGTTCCAGAGTTCTGAATATTTTTTTCCAACAGATTTTAGCTTCCTAAATACGAAAATGATTTTTTTTGGGCCAAAACTCTCAAACGTTTTTACCGTTATCAAGAGTAAGTGAAATTAGCTTTTCTAAAACTTTTTCATACAAGATATTAAAATCAGTTGAATAGTTTTGACGTTAGAGGCATTTAAAAAATATAAATTTTTGTGCAAAATTGTCGGTTTTAAGTGGAACAAAATACATAAACAATAATATAAAAATATATAAATATATTGAGCATAAAGTTTGGAATTTCTTTCTCTAATTTCTTTTCGTTTGAGACCATTCTTTATTAAATCGGTAATAGCGTTTGGGAGTTATGGTCCAAAAAGCTGAGACATCTTATAAAAAAATCCAAAAATGTCCTTATGCTCAAAAGCTGCAACCATGTTTAAATATGGCCATAACAAATATGAAATTATTTTTCAGATCAGTGAAAAAGTGTAGCTGACTCAAGTGTTCTCTAAAGACTTTTAAATTGGTCCTTTAGATCAAAACACGGGACTATTAATATGAGAAGTGTTTTTTTTAGCATTTGGTAGCACTGTACTAAGATTGTTGAAACCTTTTCTAAATATATTTAGATAATTCTCTAAAAACTCCTTGTTTATTTTACAATTAATATCGTGCGTTTAAGTTGGACCACCTTTAACAATAGTTTACAGCCATATTGGTCCAGAGTTCTACATACTGCGTTCCTATAGATTTTGGCTGACAAACACGAAAATGAGTTTTAAAATTTTTTTCTCTGATTAGTTTTCAAGATAGAGTTTTTGGAATTTTTTTACGATTTTTTATGAGATGTCTCAACTTTTTTGACCATAACACCCAACCGCTATTTGTCAAGATTTGTCTGAAATGAAAGGTAAATAGCTTTTTTAAAACTTTTTCATACAAGGTTAAATAGTTTTGATAGTTTTAACGTCAGAGGCATTATAATTTAAAAAAAAAATAATTTTGTTCAAAAATCACGATTTTAAATTGAAACAAAAATATAGAAAATAATAATATGAAAATATTTAAAAGTATATAAATAAACTCAGCGTAAAGTTTGGAGTTTCTCCAGCAAAACAAGCTATCGTTTATAAAAATTGGGCAACAAATGGTAGAGTTTTTGGAAAAAGTTATGGCCGAAAAAGCTGAGATATCTCATAAAAAAACCGTAAACAAAATTCCAAAAATTCTACCTTTGAAAACTAATCAGAGGAAAAATTTTTAAAATTAATTTTCGTGTTTAGGAGGCCAAAATCTATAGAAAAAAAATATTTAGAACTCTCGGCCAGGAAAAAAATCATAATTTGTTAACTAGTGTTATACCTGATTGTCAAAAATTCTAGGAGTTATGTCCATCCGTCCGAGATTCTGTTGAAAGCACCATACGAGGGTTGCTATTTATATTTCGGGTCCTGACAATACTAGTGTTCCCAGATGCAAACTGGAACTTCCATTGGAAACTTTGACATTTTTTTACCGTAACTTAACTCAGAACGTTTTTTCATTTGAGGGCGAATTGTTTTGTTTACAGTGTGTTTATCTCAGTCAAAAAATTAAATTATCCCGTGAACATTTTCATGATTTTTTACGATTTTCGGCGTGGGTTATCGGACAAGAGTGAAACTTCTTTTGACTTTCGGCGATGAAGCATTATCAATTGTTTTATGAGGCCGAATTGTTTTATTTACAGTGTGTTGAAAAATGTATCTCAGTCAAAAAATTGAATTATCCCGTGAACATTTTCGTGCGATGATTTTTTACGATTTTTGACGTGGTTTATCGAAACAAGAGTGTTAAAATAAACTTCTTTCGGCGATGAAGCATTATCAAAAACCAATGTTAATCGCTGGTACCAAGAGTTCAGTCTCGGATGCCGTTCGCTCCAGGATGAATTTCGTGAAGGACGTCCAACTTCGGCAACTTTGCCAGAAACCATCGATGCTGTGCGTAAACTGATTAAGCAAGAGCGACATGTGACATACCGTGAGATTGAGGCATCCTTGGGCATTAGCATGACAAGCATCAATAAGATATGGCATGTTCACTTGGCCGTTAAAAAAATTTGTTCTAGTTGGATCCCACATAATTTGACGAATGCCTAAAAAAGGCTCGTTTGTATTGTTGCAAAGAGATGTTGAAAAAGTATAACTGCGGTAGCTCAAAGGCAGTCTATAACATTGACACAGGTGACGAATCATGGATCTATGCATATGAACCCGAAACAAAAGAGCAATCGACCGTATGGGTCTTTCAAGGAGAGCCAAATCTAACAAAACTTGTTCGTTTAAGAAGTACATCGAAGCAAATGATTGCGTTTTTTCTCGGTATAACCGGCCAAGTTGCCACAGTGCCTTTAGTGGAACACAGGACGGTCAATTCTGAGTGGTATACAACCATCTGTTTGCCAACAGTGTTCGAAGAAATGAGGAAAGATAATAAGAGAAGAGGAATCATTTTGCATCACGACAATGCGCGCTTTTACACACACGCAGAGAAAAAACATGGTTACTACATCGTCACGGCAATAATAATATGTTCTCCACCACAAAAGTATGTTCGTCGCAACCATAGCATTGTTAACTGAATTTATTTTTGACAATAGTTTAATTGCTGTAATATTAATATTGTTGAAATATAACAATAGTATTATTGCCAAATTTAAAAATGAAAATATGGTTAAAGCAACAATATAAATATGGTTAGTGCGACAAAAGTATTGTGTTTTGCGTTTTATGTTAACAAAGATATGATTACGGCAATCATACTGTATGATTGTAATTTTTCTTCATTTTAATATGCTTTTTAGAACAAATGTTATTGGTACGGATCTATCGCAATAATAGTACTTTTTTTTATCGAAATTTAAATTTTTTAAACAAGCTTTTTGGCTTTGTTTATCTGAAATATTTTTAATAAAAACGCTTACGTTTATTAAAACTTATTTTTTCTACTGTGAAATAAATCACTCCTAATATTTTGAATTTAATGTATTTTTGAATAACACTACGTAACAAAAAAAATCTTTTTGTTTGTTTAAGTGAATTTTTTGCTTTTATCTAATGAATTAGGTCATAAATATAATATAATGAGTGTTCTTTCCTCTACCTAAACGTTTTTTTAGTATATAAACCGCTATTTTAAAAATGATGGAGGTTTCACCACACATTTTAGCATAACTCAAGAACAGTTTGTCCGATTTGATTAAGTAAAAACTCCGAGAATCCGCAGCTACATTACCTCCAAGTTACTCTTACACTGTTTTTTGATAAAGTGAATAGTTTTGGAAATATTCAGAAACTTTTTCCAAATTTTTTTTTTTTCATGCAAAATTGGAAAAAAAATTTTGTCTTAAAATTCATAAAAAACCAAAAAAGTCACAAATGCTCTTTTTTGATCTTTAGTTATAAACATAAATATGTTACAAATAAAACTAGTCACATTTCAATAAAATCGATTAACAAGTTTTGGTTTAATTCTCAACTAAGTGATGGTATCTCATTTTGATAATTACAAGGAAGTGGTTCAGCATCTTACCGAGAACTACCATAACATGGGATGCAGAATGTCTCTGAAGTTGCATGTTCTTCACTCACACCTAGAAGTGTTCAAGTCAAATTCTGGCGCATACTCAGAAGAACATGGTGAACGTTTTCACCAGGACATTCAAGCCTTTGAAAAGCGATACCAAGGGCAGTACAATGAACGGATGCTTGGCGACTATATCTGGAATTTAATCAGAGAAAATGACCAAATCTACAAGAGGAAAGGTAGAAAACAAACCATTTTTAAACAGTATTATTAAGAGCATCCTGAATTTAAGGATTCAAGTGTATTTTTCGTTTTATTATCATAAAAAAGCATACCTTCATTAAAATTAAGCTGTTTAACAATCTTTTATGCACACTCTTATCTATCTGTACCATGAAAAATAAAGGCACTATTTAAAAATTTGAAAATTCGATGTCATTTCTTAAAAAACGATTAGCCAGACATCAGTTAGAGTTTTTCTTTAGTTTAGAGACATAACCAATGAGAAACAGCAAAAAAATTCACTTAAACAAAATTTTGTTACATAGTGTAATTTTCATAATTCAAATCTATTGTTGACAACTTAAACCAATTTTAATAAATAATATTAGGGGTGATCATACTATGGTTGTTGGGATCATAACATGGTTGCGTGTGAATCATACTATGGTTGTGAGGACCATACTATGGTTGTATATGAAACATACTATGGTTGTGAGGATCATACTATGGTTGTGGAGATCATAGTATGGTTGAGTGTGAATCATACTATGGTTGTGGGGATCATATTATGGTTATGTGTGAATCATACTAGTGTTGTGAGGATCATAGTATGGTTGTATTTGAATCATACTATTGTTGTGAGGACCATAATAGTGTTGTAGCACAACCATATACCCAACCATAGTATTATGCTCTTCGAATATTGTCATCACAACCATACTTTTTTTTTCTGCGTGCATCGGCTGAAACGATGAGCTATTTGACCACTTAAGATGTCGAATTGATGGGCTATCCACCGTCCAGTTCTGATTTAGCACCCAATGACTTCTTCTTATTCCCTAAAATCAAGAAAAAAATGCGTGGTCAATGTTTTTCATCGACTGAAGCCGCTGTTGAAGCGTTCAAAAATCATGGATTGGAGGTGTCTCAATCGGAATGGAAAACGTGCTTCGAAAACTGGTTTGTGCGCATGCAAAAGTGTATTAATCTTAAAGGAGAATATTTTGAAAAACAATAAAACCATTTCCAATGATAAATTATTGTGTTTTTATTGCCGGACTCGAAATATAAATAGCAACTCTCGTAGCTGTCAAAATTAAAAGGATCGTGAAATTTTGCACGATTATGACTTATGGTTTGGGATTGTAAATGGACGAAATCGGCGCAAGGGGAAAAAAGTTACCCTTTAAGGAACTTATGGTGCTCCAATAAAATTCAATTTTTTGAGTACTAACTTAACGAATCATAACTTTTTGGATGGATAATGCTTGAAAAGGTTACTGTTAGTTGGGACTTATTTAATACCTCAAAAAGGACGTTTTGGCTTATGGGTGATCAATAGTCTCTATGTGACGCGCAAAATAGAAAGGGACCTAAGGTTAAAACCCAGTTTTGTTTAGGAGAGCCATTTTAAAGATTAGGTCCCTTTCTATTTGCGCTTAGAATCGTCGACTTCACTTTCATAAAACGCGCATATCTCTGGGAGGGAACACTTTTGGGGCATGGGATCGGTCTCATTCGATGCTCAGATGTTGTCCACATCAAAAAAAAGAAAAAAATGAAAATTGATTTTTTTACCCTTAGGTCCCTTTCTCTATGCGCTGTCACATATAGACATATGCGAACTCAAATTGAAGAAATCTGTGTTTCGCATCAAAATATAGAGTAATTTTTTAGTTTTGGCTAAAATGACAAACGGACGCATGGACCGAAAGTACCCAAAAAAGGACCATGTTGGTATTACATATATATCTAAAATGGTGCAAACAGGCAGTCCCGCCTTTAGCTTCATTTATTAGTTTAGGTATTACCAACTACTTTTATTGCAAATTTCAATAATTTTGTCCTCGTAAAAAAACTGTACTCTCTACTGACACATATTTCTGGTGTGCTTTTTGTCTAATTCATTAGAAACAAACAATTATAAAATAATAGGAACCAACAATTAATAATATAATATAATTTGTTTTTGTTTGTTATTTCTATCTTCCAGCTATTGTCTGCTGTAGGCCTTGACTCTAGTGTTGTCCATTGTTCAGATCATTTATACGAGTACAATCGAAAATTGAAGCCAAATCTCAAATCACCATGTACGCGAAATATATACACCAATTTTGGCGTAGATTTCAAAAATACTTTTACATTGACAATTATTCTTAAACAAATGTTAACTATTTTAATTTTTTGTTTTTTTTTTTTGCTCAAGCATAAAGAGAACTAAACAAACCAGAATTTTGCCAAACAATTGAATATGGTTTGTTTTGTTTTCGGTCAAATAAACTTAAGTGTTGTAAGCGCAAACCACCAGAAAACCTTTTGCAAGATAAAAAAAAAACAATGTTATTTTATTGCACTTTTTGTTGGCTGGCCACAAAGTGACTACCGCCGCACAAGGTTTCATTCAATATTCTGCCTGGTTATTATTTGAAATTACCCCCAACCCTAAAACGAAAAAATCGTAGTTAATTTAATTTATTTTTGTTTATATCTACAGTAAGTACAAGTCTATAGGTATGTATGAACACATTTAAATGTTATCTTGTCATAATTTATTAATTTACTTCCTGTAAAGCGGCGGTTACTTTAAGTTCGGCGTTCTCGCTCGCCCGAAACTCAGAACTGTGTGTAGTGACAGGTTTTGTCTCAGGCTGCCGCGTATGACGAACAAATAAAAACAAGCGGAAAATACGTTTGGTTAACAGAACCAGCAGCGCTCAAGTACGCCGACCGTCAAGTTTATTGAACTAATTTCTAGCGAAATTAATTTAAGCCAATTAAATTAATTCCTAAAACTAAGGAAAAGTTCTCGACATGGCTGTAATGAAATTTCCTTAGAAGTCTCCACACCGAAAACCACAAATGACATCAAAGCTAATAGAACACAGATCACCTGATCTCAGAGTGGCAGATAGGCGTTCGGAAAAAGCCCCCCACAGATTTGCCTTACAAATGATCGCCAAAGACGTCACATACACGCTCATTAGTTCTTTCGCTTTCTTGATCGTTTTCTAAAACCAGAACGTATTTGTGAGTTTATTGAGAATTTGTCTCAATTCTCGGTAGAACGTGTACGTTCGCCCATAATGATCCCGCCAACGGACAGCATCATCAGAACATTGATTTTTTAGTTTGGAAATTCCCATACTTAACATTTCTTACACATGTGGGTTTGGCGGAGTGTCTTGCTCTTGGCACCGTTTGGCGCATGGCTGCGCTTACAGTGGCCGGTTACGTTACGCATTTCTGTGATTTTTTCCAGCTTTCCAATGTTGGGGATTTACCAACGTTTAACTGGTTTGTGGCACATACAAAATGTTTTGTATCGTTACAGTTGTAACTGTTCGTGTGTGTATGTGTGATGTGTCACTAATGCATCTGCAGTTTTTCAGGGGGAATCCCAGAATATTTACATGCATGCCGCTGTTATAGTTTTATTACACGTTCTTCACATAATTTGAGTTTAATGACTGGCTATGTTATTGCTACAACAACTGATTCTAGATGTTAAATTTTAGTTGATTCTTCGTACGAGGGTTGCTTTAAAAGTTTTGCCAAATCAAGATATGCACTGATAAGCAGTTAAAATAGCACATAATCGAAATAAGTCGAACGCGGTTATAACAAACTTAAAGAGGCTGTATAATTTCGTTTGTAAGAAATAGATTATGGTTTCTAAAAAATGTTACGAATTAAATTGCTTTCAATTTTTTTTCTCAATTTCAGAAATGATTTGCATTTTAGATTCTAACGAAAGACAATTTCTTTTAATTTTTTTTCGATATTTTCTTGGAAGTGGTGACAGGAAAAAGATTTACGGGAAAAGTTTACAGATTCATTCTCGACTGGACAAATTTCACCAGTGTATTCGTTGGCTCATTTCATGAAAATATGTCCATCCACCACCATGCTCGAAAATGCAAAGGGACGAAATGGCATTTTTCGGATTGCTGGTCGGTGGGTACTAAAGTAAAATTAAAAGTTCTGATCCAGTGGTCGGATTTTTTTTTATTTATTTGGTCATACGTGCTATATATATTTCTGGCCTAATAATGAAAATGCAAATATTTATCATCAAAAATGGTTTTGTTATTTTTCAAAGTATTCTCCAGCATGATTTATACACTTTTGCATGCGCTCAAAACAATTGTCGAAGCATTTTTTCCACACATGGTTTTGAACGCTTTAACAGCATCTTCTGGCAAAGAAAAACGTTAATCACTTATTTTTTTCTCGATGCTAGGGAATAAGAAGAAGTCATTGGTTGCCAAGTCAGGGCTGTACGGCGGATAACCCATCAATTCGACGTTTTGACCGGTCAACAAGGAGCTGGTTTGAGCCGATGTGTGAGAGCTCGCACTGTCATGGTGCACAATAATTCGTCTTCTCTTGTTCGTTTTTCGAATTTCTTCGAAGACTTCAGGTAAACAAATTGTGGTGTATCACTCAGAATTGACCTCCTACGTTGCTCAAGCTAAACAGTCGCCACATGACCAGTTTAGCTAAAGAAACAGGCGACCATCCGCTTCGAAGTGCTTCTTCCACGAAAAACTTACGTTGGATTTGGCTCGTCTTCGAAGACCCACACGATCGATTACTGTTTTGTTTCGGGCTCATGCGCATAGATCCATGATTCGTCACCTGTGACGATCTTATAAACGTCTTTTAAAGCACTGAGATCGTATTTTTTCAAAATTTCTTTGCACCAATCGACACGAGCCTTTTTTTGAGCGATTGTCAAATTGTGCCGGAGCTAACGAAAACAAACCTCTTTTACGGCCAGGTGTTCATGCAATATCGAATGTATGCTGGTGGAAGAAATGCCCAAGGATGCCTGTATTTCACGGTATGTCCCAAGACGATCTTGCATTATCAGTTCACGCACGGCATCAATGTTCTCTGACACAACGGCCGTTTTTGGACGACCTTCACGACCTTTGTCTTTGAGCGAGCGTCGGCCACGATTGAATTCCATAAACCAGTTTTTCACATTGCTTTAGGATGGTGCTTCATTGTCATACATAGCTTTATATTCATCGATACACTCTTGTCGTGATAATCCACGACGAAAGTTGTGAAAAATGATTGCACGAAAATGTTCACGAGTTAATTCCATTTATTTTTGCCAAATTTACATTTCCAAGTCACTATAAACAACACAAATGATGGTCGTATGCAAAACGTTCATGCTAAAAAAGTCCAACTTTCCAATGGAAATGTCAGGTGGCGCCAGGCAACACTTAGTATTGCCTAGGCCAGAAATAGATAGCAACCCTCGTATCAAATTTAACCAAATTCAACAAATAACCGTCTCATGGGGTATTTGTTGACATAACTCCGACATACTAAAGAAGCAATTTATCAAGCTGTTGTCTTCTCCGGTCATTAGAAAAATGTGTTTGGCATTCCATTCGAACAGGCAAATTTAGAGGGTTTAACTTGCTTGCCAGCTGCTCCCGCCTTAACTCCCTTTGGACCGAGATGCTATCCAAATCATATTTTCGGTATCCTGAGCATTTATTTTAATAAATTAAAATACTAACCTTCCAAATATAGGGAAATCCATCCAGAAGTATTTTTTCAGACAAAAAAATATAAAAATTCAAATCAAGTGTGGAATCTTTATTGGTAATTTGAAAGGACATTTTATGGCATTTATTTTTTTAATATTATTTCTTTTTAATGTTGGCCGCAACTACGCCTCAGGGTTTCCATTTTGAGGGTCCAATTTTGGATGACTTTTTCGAGCATTTCGACAGTTATGGCTTTAATGACACGCGTAATGTTGGCTTCCAAAACCTGAATTGTAGCTGGTTTGTCAGCATAGACTTTGGACTTTACGTAACCCCAAAGAAAAATGTCTAAAGGTGTGATATCACTCGATCTAGGCGGTCAACTCACCTGTCCAAAACGTGAAATTAACTGCTTTTCGAAATGACCTCTCAATAGATCCATTGTTTGAGCAGCTATGGCAAGTGGCATCGTCCTGTTGAAACCAAGTGTCGTCAAGATTACGGACTTTAAGTTTAGGTAGAATAAAGATCGATGTCATGGCGCGATAGCGAGCACCATTCCCGGTTACGTTCAGGCCATCATCATTTTTGAATATGTATGCACCGATGATTCCACCAGCTTATAAACCGCACTAAACCATGGGTTTCTCTGGGTATAATGGCACCTCTTGAACCTCTTCTTGTTGCTCTTCAGCCCAACACACAGGAAAAAATTATAACGTTTTGTTTTTAGTAGCACGTTTCTTGAGCCACCCTGTATTTTTATATGCAAATTTATATTTTACATGTATTTTTTGGCCTGGTCAGATACACCAAATGCGGGTAATCGATTTAACGATAAACGGATTTAAATCTTGTTTCGTTAACTTGTAAGTTATAATTGTTGATTCAAGTTTTTATTAGACTAACTGATGAAATAAAGAGCAATGTACAATGACGCTTTTCACAAACATAAACGTAATTCTAAAATATGAATACAGTTGGATTGTTGCAAGTACATAATTCAAATATTCTAACAATCTCCGCCTCAATCCAATAGTATTAAACAAAAGTAATATTTAAAAGATTACAACAATTCAAATGTTTTTTTTTCCATAATGATGTGGTTAAAATATCAGCAGCATTTTTAGATGTGACTACGTATTTGATGTTAATCTCCTGATCAGTGTATTTGTCTCGGATGTAGTGAAATCTAATGTCGATGTGTTTGCTTCTCTTGTGCACAGTAGGATTCTTTACCAAAAATTCTGCTCCTTGATTATTGCAGTACATAGTTGTTGATCCGGATACACATTTGGCAAAACCCATCTCTTGAAGAAGGCTTCTTTGGAACCCCACCTCCTTTGTACCTTGACACAGGGCTATATACTCCGCCGCCATTGAACTGAACGCCACAATATGTTGTTTTTTGGACTCCCAGGCTATAAGTCCTTCACCGAAAAACAAAGCGCAGCCACAATACGATTTTCGATCATTGGTATCTGCTCCCCAATCCGAGTCCGCGAAACAAACTAGCTCTTGATTGTCAAATGGATACGTTATTTTCCCTTTTGGGTGACCTTTCAAATATCGCAGAAGGTGTTTTGCTGCTGCAAATTGTTCGCTATGAGGATGTGCACTGAACTGCGCTAGAATGGAAACAGCATGTGATATATCAGGTCTTGATATAACCGATAAGTACATCAAACCTCCAATTAACGATTGAAAACTCTTTACATCACACAACTCATCACAGTGTTCAAAGGAGGACGATGGTGCTGATTGGTGACAGTAGCGTATCAAACTCTATTGTTTCCCTTGAGCATCGTCGGAATGTGGGTTGCGTGAGGCTGTTCTATCGTTACTTTCATGGTGTGTGTTTATCAGATATCCGTCGCCTTATTCCTGACGTAAGAATGTTCGGCAGGGATACGCGACTTTCTAGGAATTCACACCCGTTTGTTATCGATTGGCCAGTTGACCGCACTATACACTACAGATCAAATTCGTTTTTCGCTAGTACAGTCCGTATGTGGAATCGACTTCCGGCGAATGTATTTCCCACTAATTACGACATCCTGAAGTTCAAAGCAAGTGTCAATAAACATTACTTCCTCTTTCCCCCCTCCGATCCTTTACTTTCCACTCGCCAAAGCAATGCACCACATGTATAGGGGGCGTCCCCTGAGTGTTGGCTATTTAAAAAAAAAAACTATTGTTTTCGCACTTTCTGAGAACAGTTGCGTTAGCCAACGGCGTTGAAGTTGGTCTGCAATCGGTCATTTCCCATTCTTCCAGTAGTAGTTCAACATATTGAGATTGATGAATCGAAATGCTACCATCATCCTCCCGCTCAATCTCCATTCCCAAATAAAATGAGATTGAACCACGATCAACAGCCTAAATCTGTCCATTCAGGTTGGATAGAATCCTTAACATTTCATCACTAGATGAACATTAGGGTGGAGTGAAATTCAAAAAAAAAAGTTAACCTCGGAAAGAGATGCAGTCTGGGGTCCTAATGAGGGGAAAAATAAAGAAAAAAATTTAAAAAAATTTTTAGGGGTCGCGCCACTCCCTAGAAATTTGGAAATTATCGCTATTTTGGCGTTGATTTTTCTAAAATCAACGACAAAATAGCGATAATTTCCAAATTTCTAGGGAGTGGCGCGACCCCTAAAATTTTTTTTAATTTTTTTTCTTTATTTTTCCCCTCTTTAGGACCCCAGACTACATCTCTTTCCGAGGTTAACTTTTTCAAATTATAAAAAAAGCATGTTTTCACTCCACCCTAATGAACATGTCAACGTTAAATCATCGACGTAAATGGCAATTATATGTATGTTAACATTTTCTCGTTGAATGTACACACAATTGTTAGTTTTGCATCTTTTAAATCCAATATTCCATTCTCTGCCAGCCTGCTTTAACCCATACAGAGAACGTTTTAATTTGCAAACCTTTTGTGGATGCTCTCTGTCCTCGAATTCTGGAGGTTGTTTCATAAAAACATCTTCTTCTAAATCGCCGTTTAAATATGCGGAGACAATGTTTATATGGTTTACTATTAAATTGTATTTTGCTGCTAAAGCAAGAATCAAACGAATGGTAGAGTGACGAACAACAGATGCATATGTTTCCTTGTAGTCTATATTGTATTTCTGTGAACAGCCTTCTTGCTACAAGCTCTGCCTTAAATCTGTCAATAGAACCGTCTGCTTTTCTCTTGATAACGCCCTAAGCATTCTCAAAAGTCCCCTCTTGTTAACACTTTTAACATACATACCTGTTTGTGTCCGGTTCCTTTTTCTTATCTTAAAATCATTAAAATTGTCTTTTGAGCCAATTATAGAAAAAGGGAGCCACTTGAACAAAAAAAAACACAATCACTCAACGAAAACATTAAACTATCAACACACATACACTCACAAGCCACTTCACACAGACACAAGTAGTTCAGATTTGACAGCAAAACCATTTGTCACACAGCAGGTCCGAGCGATGGTATGAGAAGAATTATGACACTGACGGACGGACTCTTTAAAGATATTTGAAAATATGCAAATGAATAAGCACTTTATACGCTCGAAAATATCCATCTGCAACAGCTTTAAAATTTCGAATAATCAAATTATTGATTTCAATTGATTTGTCGCAAAAAATCCCCCCTCAGCAACAACACCAACGACAGCAGCTTCATTGTCCAAGCGTCAGTCCATGCGTCCATCCACTGAAGTAATCTTCATTAAAGGCCATAAAATGCTTTGTTTATCCATGTCCATAGCCAAATGTCCACATGCTACAGGTAGGGTTGAGCACAGATGTAAGCACACACATCCATACCTATGCCCTTGTCATTGAGGCAATATCGAATGAAAAAAATAAACAAACGACACAAGTGTGGAGTCCTGTTTTTGACATCTGTTTGACACACATTTTCGTTTCGATTTGAAGCACCAAAACAAAAGATAACCCAAAACTCACATAAGCCAGAGAGCGTTGCTTTAAATTTTGTGCCACAATTTTAAAATGTTGGCCATTAAGAATTAAATAATATCGACTTTATCTCGACGGTTGAACAATTTCCATATGTGCTAATGGGGAGTATTTAAATTACTTGCATTTAAATATTTCTGGTAAAAACTTTATGATTATTATGCAGTTATTTTTTTTTAATGGAAAATGGCTTTCAAATGGAAAGGCTTGATTTTGATTCCAAAAATAAAATGAAAGCCTAAAAAAGGAGCACTTATGAAAAAATTCGATAGTTTCACTTTACGTTCATAGCATGAATAGATGCTGCGACTTAAGTGAAAAAGGTTCTTCTTCGAGTGAAATATCATAAAAAGAACCTGACAAGTCGAAATAACTCATTTATTTTCAAGCTATTTTACAATTGAAGAAGTTTGATGGCGATGCCTTTTTAAGGAACACTAGTTGTGTTCGTTTAAGGTTATCCAACTAACATTTGTATGGAGGTTATTCGTTTAGCCTGCGAGTTGGCTTCAAACCGCTAAAACGGGAAAGAGTCATCAGATTTATTTCTATAACATAAAATCTTATATGAAACACCCTGCTTTAACAGGCTAGTATTAACCTAAAACGAAATTTTCGGCTGGGAGTTTAACATTTATTTTTATTATTATAAGGCTTGGATTTTGATTCCAAAAATAAAATGAAAGGCTTTAAAAAGGTACACTTATCAAAAAATTCGATAATTTCACTTTACGTTCATAGCATGAATAGATGCTGCGACTTAAGTTAAAAGATTCTTCTGCCAGTGAAATCTCATAATAAAGCACCTGCCAGTTTGAAATAGCTCATTTATTTCCAAGCAATTTTGCAATTGAAAAAGTTCGATGGCGATGCCCTTTTAAGGAACACTAGTTGTGTTCGTTTGAGGTTATGCAACAAACATGTGTATGAAGGTTATTCGTTTAGCTAGCGAGTTAACTTTAAGTCGATAATAAAACCAGAAAGAGTCATCAGATTTATTTCTATAACATAAAATCTTACATGAAACACCCTGTTATAAGAGACTAGTATTCGCCTGAAACAGAATTTTCGCCTGTGAATTAACAATTAACTCTACACGGAAAAATGACCTATATAGCGGTATCGAAAGATCTAGCCGCTATTCAATTTTATAATTATTTTTTTTTTAATTTCCTCGAAAATGTTTTCACGACTTTTTTATTATTTTTTTGCAAGTCCCGTAAATTTCTTGTTCAAAGCCTAGTATTCAACTAAAACGAAGTTTTCGCTCCGATAAGAAATACATGTAGCAAAGCATACGAAATTTACCATTGGTAAATTCCGTTTAGCTCTCTTTGTTTGGTGGTACTCAGCTGAAACGAAAAAGGTGGCGTAATTTACAACTGTTACAGGGATGTTGATAAGTGGAGTAAAGACTTTATTCACCATCTGCAAACGAAAATTACTGTTCGGATAATTTTTTGGTCAAGGAATTTTTGACAATTGCAAAAAAAAAAGAAATTTTTAAGTGTATTTTTCAATGGATACGATAAAAATCATTTATTTGAAAATAAATAACGTCAGCTTCTTCCACACTGCTATATAATGGATGATCCATCAAGAGGTATTTTTTTACAACAAAAATAAATATAAAAATTCGAATCAAGTGTGGAATCTTTTTTGGTAATTTGAAAGGACATTTTATGGCATTGATTTTTTGAATATAATCCGCAGCTACGCCTCAGGGTTTCCATTCTGAGGATCCAATTTTGGATGACTCGTTCGAGCATTTCAACCGTTATGGCTTTAATGACACGCGTAATGTTGGCTGCTAAAAGCTGAATCGTAGCTGGTTTGTCAGCATAGACTTTGGAGGTGCAATATCACTCGATCTAGGCGTACAACTCACCGGTCAAATACGTGAAATTAGCTACTCTTTGAAATTACCTCTCAATAAATCCATTGTTTGAGCAGCTGTATGGCGAGTGGCACCGTACTGTTGAAACCAAATACAGTCAAAATTACGGGCTTCAATATCAGGAAGCAAAAGGTCCGATATCAAGGCGCTATAGCGAGCACCATTCACGGTTCCGTTATCACTTTTGAAAAATATGCACCGATGATTCCACCAGCTTATAAACCGCACCAAGCCATTCAGCCCAAATGTGGCAATTTTGTGTATTGCCTATGCCGTTGAGCCAGAAATGGGCCTCATCACTGAATAAAATTTTCATCGAAAACAGCGGATCTTCCCGTTTCTCATCTAACGCTCATTTTCATAATACAGTTGCCAACATTTAAAGGAAATAATTTTCAAAAAATAAATACCATAAGAAGTCCTTTCAAGTTAACAGTAAAGATTCCACACTTGATATGAATTTTTATATTTTTTTTGTTCTGAAAAAATACCTCTAGATGGATCACCCATTACCTTTGCAGATGGTGAAAAAAAGTTTACACTGCTAGTTTTACAGGGTGATTAATTCACGAACAAACAAATTTCACCAGCGTATTCCTTGGCTTATTTAATAAAAATATGTTCATCTACAATCACGCCCGAAAATGAAATAGGGCGAAATGGCAGTGGTTTGAAAATTTTCGGATTGGTGGTCGGGGGTGCTAGGGTGAAATTTGTCCAGTAGTGAATGAATTACCCTGTAAACGTCCTTGTAATAGTGGCAAATTTCACCACCTTTACATTTCAGCTTCGTACAAACGGAAATTCCAAAACTGAATTTCTAAAACTGAAATTTCGTTTGATTTGCTACATGTATTTCCTATGGGAAGCGAACATATCGTTTGAGGTGAATACTACCTTTATAAAAACTAAATACTACTTTTATAAAAATCTTTTGTTTTACCTATGTATCTAAATACGTAGTGTAATCATACAACAAGAGGTCTTATCGGCGAACGTGTATCGGTTTCAAGTGCATCGATGGGATAAACGAATATTTCAATTAACTTAAATTGATAGTTCCAAAAAAATTGTACACAAGTTGACAATGGAAAATTGTAACATATAATTGATTAAATATAATTTTTTAGTAATTTTATAACAGTTTATAGTTTTATCGATTGTCTGTAAAGTAAGAATATTTAAATTCTATGGTATATTTCTCGTTTATTGTACGAGTAGTACAAACAATCGTAATTTATAGCCCAAGCCCAATAGTTCTGGATAGCCAGACCAATAAAAGGAATTTCCCGAAGCCATGTCATAAGGTGAAGTGTTTTCCATTTTTAATAATCACACACAAATTTTTTTTTTACTCTGAATTTGGCAGATTGGCGAAGGTGTGGCTACAAAAACATAAAATAGTGTTTCTTTATTGTGCTTAAAATCGCTACATCATGAGACATATTTTCAACACTTCAATTTTATAAAATACTTCGACTAAATTTGGATTTAAGTCCCAGACTTGAAGTTTTTTTACGCAGCGTTATTATTTCCTGCCGGCAGGCCAAAAATAAAATATATACTGAAAATATAAAATTATTTGAAGATATTGCAGTGGCAGAATAGAAAAGCCCTTCCATACATTAATTGTACGTTTAGACGGTATAAAAAGCTTCAGTGTGCCCGAGGCTTTATACAAAACTTCAATAAAATTTCTTTTTTTAAAAATTTGTTTTCAATATTTCGGTTTTAAAACACTAATCGTCGAAATAACCGTTTAATAGGGAAAGTCAGGAAGACCTCATTTTTTATTGAAAACGTTGATTTTATAGAAATTTAGGTTTTATAAGAATTATAATTTTGTTTGTCAAAATTTCGAGTTTATGCGAAATTTTCTCAAAATTTCAAGTTTATAGAAAATTTTGTCAAAATTTCAAGTTTTTTGTCCAAATTTCGTGTATAAAAAAAATTGTGTCAAAATTTTGATTTTAAAGAAAATGTTGTCAAAATTTCGCAAAGTAAATACCGACTTTTTAGCGATGTAAATACCGACTCATTGACTTTATCGAAACCCTAAATTTAGGATTTATAAAAGTTTTCGTAAAAATTACTGGCAAATATATGTTAATATTTCGTCAACATTATGGTTTAAACCAAATTTCTTTTTTATCTACAGTTAGGTTTTATAGAAAATTTTGTCAAAATTTCAACTTTATAAAAAATGTTGTAATGGGTGATCCATCTAGAGGTACTTTTTCAGAACAAAAAAAAATATGAAAATCAAATCAAGTGTGGAATCTATATTGGTAATTTGAAAGGACATTTTATGACATTTATTTTTTGAAAATAATTACCTTCAAATGTTGGCAACTGTATTATGGAAATAAGTGTTCGTTGAGAAACGGTAAGATCCCCTGTTTTCGACCAAAATTTTGTTTAGTGATGAGGCCCATTTCTGGCTCAACGGCAAATTCAATAAACAAAATTGCCACATTTGGGTGAAGAGCAACAAGAAGAGGTTCAAATGGTACCATTATACCCAGAGAAAACCACGGTTTGGTGCGTTTCAAAAGGACGGTGCCACAGGAAATTATATTCAAAAAATAAATAACATAAAATGTCTTTTCAAATTACCAATAAAGATTTCACACTTGGTTTGAATTTTTATATTTTATTTTTGTTCTGAAAAAATACCTCTAAATGGATCACCCTATAGAAATTTCCGGTTTATAAAATATTTGTTTAAATTATTTAAGAAATTTCGGTTTATAAAATATGTGTTTGTTTGTTTTTATAAAAATGTTTAAGATAAATTTATTCTTAAAAAAGTTTTCGACAATATTTCTGGCAGATATATTTTGTCGAAATTTTAGTTTGAAGAAAATTTCGCTTAACTTTAGTTTTATAAACATTTAGTTTTTTTTAAAAATATTTTTCCAAAATTTCGGTTTATAGAAAATAGTGTGGAAATTTCAGTTTTATTGAAAATTTGTTTTATATAAAGATTGGATGCTATAGAAAATTTCGTCGAAATCCAGTAAAGCAGAAATTTTCGTGCCGACAAAAGTTTTTAGAAAAATTCCAAATAAAGGGAAGAATTTGAAAACAGCTTTTTATTTTACCAAAAATATATAGAAAGTGCATTCTGTTGTTCAGCGAAAATTAGAATAAAGCTTGAGCTAGATTTGCGCCTGAACAGTTAACAAATGTGGAGAGTATCATTTCCCTTTCCATCTCTACACGATGCTACGCCAGTAGTCGAGTCTTTCATCAAGCGTTAGACTTCTTGATAAAATGTTTTGGCGTCGTTTATGTTGTCGTACAACTTTTTTTTCTCAAGACACTATAGTTAAACTCCGTTCGGTTTCCCGAGATTTAGCCGTCTCAAAGTATCGAAAAAGAGCTAAAAAAATCATTATGAACCAAACAATGTGCGATGCGATAACTCAAGTCAAACTTACGCCAAATAAACAAAACGTATTATGCCAAAATCATGTTTTGGGATGTACTTTTAACCGCCATGGAGACAAAAATGGCCAAAAAATGTTGCAAAATGTTGCAAATGATGCAATGCTATTTTTACGAATGATCATAGTAATATAGTTCCGTACATTAGGTTACATTTCTAGCCCCAACATTTGAACGAATTAGCTGAAAACTTGTGAAAATCCTTGACAGTGTAGTGTTAATAAATTGCGCTTCAGTGGCGCCCTTTCAGTTAGCAAAACAATCAAATCTCCACCCACTGTGTGAATTTCTAAGTTTGAATGAAAACGGATTTTAACTGTGCACAGGGCAACCGGCACTCTGAAAATGTTGTTCACATTGAATTAAGTGCTAATGTTTAATGTAATATCGAATACATTTTCCATAATAAATTTATAAAATTATAAAATAATTGTATGTTTCCAATAAATAATTTTCGATCATACAACTAGAGGTAGTTGCGAGTGGCTACTCCTCTCTCGCTTGCAGCAGTCAATGCTAGACTCCGTTTTGATTGAATTCATTAAGTCAATTCTCATTTTCCATTTGTGTTGTTCAGCCTTTTGAATGAAAAGTGTTTCTTGTCCTTGGTCTTGAACTTTACGGATGGTTGGATGAGAGAATAGGCAAACATTCTGTCAGTCAGTCAGCCAGACCGTCCGTCCGGTCTGTCAGTCAAACCTAAGTTGGAATTGAAAACAGAAAATTAGCCAATGAGTTTTAATTTATTCATGTTATTGACGCTTCAAGAACTTTACGTAGAACAAAACAAAGCCGTTACCGATGTAAAGATTCTAAAATTCGATACACAGCAGTAGTTAGAGATATCAGCCGCTAGATCTGGATACCGGCAGAATATCAGGCATCAATTGATATGTCAATTTTGATTCTTGCTTTCGTTCATTCTTTTACATGATTTGATTTATGTGTAATACGTGATCATCTGACATTAATTGGCAGTTGGAAGAATTCTTTACAAAATGATTTCGATCAAAACGATAATAGCTAATTAATGATGATTGAGACTACGATTCGAACATGAATAGATTAAAATTCTAATTCTTTTCTCTACCATACGATCTAAGCAGCGGTTTGCCAGAATCCGATCCGATTGTTTGGTGGTGGGGTATAATGCGCAGAAAACCAAAATTTTCTAAATCTTGTGAAATTTTGAAATATTCTTACATAAGACGGAATTAAACTTCAAAATCGCTCCGTCACACACACTCACAGACACATGCAAACAAACAAAGAAACAAACGATCAATCATTAAATCATTTAGAAGAAAAAAAATTATTAGAACCAACAAATTGGTTTATATAATTGTTGGTTTTTGCTAGCGATTTCTCACTCTCTGGATAATTTACATTCTAATTATGGTTTATTTCATGAAGCGAAAAAAAAAACTGAAATAATCTGTCGAGTGCAAACAAAAAAAAATTGAAAACCCCAAAATAGAAGGGAGTGGATTTCGTCAGTTTCGTTGGATTCTTTTCTTTATGGAAATGTTTGAAACAAATTAAAACCGGAAACAGTGTGTTTTTTTCAGCACCACCACTACCAGCGCCGACAGCAAAGTTTATGTTAAACGTACATTTACCTCAACGTTACGGATTTATGAAGTTTTACTGTTCCTTAAACCAATATACAGTTTCTATTGATTGAGCTGACTTGTTGCTGCTTCCAATTGTTTAATGATAACACAAGTATACATTACTGTACGAGTACTGTTTTTTTGGTAATAATAATTCAAATATTTCAAAGATAACGCTAATGCAAAGTTGGCAAAAAAAATATTTTTTTTAAAAACTCGTCTTTATTTATTACAGAAAATTAGGTTTTTTTTAATATTTAGGCGAAATTGCATTATAAAAGGTTCAAATGAAATGTGTATTTTGAACAATTATTGGGTTTCAATGAAAATACAGTTTGATTGAAAATTTAATCACAAGGCAGTGCGAGGGATTTTTTTCTCTTTAAATAAAAAAAAAGTGTCCAATCTGACTTTTCGTCAATTCCATGTGAAACCGATTACTTTTTACAAGAAGGACTTCGATTTTAACGAAATTTTGTACCTTGCTTCAGTTTGGTTTTAAAAAAAAATGCATTTTGGGTTTTTTAAAAAAAATTTCAATTCTGAAAATAACAGCAGTGGCAACATTTTCAATTTTTTTTAAAATACCCAAAAATGTTGTCCTAGTTATGATATTTAAACTGTCAGGATTAAATTGAGGTTTACAAAATATTTAATTATCTTATTTAGTGTTAAAAAAAAGTTCAGTTTGAGTTTTTTTTAAAAAAATTTCAATTCTGAAAATTACAGCAGTGGCAACATTTTAAATTTTTTTTAAAAAACCCAAAAATGTTGTCCCAATTCTGGTATTTAAACTGTCAGGATTAAATTGAGGTTTAGAAAATATTTAATTATCTTATTTGGTGTTAAAAAAAGTTCAGTTTGAGTTTTTTTTAAAAAATTTTGAATTCTGAAAATTACAGCAGTGGCAACATTTTCAATTTTTTAAAAAAAAAAAACACAATTTTTTCCTCATTATGATATTTAAACTGCCAGGATTAGTTGAGGTTTACAAAATATTTAATTATCTTATTATAAAGTGTTTAAAAATAATGTGGAGACCGTTGCAAATAATAATTTATAACTTGAAAAATTATAACGTGGCCATGAACAGCTTTTGTTGCGTCACTAGCAATCATAAACCATTTATAAATCAGAGAATTTTGTTTTTCAAAATGAAAAATTATTTATTTTTTTTTAAAAAAGCCATGCATCATCGTCTACATCTTTTTACTTCTTTTAATGCTTACTTATGGCCATTTGTAGCTATTTGTAATGAAAATAAAAAAAATTCTTATACACGACAAATAGAAAATAATGTGGAGACCGACAAACATTTTGATTTTTAACTCGAAACACAAAACTTTTTGTATGCCATTAGCCAACATAATAAACATTTACCAAGAAACCAAAGGAATATTTTTTCCAAAATCGCGTAAAAACAATTTTTTTTCAAAATACAAAAAAATTTTAGAGTAAAGTTTTTTTTTAGGTTTTATTTGGTAAACCTCCATTTAATCCTAATAGTTTAAATTTTTTTTTCCAAATATCATAAAAAAACTTTTTAAAAATGTTGTCAGTGCTGTAACTTTCAGAATTCTGATTTTTGGTAAAAAAAACCCAAACTGTATAATAATTTTGGCTTTATAGTAGTAAAAATTGATCGGTTTCACACGGAATTGACGTATAACCTAATAATTTTGGCTCTATCAAAATTTTGTTCAAATTTCTCTGAAATTTTGTTTTAATTGAATTTTTTTCCAAATTTCGGTTTCATAGAAAATTTCTTAAACTTTTTGGACTTACAATATATTCGACGAACTTTAAGTTTCAAAGACAATTTCACAAAATATTAGTTTTATGGAAAATTTCATCGACAAAGTTTCGGTTTTATAGAAAATTTCCTAATTTTTTTTTTCTACGAAATATTCGACGAAATTTGAGTGCCATAGAAAATTTCTACAAAATACGATTGGTTTTAAAGAAAATTTCTGCAGAATTGACTAAACTTCGGTTTTATAGAAAAATTTCGTCAAAATTTGCGTTGAAAAAAATTTTAATTTTTATAAAAATTTTAAAACAATTTTCGGCATTTAGAAAATTTATTGTATTGACAAAATTGCAGCTCAACGAGAATTTTGATAAACAAATTTCGACAATTTTGATTTTTAGGCCATTACGAGGACATTTTTTTTTCTAGAATAGTCGACAAATGTTTGATTTCAAAGAAAGTTTCTACCATTTCTTCTTATAGAAAATTTCGGTTAAATACATTTTGAATGCCAAATTCTTTCGATAAGTTCCCATAATCCTGGTAAACACCGCCTGGTCACAGGTCGCAATTATTGTCTGATTTTATTAAAGTTTCGCAAAAATAAGTTTTTTGGATCAAGGATTTAAATTGAAGAAAAATCGGTACAGTTTTGGATATAACTCCCACATATGTATATATTTAAGCAATTTTAACAAAAAAGCAATCAAATTTTCTCACAAATTTAAATATGACATTAGTTTTTAAAACCATATTTTTAATTGTCTTTTATACCCTAAATAAAATAGGTATAGGGTATAAAATAGCCGACATTTTTACCAGTTTGTCGTAATAAATTTAAGTTAAATTTGATAATAGAGAAAGTCTACGGTATTTCGATTTTATGGAATGGTTTACAAAGAATTTTGACAACATTTGTTTACATCGAATATATCGACTATGACAAATATTTCATCGCATTTTCAGTTTCGTAGAATTCATTGTTTGAAATTTCAGATTCGTAAAAAGTAATGCTTTTTCAGAAAATTCAACTAAATATATTTTTATTAGAAAACTACGGCGATTTCATAAAAATTTCGTCGCAATTTAATGTTAATAACATTTTTGCGTTTTTACAAAAATTTATGTTTCAAGAAAATGTCGATTTTTTATGTTCGCGAAATATTTATTTGAAATTTCGTTAGATTGTTTTGATTTTTATTGAAAATTAAATGTTTTATTTTATAAAAAAAAAATCCAAAATATGCTTATGGATTATGTTTTGCCCATTTATTTATGTCTTTAGAAATTTATTCATTAAAAAATTGTTTCGCATTTTCACTATAACTTAACTCGTTAAAATATATTTCTTTTTATGAAATTTTGTAGAAATTGAATTTAATAATATACGATTTTAGGTGTCGATATTTTTTAGACAAATAAATGAAATTTTTTTTTTCAGAAACAATTTTTTTGTATTCAAATATTTTTTAGAAAATTTCGTCAAATTTATTTCAGAGGAAACTTCGCCTTATTTAAAAGATATACACATTTAGGAAAAAAGCAACAATATTGATTTTTTATCTTTTGGATAAATAATATTTCCCTTTTTTAAATTTTTTATTATTTTTTTTTTGTAAAAAATGAGTCGAAATTTTTAGATTGTTTTGATTTTTTTGAAAATTTGTTTTTAAAGATAAATTATACCATGTTTTTGATTTTATAATATAAAATATACAAAATAAGTTTGTGCTTTATTTTTTTCACTATAACTAAGCTCGTAAAAATTTATTTTTTTTGGAATCTTGTAGAAATTGAATAATAATTCCCGGAAGAATAAATAAATAAACATAGTTTTTTAAGATTTTTTTGGATTGTTGTATTCAAAGTATTTTTTGAAAATTTCGTCAAATTTATTTCTAAGGAAACTTTGCCTTATTTGAAATATATAGAATTTTTTTAAACGCATTTATCGATTTTTTTTTTAATTTCTTTTAGGGAAAAAGCAAGACAATTAGTTTTTTTTATCTTTTGTAAATAAATAATTTCCTGTTTTTGTTTTTTTGAAATTTTATCTTAAAAAATTTTGTCGAAATTTAAGAAAATGTCAAAGAAAATTCTTCGAAATTTATGGATTGCTTTGATTTTTATGACAATTTCGATAATTATTTTTTTATATACATTTGGCTATATTTAGTTTTTTCGTTTTTTTTTTAACAAATTTTGTTAATTTCTTTTTGGAAAATAGCGACAAAATAAATTTGTTTCTTTTAGAAAAATAATATTTTGTATTTTTTTTTTTTGGAAATTTTGTTTTCTTAAAAATTGTTGTCTAAATTCCGTATATAGACAAAATTTAGGAATTTAATATGAAAATTAAATTGTCTTTTAACATAATTTTTCGGCTTGAGGGCAAGTTTTAAAACTCGATGTTGTGTTTTTGTTTAATTTTTATTGTTCTCAATATTTCGATTGACTTCGTCCATTATCTTCAGGTGTTGTCAATTATAAAATACAAAACATGATTACATTCAATAAACAAAACAGTAACACAGTATTTTAACAGTAATTACATTAAAAACACACTATTGTCCGTCTGATCATTGTTGTCAACTGATTGTTTATAATGGGTGATCCATCTAGAGGTATTTTTTCAGAACAAAAAAAAAATATAAAAATTCAAACTAAGTGTGGAATCTTTATTGGTAATTGGAAAGGACATTTTATGGCATTTATTTTTTTGAATAAAATTACCTACAAATGATGGCAACTGTTTTATGGAAATGAGCGTTCGGTGAGAAACGGAAAGATCCGCTGTTTTCGACCAAAATTTTGTTCAGTGATGAGGCCCATTTCTGGCTTAACGGCAGAGTAAATAAACAAAATTGCTGCATTTGGGCTGAAGAGCAACAAGAAGAGGTTCAAGGATGCCATTATGCCCCGAGAAAACCACGGTTTGGTGCGGTTTATAAGCTGGTAAAATCATCGGTGCATATTTTTCAAAAATGACGATGGCCGGAACGTAACCGTGAATGGTGCTCGCTATCGCGCCATGATATCGATCTTTATGCTACCTGAAATTGAAGCCTGTAATCTTGACGATACTTGGTTTCAACAGGACGGACGGTGCCACTTGCCTTACTGCTGCTCAAATAATGGATCTATTGAGAGTTCATTTCAAAATTCAGCTAATTTCACGTTTTGGACAGGTGAGTTGGCCGCCTAGATCGAGTGATATTACATCTTTAGGCATTTTTTCTTGGGGTTACGTAAAGTCCAAAATCTATGCTGACAAACCAGCCACGATTCAGGTTTTGGAAGCCAATATTACGCATATCATTAAAGCCATACCGGTCGAGTCATCCAAAATTGGACCTTTAGAATGAAAACCATGAGGCGTAGTTGGGGAAAACATTTGAAGGAAATTATATTCAAAAAATAAATGCCATAAAATGCTTTTAAAAATACAAATAAAGATTCTACACTTGATTTGAATTTGTATATATTTTTTTGTTCTTAAAAAATGCCTCTAGATCGATCACCCTATATATGTGTGCGATCCCGTTGGTGTCCGTTTTGTAATTAATCCTTTCTCACTGGGGACGCCAATAATGTTAAGCATTTCGTTAGTTTAAAATTCCCATTTATTGAATAAATTTATTGTTGTTTGTAGACCAGTGTAATTTGTTTATAAATGGAGAAGTACATGCTAGTAAATTTTAATTGATTCGCACTAGAAACAATTAAAAGTCTAATAATACTTTTAATTGTTGCAGACTTTTAAAACAAAGCAAGATCACAAAAACTTAATATTAATTTCAATAAAAAGTGTTTAATTTTAATAAAATTTTAATTTGTCGATTTCGTTCCATCTATTGTGTATTTGTTTAATTAGAATAGACTCACGTTTGTGGCAAACTTAAAATCTACACACTAAGACTATTGAATGTGAGCAATGATGCAATACATTCTTAGCCCATGTATTATAGGTTTCTTCCAAAGGCAATCAATCATTTACGGCAACAACGACGATTAGTTATTTGAAATCCATCAAGATTTTGCTCAGAATCTTGTCTTCTGGTAAAGCCCATCAGAAGTAATAAGCAGAAATATTGAAGGGGTCATTTGAAGACCAATCTGGCGATTTTCATTTATTAACGGTGTTCGTCATATGATTAATTATAGTGATCGAGCAATAACCTAGGCATAGTGTGAAAAACAATTAGTAGTAGTAGGTAAATTTGTAGAATTTAACACTAATGTAGACGATAATTTAAGACGTAATTAAATATGTGGCTTTAATAAATAGTAAGGTATGGAGTTATTATGAGGAAAAGGACTGCCTAGGGCCTAAACGACTAAAAGACTTTTCTCGTTTTTGGTCTTGTTTTTACAAAAGCGTTAAAACTAATGGGTGATCCAAGTAGAGATACTTTTTTCAATAGAGTCGTGTCATGCTGTCATGTTATTATTTTTGTTTAGTATTGTCTGGCATTTCATCATGGAAAGACTAACGCCTGAACAACGTTTACAAATCGTTCAATTTTATTACGAAAATTCACGTTCTGTGAGAAATGTGTTTCGTGCACTTCGTTCCATTTATGGTCAACATAATCGGCCTACAGAGCGTACTATTCGCAACGCCATCACCGATCTTGAGACCCAGCTTTCATTATTGTATAATATTCGACCGAATAGACCACGTCCTGCACGCAGTGAAGAAAATGTAGCGGCCGGAGCTGAAAGTGTACACCAAGACCGTGGAAAGTCGATTTGTCGCCGATCGCAGCAACTCGGACTGACGTATGGAACGACTTGGCGCATTTTACGTCGAGATCTTAAATTGAAAGCGTACAAACTACAACTTGTGCAAGAACTGAAGCCGCCCGACGCTCCCAAGCGACATCGCTTCGCTCAATGGGCTCTTGAAAAGTTCAAAGAAGATCCGACGTTTTCGAGCCAAACTTTGTTCAGCGATGAGGCCCATTTCTGGCTCAATGGGTATGTAAACAAACAAATTTGTTTGGGACGAAGAGCAACCAGAAGACGTTCAAGACGTGCCACTTCATCCAAAAAAAACAACGGTTTGGTGTGGTTTGTGGGCCGGTGGAATCATCGGTCCATATTTCTTCAAAAATGATGCCGGTGAGAACGTAACCGTCAATGGCGACAGTTATCGTGCCATAATAACCGACTATTTGATGCCTGAAATTAAAGCTCGTGATCTCGGCGACATATGGGGTCAACAATACGACGCCACTTCCCACACATCGCATCAATCAATGGATTTATTGTGAGAACACTTCGGTGAGCAGATAGTTTCACGTTTTGGGCCGGTTGATTGGACACCAAGATCGTGTGATATCACACAGTTAGACTTTTTCCTGTGAGGATATGTAAAGTCTAAAGTTTATGCGGACAAACCAGCTTCGATTCATATCTAGGAGCAAAACATCTCGTGTGTCATTCGCCAGTTACCAGTCGAAATGCTCGAACGAGTCATCGAAAATTGGACTCAACGGATGGACCATCTGAGACGTAGCCGCGGCCAACATTTGATAGACATAATCTTCAAGAAATAAATGCCAAAGAATGTCCTTTAAATGATAATTAACATTCCCCATTCAATTTGATTTTTTTGTGTTTTTTTTCTGTAAAAAATTAGGGAATCTCGAAATAGATCACGCGTTATAAAAAAATACAAACTCTTCACTTTATACAATTTCACCTAATCATAAAATTGACAATTTCCACATTTCAGTACTGGTACATTTTGTGTCGTACAGCGCTAAAGCACATAAATATTGTCACCTCACAATTTTGTGTTTCAACAGATCACATTTCTAATTTAACATTGGCCAAATTGAACGGCTTGGCATTCAATTTTCAAATACATATTTTTTCGAAAATGTTTTTGTGTATGGCTGTCTCCATTTTCTAAACTGATACACTTTAGTCATGACAATTATATGACATTTAAAAGTTATTGAATGCCATCTAATGTGTGGTGGCTGTCACATGTCATTAATTTTATGCATAGTTTCGATTAGAAATTAAACACGTTTTAAGCGGTTTGTTTTTTTCGCGTGTGCTGTTTGCCAATCAATAGGCGAGTAACTTTCTGAGCTTAAATTTTGAAATTATTAAGTTTTAGTATCGAAGTTGTTTGAGAATGTGACTATGTGTGTTAACTTCTCGTTGTTTTGTTTTTGGGATACATTCAATTAAAAACATATTTCAAATTTAATTAAGTGAAAAATAATTAAATGTGTTTTTATTTAATGACATTACAGAAGTATGAGGAATTTAAGGAATCTGTGTTTTAAAAAAATGTGTTTTCTATTTCAACATATTAGAAGTTCGCTATGTGATACACATGATAGGTTTTTTTATAAAGGCAATGAATAGGGAAAGAAATTCTAACTTAAAATTGTAATTGTTACGATTATAATTGGCGAAGTGTAAGCTGCAGATTGGTGATCTCCACAGCTTAAATGGCCACTGATTTATACCTAAAACGGCAGGTAACATTTTCGCAGAGCAAGAAGTATAGAATACATTGAGTTCTATGACCATTATGGCAGCAAAGGTTTGGGAAACAGCGTTCTTTATTAAACGAAATGTTATCTGACTGGGACTTCACATTGTAACACTCATGACCAATGACGTAGAATCACGTTAAATTGCAACTGCGTAAACGAAGGAGTAAAAATTCATGACTTCCATGTTGATTAGCCTGAGTTTTTTTTTTTAAATTCTTGCTATTTGTAACAAGTGAAAAATCATCAATAAAAAAGGACCGCTATTCCGATGATTTTAAATCGTTTTCTTTTTTTAACGTTTTTATTTGAAACATGTCGAGAAAAAAGGGGAAAATAAGATTGAATAATATAAACTAATGAAAGGCTTAGGTCTGGCGTGGCCAACTATGTTCTAAAAGACCCAACTGAAAATAAGTTTTTGGAGCTCCTTGGACCGGCTCTAAATATACCCCGATTCTATAATTAATGTCGCTCTTTAAAAAAAATATTGTTTTTTAGTACCCTTATGCCAATGTTTAAATAGGCAGAATTTTCGGCCATAGGGTCCGTCAACCAAATATACACAAATTGTGAATATAACGCGTGATCCAATTCGAGGTTCGCAACTTTTTTAAAAAAAACACAGGAAAAACACAGAAAATTCAAATTAAATGGGGAATGTTTATTATCATTTGAAAGAACATTCTTTGGCATTTATTTTTTGAAGATTATGTCTATCAAATGTTGGCAGCGGCTACGTCTCAGATGGTCCATCCGAATCAATGCTCTTTTCTCGACATTGATTACACGCGTGATGTTTTGCTCCAAGGCTTTAATCGAAGCGGGTGTGTCCGCATAAACTTTAGACTTTAGATATCCCCGATAATTCCACCGGCACACAAACCACACCAAACCGTGGTTTTTTCTGGATAAAGTGGCAGCTCTTGAACCTCTTCTGGTTGATCTTTGTCCCAAATGCGGCAATTTAGCTTGTTTACATACCCATTGAGCCAGAAATGTTGGCCCATTATGTTGAACAAAAGTTGGACGAAGTGCACGAAACACTTTTCTCACAGAACGTGAAATTCCGTAATAAAGTTGAACTATTTGTAAAAGTTGTTCAGGCGTAAGTCTTTCCATGGTAAAATGCCAAACAATACTAAACAAAAATAGCATGACACGACTCACACGTGATCTTTCAAAAAAAGGCTATTGAAAAAAGTATCTCTACTTGAATCACCCATTATTATTGAATTTAACCCTTTCCCAATTTATGAGGTTTAAAAAACACATTGGGACATAAAATCACTACGAAAAAAAATACTTAGAATTGTCAAAAATCACTCCTTATAGTACGGTAGTGAAAGGGTTAAGGCTTCGCCAGAAAGTTTTATAAAGTGTGTTTTTTAGACGTGTGGTTTTCAATCTGGCCACACTTTTTTCGGAGTTGGTCTTTTCGGACAGCTGTCACTTGATTATTTCAGAGTTTAGTTTGCCATTTCATAATGAATAGACTTACTTCGAAACAACGTTATCAAATCGTGATGAAAGGGCCCAACACAAAATGGCCAGCGATGCCGGTTTTTACAAGAAAATTTTGTTCAGCGATGGAGCTCGCTTTTGGTTGAATGGGTACACTAATAAGCAAAATTGTCGCATTTGGAGTAATGAAAATCCACAATCCATTGTTGAGACGCCGTTACATCCTCAAAAAGTCACTGTTTGGTGTGCTCTATGGGCAGAGGGAATCATTGATCCATATTTCTTCAAAAATGAAGCCCGCCATAATGTTACAGTCAATGGGGAACGCTAAGAGCCATGCTTAATGACTTTTTCGTGCCTGAATTGGAGAATGTTGATGTGGACGACCTTTGGTTCAAGACGGCGCTACATGCCATGCAGCCAACAAACTAATCAATTTATTAAAAAAAAACTTTTGGAGAGCGCATTATCTTGCGTCGTGGGCCTGTGGCGGGGCCTCCAAAATCTTTTAACACAGCCGGACTATTTCTTGTGGGGTTTATGTGAAGTCGCTTATTTACGCAGATAAGTCCGACATAATTAAAGCCTTGCACAAAAATATTTGGCTCGTTATTGCTGCAAAAAGTGGTGTAAAATTGGGCCTCTCGGATGGAATTTTTTCGAGCTAGCCGCCGCGGCCACTTGGCCGAAATCATTAATTCTTTGCCATAATATTAATTATGTGCATTTTATTTCTACTTGAAAACCACACGTCTAAAAAACACCCTTTAGTTATTTGGTACCGATTTGTCCGGTTATGCTGAAAGTCGTATTTTTGGGCCCTAAACCATTTGTATGGGATCTATATAACATAAAAATACCCAATATGGCCCAAATTGGTAAAAGTTTGGTTGTTTCTTAATGGTTGCCTTCGAACTGGGGCTATTCCAAATCGTGAACCGATAACACCGATTTGTATGATCTGGTATCTCTTCGATCGTAACGAACTGTGTCACATTAAATCAATATTAGATATAATAAGTGCCTTCTAAAACTTAACCGGATAAATATATGTGTGGGAGCTATATCTAAATCTAAATCGATTTTTTTCAATTTCAAATACGTCCATTCTTTGTCCACAAAACTTGATTCTGAAAAATTTCATCAAAATTTATTGTTTTATGTTGCTTCTAAAGTAAAAGACTTCTTCAATTTCAGCAGCATCCGGCTTAATGAAAAAAAAACTGCCCTGTGCAAAATTCCATAACGATTGGATGTAGTTTTTGGATTTTAGAGATAAAAACAAAAAAACCGGGTGAGCATATATGTGTGGGAGCTATATATCTAAATCTAAACCGATTTTCTTAAATTTCAAGAACGTCTTTTCTTTTAACCCAAAAATTTCTTCTGCCAAATTTTACAAAGATAGGGCAACAATTGCATGCTGTAGCTTAACTACAAGCTTCAGATGGACGCACTGAAAAAATACATTGGTAAATGGAATCAGTTAGTGATTATACTTCGATTGGTACTTAATTTGCCACCAACTTGTTCCACAGAGTAGTGTAGGCTATACGAAGGATAGGTTTTATTCAAAACGATAAAAAATTATAGACTTAGCGGTGTAACTTGTTAAGTAAAAAACCCCTAAACGTATTAAGACACCTAACGACTTTAAAGTGCCAAAAGATTTTTTTTATATGACTTCAACAGTTTTTATTCTGGTTCGAGAACTTTTTGTTGTTGCTTTTTCGGAATCAACGTAACGTAACAAATAACAAAATGTATTGGCTACGATTGCCAGGCAGACTGTAGAGCTGTTTCTAAACCCGCCAAGGTTTTTCTTCAGCAGTCTTTGGCAATGATTACTTCGGCAACAAATCAAATGTCTTATACGGGAGACTCTTTTTTATTAATGAGAATTACCCTTTGCGTATAGTCTTCAAATTATGCGTAGAGCAATCTTCAAAGCGCAATATCATTTCTACCAATTCCGTTTCGCATGGGTCTTTGTTGAAAACCACAAAAGTTTTAAACAAAACTCATTTCCTCATCAGAGTTTGCTATATTTAGCATTATTTTACAAAACATCTTTTCAAAATAAGTTCAGAGCTAACATTACCGTCTACCACACTGCTAAACATTTTATTTCGAGTATACTTATTTATAGTTTTTTTTACCCGAGCTATTTTAGATCATAACTTAAATTGATACTCTATTAAAAAGTATAACACTTTGCAATAGCAATGGCAAGAGCAACTACAACAACAAACAACTCAATCTGCCATTGATCTACATTAGTTATTTAATGTAATACATAAAGACAGACCGACAGTCAGACCGATAGTCACAGCAAGCAGCAAAATGTTGTTATCCTTGCCTGAACGAAGTTGTTACAAAACCAAGCATTCACCATATGGACAAATCAAACTAAATTCGTAACACAAATCACTCAGTCTACACTGAAAACATCAGCAGTGCCAATCCAGCGAATCGAACGAGTTAATGCAACAAACAATTCTAATGCATCCAAATGCCCGTCCATCTGTTTAATCATCCGCACCTTCAAGTGTTCATCTGTCCGTCCGTGCAGGTCTTCCACCTGTTTGTTCTAGCCGTTTGTCGGTTACATGCATTAGATTTAGAATATCTAGACTGGGTCGTACTTGTTTACAACAAGAACGCTGGCAGGTTCTCTTTGAAGACTTCAGCGCTGCGATATGATCGCATTTAAAATTATTGAAAAAAGTTGTCTTTAGTTATTCTAATGTGCATTTAATTTATAATTAATTACATTTGACCAGGCGGCTAGATGGACAGATGGGCGGACGGGTGGTCGTACGGACGGACGGACAGACAACTTGCTGTGAAACATTGGCATTTTGCTTTGTTTTGCTTAAAAACAATTTGGATTGTTTTGAATCGTTTTGATGGAATAATTTGCTTTGTTTTAAACAATTGAACGATGTTACTAATTTTGGTCAAATTACTTACTTGATTATGTGCTAACAAATTTCCCGCTAAATGGTGCTAAGTAACTAAAGTGTCAACAGCAATTAGTATTGACGGTTAACTAAAAAGTCGTACCGAATAGGGGAAAACAGGTGAAAATGCTGTGTTATCGGTTTCTCATATGGTGCTTGAAAAACTAGCAATAGACATAACAATCTTTAAAATAAATCAATTCAGTCGAAAGTGAAGTCTTACAAAACGAAAGACTTAAGACACGAACTTCGGATGATCATTGCCTCTAACATTCTAACAAAACGAAAGACTTAAGACACGAACTTCTATCGATCGTTGCCTGTATGGAGGGGGATTCTGGTAAACCAGAATCGCATGAAAACAAGAAAACAAATTAAGTTGGGCTGTGCCAAAGCTTATATATACTACACTATGGGCTTATATATACTACTTCTGGTATGGGCTTGGGATTTTGGAATTAATGCAGAATATTTTAGTTGCCACATTCTGATCAGAGAAAGAAGTCGACCTTTTATTTTCGTTGAACTGAGCCGATTTGAATCGACCTAGTCCGCTAAGTGCCTGTAATTTACTTCAATGACTGAGGGTGTGCAAAAAGCAATTAAAGACGTTCCATTGTCAGGAATATTTCATAGTTTTTCAATAGAAGAAAAATGTTTAATCGATTTCAGTGTATCTCCGATCATACAAACGTTTACGTGATTCAATACTTAATTTCACTTTATTTTATTAGAGTTTTTATATTTATCTGTAATGACAAGGGGTTTTAAGGGTTCTTAGGTTTCCATGGGCCTCTATTTTATGTTGATGTATGTCAATCTCAGTCACTCTGAAGAGGTTGTGTTTCAGCCTGCTTGCTTTGTTTGTAAAGGGCTATCCATTTTGCGGTATCAAAAGTTAAGTTAAATAAAACACTTATAAAGCTATTATTTCGATCAAATTTTTGTTTCAATATACTTATAAAGGTTCGGGCACACAAAAACATTTTTTTGTTTCCACTCTGTAGGGTATAATAAGTTAGTTTCATGCAAAATGTTTGTTACTATCAGAAATATTTGGTTAAAGCTGAAAGTATACCTATCGACGTATAATCTACAGGAGATTCGGGAGTCCATCTAAAGCTTGTTAGAGCTAATTAAATAACAGGTCGCAAGTGTTGCCCAATCCTAATGAAATTTTGCACAAGTACGCATTTTGCGCCATAGACACTCTCCTTTGACATTGATCAGTTTAGACTTAAATATAGCTTCCGCACAGAAATTGATCGGTTCAGACTTAGATATAGCTTCCACACATAAGTTCAACCAATTTTAAGCCTTTATTTTAGAGCGACATTCAATTTTGATGTAATTTTGCAGAATCAAGTTTTTGTGAATTTGCAGAAAATCGGTTCAGACTTCGATATTACTGCCACTTACATATTCCTTCGTTGATGAAATGCGTCACAGTTAATTACGATTACATTTTGATGTACGAGTAGCCCCAGTAAAAAGGTCCCTCCCAATTTTACTTACAAACGCTTTAGAACACTCATTCTAATTGTGATTTCGAACAAATTTGGTATATCATATGGCGATGGACAAATAGCCAAACTAAGCCCAATTTGGACCATATGGGCCCACTTTTGATATAGTCCCCATACATATGGTTTGGGGCCATAAACGGGTTTTAGTATTAATGACCATATTTTATTATAAATTATATAAAATATTTTCGCAATTTGGCCCATTTAAATATAGACATTTCTAAGTCAAATGTGGCATTTGTTATAAGAACTGGAACAAAGAGCCAACAACTCATTTCTATTTTCTAAACATCCACAAGTGCAGAGTATAAAATGGACGGCGAAGCACAACTTTGGCATTTTTACTAGTTTTTTTTATAAATTACCAATTTGACCAGATGGTAATGAAAGTAAGTAGGTGTCAAAGTTATCAATGGCAATCAGCACTTCAAAAGTTCAGTATGGTTTACCTTTTCATAATGCCTAGTTTTACGTATGTTTGAAAATTATTAAAATATCGGCTTAGTTTTAAATATGTCGTGAGGTTGCTCGCCATTATGGCTTTTGTGCTCGTGCAATTCGCCTAAGTGTGTTTACAGTCTTTTCGATCTTAACCAGGTAGATACTTGTGGTAGTGGCAATGTTGCCAGTTGAGCTAAATTTTTTTATTTTGGGATTGGATTTGGGACAGCTTCCGCGTAAGGCTGTGTTGTTGCAAAAATGAAAGCGATACGACCTATGACAAAACCGTGAGTTCCCTATTAAAGCGCTCAAAATGTTGACCGGACCAAAAAGTCGTTCTCTAAGTGGAGTCGAATTTTTAGTTCAGCGGCTGCCAGCAAAAAAAATTGTCGTTGTGAAACGAGCACAACCCCAGCATCGCAGCACCCAGAGTTATTGACAGTTAAGTGAAATGTATTGCAATGCCCTATTGTCAATGGACCTCTAGAAAATGAAGATATATCCAAGCCCAAAACCTGCGCTGCACAAACAAGCTATGAAATGCTCGAATTTGTGAAGGAAAATTTTTACCAAAACACGACGAGCTTTAATCCTGCCGCGCCGCGTTGACATCACTTGACAGCCATAGATTATTTTCTCTGTGGCTACTCTCAGTCCTAGCCAAGCCAAACACTTTAAACGAGCTCGAAGCTTTTATACGAGATAAGATTGCTGGTAAAACGCCGCACAATAGAAAACATTTCGGGCAGACCTTTAAAAAAAGTAGACGTTGAAGCGAAGCCAAACCGGCCATTTGTTTGACGTTATATTCCATACATAATCTTCATCTTCAAACTAAAGCTAAAACACCACTGACGATTAAATTTATTTATATATATTTTTATTTTTATTTAAATATATTTTTCGATCACTCTTATATGGTCGGAGGTTACATATCAAAATTAAAGCGAATATCAGCTAAATAAGGAACCAGAAATGTTAATTGGATAGTGTGTAATTGGATAGTGTTAGACTCAGAAGATGTAGGCGTCTGCATAGTGGATCTCCCTTTATGAGATGGACATCTGTGCAGAAAATTCGTCGTGTATATTTGAAGAATAACTTGTTTGAAAATTCGAAAAATGTCGAGGAGTATTTTAGCTTGAAGGATCGAAACACAATTGGTACCCTTTAAAAATTTCTATTTTTAAAATGGTGTAAATTTAAAAATTTTCCCGAGTATACACCTCATTTTTCAAATAATCTTAAATGATAAGGTGGGCTTTAAAAGGGAACTTTTGCAAATTCATGTATCCTGATATAATAGACCAGTTTTATAGTGACGCTCCAACTACAGTAAAAAAAGCTTTAGTCTGAATTCATTTTCATTATGATAATTATTGCCAAAAACCAATTTCTTTGTCCTTAACCACAAACAAATAAATAATTTTTTATGTTTTTGCGGTTTCATTTTAATCATCTGATCAGGAAAAAATTATTAAAACTTTCGCAACAAAACCAAAAGTTGGAAATAACTTCTATATTTAATACAAGTTCTAGCAAAAAGATATCAAAAAACAAAGCCATCTCATTAGTAGAACTATACACGTATTTAAAACTTAAAATAGTGTTAATGTTAAACAGGAATAATATTTCCAAAGAAATTAAGATATTTTTTTTGCATGAAATTTAATTTAACATGTGCTAGAACACCTTGGCTGAAGACTGTACTTGAGTTCCAAAATATGAGCTAACAGTGCTCATAAGATTACCTTTAAACAGCCTAACACTTTTCAAGAGTTTCTTCTTTGTCTTCTATTATCGATTTCGATGGCAGTAATTAATAACGGGTCAAAAACCCCAAATCAATAGCTTCCGTTTACACACGCGCAGATATGAAGCAAGCGTAAAATTGACGTTAAGACTATAACGTTTTAAATCACAGCCAGAACTAAAACTGCGTATTTTCCATTAATTACTCATACAAGACTCTACTACTCGTACTATTTAGATTTATGTAGATTTATGTCTACTACACAGATTTGTTCTGATTTACTAGAAATAATGGAAAAATCGAAAATACGTGGAATACTGGAACGAGAGCAAGCAAAAAAATAAATAAAATACAAATGCTTTAAGTACCTAATAAAAGTGTAACAACATCCGTATCCGTTTCGCTAATAGACCAACAACATTAAAATTGAGTCATGCATGGCGTGTAGAAAAAAAGACCATAACAAATTTCAAAACAAAACATAAAGAAACTGAATGTACTTTTGTACGGTGCTGGCCGATAAGTTTATTTATGACAGAACCAGGGTAGTAATTTTACCAGTATAATTAGCTCGTGGACAATACGTAAATACGGTTGAACATTCTTAAAAGCCAATCTTCTTTAGATTAAATGCAAGCAAAACGTAGGAGAAAAAATTCTCAATACCATCATATACCAGTATTGACTATAAGCAAAACTCTTTACTACCTTTAATTAGGAGGCAGGTCGTATTTTAGTTTTGTCGAAAATAGATGATGGCTTTAATTTTAAAGGGTATTTTTATAGATGTGTCGATTTGAATTTTGCACACTTTTTTCGAAGTTGGTCTTTTTGACAGCTGTCACTTGATTTTTGCTCAGTGTGGTTTGCCATTTCATAATGAATAGACATATTACTACGGAAAAACGTTTGCAAATCATGGTGAATGGGCCCAAAACAAAATGGCCATCGATCCTGATTTTTACAAGACAATTTTGTTCAGCGATGAAGCTCACTTTTGCTTGAATGGGTACGTTAATAAGCAAAATTGTCGCATTTGGAGTAACGAAAATTCACAAGCCATTGTTGAGACGTCGTTACATCCTCAAAAAGTCACTGTTTGGTGTGCTCTATGGGCAGAGGGAATCATTGGTCCATATCTCTTAAAAAGTGAAGCTGGCCATAATGTGATAGTTAATAGGGAACGCTATAGAGCTATTATTAATGACGTGCCTGAATTGAAGGGTGTTGATGTGGACGACATTTGGTTCCAACAAGACGAAGCTAAATGCCATTCAGGCAACGAAACAATCAATTTATTGAAGGAATCTTTTGGAGAGCGCATTATCTCGTGCGATTTTTGTGGGGTTATTTGAAGTCACTTGTCTACGCAGATAAGCCTGACATGATTGACGCCTTGGAAGAGAATATTCTGTGCGTTATTGCTGCCATACGGCCCCAAATGCTGCAAAAAAATTTGAAGTCACTTGTCTACGCAGATAAGCCTGACATCATCGACGCCTTGGAAGAGAATATTCTGTGCGTTATTGCTGACATACGGCCCCAAATGCTGCAAAAAGTGGTCGAAAGGTCTCTCGGTCTCTCGGCTGGAATTTATTCGAGCCAGCCGCAGAGGCCATTTGCTCGAAATCATTTTTAAAACATAATGGCAAATCCTTATTATAATAAAGCTAAAGTCTTGGCCATAGCAATATGGCCAAGACTTTAGCACAAAATACCGAAATGCCGAAACCTTAGATAGTTGGGTTTGGATCCGGTAGGCCTTTCAAAATTACACTGGCGACACATTTCAAGAGCAAATTGCTTAAGATTGCGACGCAAGTCCTTTACAGTTCCTTCCAAAGATAAAACGTAGAATTTCCCTGTCAGTAAAAATATGTAGGTGCAAGATTTAAATTTTAAACTAGTTTTTTTCCACCGAGCTTAAAATTTGTTTTATTTTATATTAAAGAATTTTATGGCATTAGGGCTTTGAGGTTAGAACTGATAATAAAATCTGTAATTTTATCAAATCTTCGAAAAAAAGGAAGAGGTAATATTTATTGGATAGTTTAAAAAGTGTAAGGCTCAAAAGCTGTGGGCGTCGATGAAGTGGATCTACTTTATGAAGATGTCATCCCTAAAGAAAATTCGTCGTGAATATTTGGAGCAGAACTTTCTTGAAGATCTGATTATGTTAGCTTATATTATCTCATACTTAGTTGCTACCCTTTCAAATGTATTTCTTTTAAGAAATGGTAGCTTTAAAATACCACTTATACATTTAAAATATTTGCCCAATCTTGCTCAACTAGTTGATACTGCTACAATTTTGAAATTATAAAATATAAACAAGTTTCCTTTATATTTTTATTTCATATCTTTAACACCTTAATTCAATTTATTCGCTGAGAAATTCATAGAATTTATGCTGATTATTGCAAAATCAAATCGGAAGGCACTTCAACTGTTAGAAACACTGAAATGGAAGTCATTTCGAAGCTTTCGAAGCATTTGAATATCTAATGTCGAAATATATATTTTAATTAAATACTTCACTGCCAGATGGTCTTTGAAATATTCAATGCTGTACTTTGGCCAGAGTTTATATATTTATTTTAATATTAAGAAATACTGAAATTTAGTCACATAGTTCTCTATATTTGTTCTTCTTTAACAGAGATGTATGCTGTGGGCTAACTAGGGTTTCTTGTAAGGCACACATAAATATTCAACTTCATTGTGGCCAATTTTAAAAAATACTTTAATTTAATTAATATTGAAGAACATTTTTATTTGGTTAGTTTATGCTTAGTTCATAGTCACATTTGAGGCCATATTTCTTTTCAACATTTCGTTCAAAGAGAAACTAAAATTTCGGTTAAATGACAGTCAATAAGACTTTGTCGTTGAAAAAAACTGCTGAAGAAAAATCCAGCCAATACGTTTCACCAAATTTTTTACGTTGATTATGAAAAAGAAACAACAGAAAGGTTTCGAACTAGCACAAAAACTGTTTTAAGTCATATAAGTGATAAAAGGCCGAATAAATATAAACAAAAAGAAGAAAAGACTTTTAGTTGCAAGCAGCGATGACTATAGTTTCGGTAAATGCTACTGCACCATACTCAGACCTTAAGCAACGTATATGTTTTTACAATGATCAAAGGCTGTACACTAAAGTGCAGGCAGATTTCAATTCAATGAGAAACTACCGGCCGTAGAGTATAAACAATTATAATCCCTAGCACTGCCTTCTGATTCGCATAGGTTTAGCCATATCTGGTTGTTGTTGTTTTTTTAGTAATTGTCCTGTTGCTCGGGGTCTGAGGTGGGGTTTAACGAAACTGCATTCAGCCCTTCTTGTAACTAACAGCCTTTAAAAAAAATTAAAATAAAACTGAAAATAGTTCCTCTCATTTACTTAGGGCACAATAAAAAAGTTTGTTCAAATTTATGATTTTTAAAAAGAAGAAGAAAAAAATCTTTTAAGCTTCCTTAAAATATATTTTTTTCGAATCAAACAAAATCAAGTGGAAAGTTCATAAAGCTTTATTAAGCGCGATTTTAAGCAGATTTTTAATCATTCATTGTTTGAGCAGCCGTATGGCAAGTGGCACCGTCCTGTTGAAGCCAAATGTCGTCAAGATTACGGGTTTCAATTTCAGATAGCAAAAAGTCCGATATCATGGCGCTATAAGTATAGCGAGCACCATTTACGGTTACGTTTCAGCCATCATCATTTTTGAAAAAAGGACCGTTTATTCCACCAGTCTATTAACCGCAACCAACCGTGGTTTTCTCCGGGTATAATGGCATCTCTTGAAACTCTTCTGATTGCTCTTTAGCTCAAATGCGGCAATTTTGTTAACTGCCGCATTTGGGACTCATCATTGAACATAATTTTGATCGAAAACAGTTTCTCACCGTTCATTTCCGTAATTCAGTTCCTTAATTTGGAGACGTTGTTGCGGTGTAAGTCTTTTCATAGTGAAATGGCAAACAACACAGAAAACAAAAATAAAGTTTAATACAACTCACGCGTCATCTGTAAAAAAAAACCCCTATTGAAAAAATACCTCTAGATTGATTACCCGATATGTAAATAAAAAAAAGGTAATTACATTGGTTCATTAGTACGGGAAGACCGAGACTTCGAAAGAAGCACAAAATGGAAAACAGATGAAAATATATGAACTCAGAATCTGATTGAAAGCCATTTCTCTTACAGGCCGAGAACAACAACTTCTTGTAGAGCTGACCTTAAAAATGTAAATACAGGATCACTGATCAGTTTTGGTCCATCCCATCCTATGGTAATGGACGTAACATTTTATAAGATTTTGAATTTGAAAACAAACAAAACTTTAACTAAATTTAGACAAACTTTCAAAGATAAAGCATAATGGAATTAGTAAGAAAATTCCACTGTTTCAGACTAACCATATGTCGGTGGTCGAAGGGACCTCGTTCCTCATCATGGGTTAAGGTCTTCAATCTCTTCGAATCGAAAATTAATGTGATCTTCTAATTCGTGACGAACTTTATTTTTAGTCCAGAGTTAAAGGAAGTCGATTTTTGGGCTGCAAGGACTCATATGGTCTGAATCCTAAACTGGTCAAAATCGTTAATATAGGCTTATATTTAACTTTGTGAGAAGATTATGGACACTCATAAGTCTCCGACGGTTTTAGGCCCCAGGACCCAATAACCATGGCCAAGTTAATAATATAAATTACAAGCGGAAATGTCTAAAATTATTGTCAATACTTTTTTTAGTTCCTCAAAGAGGAGCTTTTTCCTTTTTTCCTGATTTGGTTCCTTTTCAGTACCAACCGATCGCCGACATCAGGTTACTATAGCTTTTAACATATATCTGGTAAATTTGAAGATTTTAGTTATTTTTTCGATTTTACTAAATCGTGCTTTTGGCTTGATCAACTTGACATTTCTCATACAGACCGAGACTAACAACAACTTGTAGAGCCAACATTAAACAAGTAAATGTAGGATCACAGATCAGTTTTACACCATCCCATCGTATATCATCTCATCCTATGGCGAAGGGCGTAACATTTCTTTTATTATTTCGATTTTAATAACCAACACAACTTTAACTCAAAATTCTTGCATTTTTTTTTACGATCGTAAGTTTTGAAATATTTCAAAACTACAAAACAATAACGATGACAAATTTCTGAAATCACACCATCATACATTCGAATCATTTACTTTAAATATGTAATTAAGGAATGAATCGAACCAGCCCAACTGCAACGACTTGTCATTCATTCACTTCCATGTGACACTGTTGCGGGAAATCATTTTAAAACCAAAAATCCCCCACAGAACTGGAATTACAATTATAGCCTCCTTTCTAAAAAAAAAAAAACACCGGCTCTTTTTTTGTCAATCTTTGTTGAAGAAAGTGTGACTCTATTGACTCATTGGCCAGCGTTAAACACTAATAAATCGCTTGAAACGCCTTCCTCTTTGTTTAATCACAAATAGACGTCACAAGTACGCAATTTGAAGAGATTTTGCCAAAAAAAAAAACAAAACAAAAATAAATTTAAGCACAAGACATAGTACAAGAAGCTGCGAAAAGATCCCCCGTTTACTGAGAAGCTTCAAAAAATAAATTCGAATGATTAAAGCGAAAAATTTTTGATTTTTTTTATTCAAATTTAATGCAGATGACGCGCGCACGCTCGCGTTCAAACGTAAATGAACTGAATATCGCTTGGATGGACAGATCGATAGTACAGATTCACAGTTTCTGTTTAAATCGCTCGCTTGTGCTCAGGCATGCTTGCTGTTAACATAGCGTCGGCGTTGTTTCTCTCTTGGACGCACACACACACACCTGTTGGCAAGCGTTTAGCTCGAGGCAACTCCCCTCGAACGCGCCCCCCTTTAAGCAAAATATCGATGTTTGTTAATGGATCACAGAAGTTGGCTTATAATTATTAGCCGTGTTGGTACTAAAAAAACAGTCATAACAACAACAACTGCGGCAACACTTGCCGTTGTTGTTGCTGTTGCCGTAACAATGTGAAAGGGAGATTCCGTGATTAGCACGAGTTCACAGAATCTCAGAACTGCAAACACAAAAATCTCACATTTTAACGTATTTCGTTTTTTATTTAATGGTATCTCGTAAGTCAATAAGTGAGTGTTTAAACCGAAATTTGTTAGTACCTCGTATGAATAACACAGAATGACGTTTTCATTTCGAATGGATTTACGTTGTTTGTTTGGTTGTGTGTTGCTATTCTTGAAAATCTTAATTCTAAAAGTGGTTTACATTCGGGGAAGGTATCCGCAGTAGTGTTGTGCGAAACATTTCAATGTATGCATCTCAGTATACATAGGGAAAAATTAGTTGGAAATCATGAATATTCCAATACATATATTTTTCATTTAAATTCATTTAAATTTCAGATTAATTTTGTTACATTAAGCAAATAATAAGCGTGTTTTGTTTGACACGGCTTTAATTTTGATAGTTTAATGACAAATGAAACGTGTTTGGCGCTAAGTGATGTAGGATTTTATTAATTTGGAAAAGCTTTACCATATCTGTCAAATTGCTGATTGCTTACTTAATTTCCACAATATTTCATTAAGGAACTTCTCTCAAATCTGTGAGCTCAATTCATATACTCACTGACTGGGACCAATTGTCTAACTCAGGCTCTGAAAGGCTAATGCATTTCTTAGAGAAGTTTTTTTACATGGAAGTTTTTTACATGGCTTTGAGAAAAATCTCTTAGTCGTAAAGTCGTCGACATTTACGAGGTGGAAACCCGCAACCGACAAATTGATAGATTTTTCTAACAGGATTTGAACCTGGGTTTACTCTTATTCTCCCTAACTGGGACCTACTGTTTAATGCCGGCTCAATGCATTTCATAGATAAGTTTTTTTTCATGGCTTAACGATAAATCTCTTACTCGAAAAGTCACCGGCATTTACTCAGTGAAAACCAGCGCCGAAAAATTGCTAGAGCCTCTTACCAGCATTTGAACCTGTTTTTACTGAATTGATAGTCGTGCACACTTGCATCACGCCATGGCGGCCCAAAATATTAAACTAGACAGTTGAGGGGTCTAAATAAAAACAAGTAAAAACGTGGTAAAGTTCAGCCAGGCCGAACCTTATATACTCTCCACCGTCCCAACGCTAAAAAGCAGGGAAACAATGGTACTTTTTTAGAGCCCTTTCGGCCCATACATCCAACCCATCAAAATTATTCTGTATATGGATTGTTAGGAAAAAGTTTGTTTAATTTCAGAATTCCATATTGATTGTTAATAGCCCGTTTTGACAATCACGACGTTTTTCGTTAATTACGTATATGTGTTTAGTCCGTACGAACTAGAAGTACACATTTTAACTGTTTGTTGTCAGCTCACAAAATATTATGATTTGTTAAGAAAATACACAAAAAAGTAAAGGTACCTTTAGTCCCTTAAAGGCAAACTTTTTTTCCCATTGGCCACTTTAAAGTGTTATACCAAAAAACACAAACTGCCCAGAAACATTAAAAATCGATATAAATTGATGTGGCAACTGTAACGCTGTACGCGACAGAGATAAGCGGAGATTAAATAATTAAGCTTAATAAGCGGGAACGAAAAAAATCTCTCACCATAAAATAAGTGGATTATTTAGTTTGTCAAATAAAACACGCCTAATATTAATCTCGAAATCGATTTTGTTCCAATAAGTATTCAAGTTCTTTGTGACATTTTCGATTATTAGCTTTCGTCGTCATAATACACCGAAAAAATTTCAATTTTGATTTAAAATAATTGCAGTCATCCCTGTTTGCAACTAAATGTCTTTTCGACTGCATTTGAATAAGATTTTAGTGTCTCTTTGATAAAAGTGGTCAAAAGACACGTGATCTCGAATCTGGCTATGAACTTAAGCATAACACTTTTCTTAGACCAACGATACATGCCAAAGAATTATTCCAAAATAGTGCGATTAAGAAATTCATAGAATCAGTGAACACAATAAAATCTAGTTTATTGAGTTTTGACTTAATAAACAAATTGTAGTACGTATTTACTAAAAATGTCTCTAATTTAGAATATGCTAAATAAAATAAGTAGATGAATCTTTATACTCTTCACCATCGATTGTGTTGTAGTATGTCATTAACAGCATTGGGGGATATGGTTGCTGGTGTTAGGTTCATGTTGGACTGAACTTCGTTTTTGGGGTCCTATGAACCGTTGTATTATTTAGATTCATGAATTTCATTGTTTTGGAGAACACATATGCCCATTGTCAAAAGAGGCCCAAGAATGTCCGTACATTTTGAGCTTAAATTTAGACAAACCTTAAAAGTTAAAACACATTTTTGTCGCTATAGGGACCTTTCACCTATGAGCTAACACCTCAAATATTGTCAATCGTATAATTAATGTTTTTTTTGGATTCGTAATGAAAAAGTTTGTTATTATTTAGTACCCATATGACCATAGTTGAAAAAGGCCTTGTGGGCGAGTACTAAGTTGACCCAAATCTTCATATAGGTACATATTTGGGTTTGTGAGAAAATTTCACTGTTTCTGGGTACCCATATTTCTCCAAACTAGGGACCGTAAATAATGATTATAGTTCTTTTTTTCAATCAAAAAATCTTACTTAGGACAGACATAAAAGAAAACTAATTTCATCATAATGAATTTTTTTGGACAATCTTTTGCTACTCCGCCATGAAATTTTTGATTTTTACAGTTTTCTTAAATGGAAATGATTAATTTTTTTAATTTTAATTAACAGAAAGTAGATCATAATCAGTACTTTAAAGGAAAAAAATTAAACTTAAACATAATAATTAGTTATGATTTTTATTTTTTTTCACTCAAAATAAAAAAGTTACTTTCAATTTACGACTTTTTTTGTTTTTTTTTGCCAATATCGTTACGTATCCTCATAAAATAAATCCAAAGGGACCGACAAGTCGAAAAATTACTAAACATTTAAAAACAAATTAAAAAAAATAATGAAATTTTTTTTAATAGTATTTTCGCAGTGGTTGGCTTCACTGGATTTATTTTATGAGAAAACGCAACGTCATAACCGTTAAAGAAAATCCTAAAAGCTTATATTTAATCATTAATATGTAATTTTTATAATGCAACTAATAATGACTACGCGCTGCTTTTTACATTAGGGGACGTTTTTAGGCGCCAGGTCCCATACATCGTAAAATTCACTCAAATCGTAAAATGTATATCAAATTCAGATTCGTCGGCTTACAAGCGGAAATGTCAAAAAATTAGAATTTTGATCAGTATTTTTGTAGTTCCTCAAAGAATAGCTTTTTTCCTTTTGCAGGATTTGGACCATTTTCAATTCCAACCGATCGCCGACCTTGCTTATAGTTGTTATAATTATTGACATATACGAGTATCTGGTACGTTTGAAGACTATATCTACTTTCTTTTGAACTGAATCGTGCTTTTAACAGCCTATATATACCTAAAGATACTTTAAATTTAAAAACAATTTTAGTAGATACAACTTCACTAGGATTCTGTAAGTGCGGGAGCAGGCACTGTAGTGTACTGATAAGGATACTTTTCTTATCAACAAAATTTAAAAAATCAAATTAAAAAATTAAAAAAATACGTAATCGTTTTACGTTGTCTAAGCCCCATCTATGTAAGTGATCTTTGTTTAAGAACTTTTGTAAGACTCAAAAAAAAAACCCCTAACCTTAAACCTAGCTGGAGGCTATTCAAATATTAATAATTTTATAAAAACATGTTTTATTTGCGCTTTAATTATTTTAGCTAGAGGCTATTTGAACATAATTATTTTTTATTAAAAAATACTTTATTCGCGCTTTAATACTTACATATTTTGAAAATTAATTCCATTATTTGAAACAAATTTAAAAGGTATTATAATTATATGCAAACAAGAAATGTTCTGCTACGAGTTCATAATAATTGAGAGGCCTACGCGAAACATTATTTTGTTTCAGGAACAGTTTTTTTGTATCCGTAATTCGAGTTAAAATTGCGTAGATTTAGCTTACAAGTCAAATGATTTTCAAAAAATGGCAGTCATAATGCTCAATATTAAAAATGTCCTTGAATGAAAAAGGTTTATCATTCACAGTCTAGAATTCTTTAAGACACAGACGTAAAGCAACCCACATCTATTACTCATAGTTCGAGTTCTAATTGCTTCGCTTTACCTTTACTACGCACATAATCACAAACCGCATTTTTCTAAAGAATTTCGAACTTTAAAATTTTCCCCTTTCTAATGTTCCTCTTCCTCAACGGAATACATCCCCCTGCATTTGTGATTTTCCACTATGATCTGAACAGATGCTAAAACAAACTGTAGCGTGCTACTACTACTACGACGACAACAACGTCGGCGGCCGCTACAGAGACGAATGACATCTGGAACTTGAACTTGATTATTCAATTATCAACGCAACAAACGGAAGGTAAACCCCACAAAAAGATTGGCCTTTATTTTGTTGCTGCTGCTGTTGTTGTTGTTGCTTTCTTTTGAATCATGCCGGAGTTTGCGCGCTCAGAGCCACTCTCTTACGCACAACATTGCGAATAAATTCATTGGTCGGCGGTCATCGTCACAGCACAAAATTATTATAAATTAAGAAGGAGAAAAATATAGAATGCAACAACAAAACCCCGTGTGAATAACAACAAAATATGGCCAAAACAATATAAAGATACCGACAGACGGACTGTGACGTACTTGCCCGATACTCTCACGCCGACGACGACAGCAACGAAAGATGCTAGAGGGAATAACATCACACAGCCTCAATCACTCGTACATGGGTTTGTACGTCCGTATACTAACCCGCTGTGGTGGCAGAAAAATCACCGTCCGCCTGTGAGCCATGTTAGCGGTCTCTGTTGTTAACAGGTTTTCTGCTGCCAGCCCATTCCGTCTCTCATTCGGCCAGCCCGTGTTCGTTGGAGTGTGTATTGGCGCGCAGGTGGCAGCAGCAACGAGTGTTACTCATTTCAAACTCTCTGTTAACATAAATGTTCGGCTTAAAGGTTCGTTTTGAATAAACGGCTGAAACCGAAAAAAACGCAGCTGTCGTTCGTCGTATATGAGTGAACCTTAATACTTTGTCGAGGGTATATAAGCATTGGGAGCTTGGACATCGAGTATGCATTGATTCGCTATCACTCGCTCTATAAACTTGCTTCTTTGGTTAGAAGGAAAAAACGTTCAAATCGTTTTATCAGTTTTACAAATAACCATCAAAAACTAAAAACAAAAGTAGTTGCTGCACCGTTTGTTGTAATTCTTAGCTTACACGCCCATATTCACATAATACGAAAAGGATAAAAGCGCGTTAAACCACGAGTATCCTCGAGAAGTGCAAAAATTTAAACGAAAGAAAAAATTGTGTTTTTGCCGTTAAAACAAAAATTTTGCTACGGTTTTAAATTTTGGATACCCACAAAACAAAAGCTAATCTAGACACAAACGTCCCGCAACGAGATCTACAAGCAACGCCTGGATATAACAAATAGAAGCAAGTCGTTATCGATAAACATAAACAGAAGAGAAAGAAGAAAATAAGCAGTGCAAGAAAAGTGTTTTTTTGAACAAATTTTCACAAAGGCTTATTTTGCAAACTCAAAGTTAAAGTTTTAAACAAAACAATCAACAAAAAGTATTAAGTGTTGCTACTCCAAAACACTCTAGTAAATTTTTGGAAAAGTCGAACATCTTAAGTTCAATACCACATAAACTATCTACATACCTTAACCCGTAACACGCAACAACTTCAAAACAGAACAAAAATGATGGCTGTAGCTGCTGCCCAAAAGAACCGCGAAATGTTCGCTATCAAAAAATCATACAGTATTGAGGTAAGTTCTAAAACATTAATAAAAAAATGAAAATTAAAGATATAAAGAAAACAAATTTGAGAAAAGTGTTTAAAAGTAATTAAAGTCGAAGAAAAAAAAAGAATTTTCACAAAGGGTTTTGAAAAGTTTGAGTTTTTAGACAAATAGAAATAAAAAAATTTAAAGTAAACGAGTATTCCTTATGTAAAAAAGAAAATCATAAAAATTTATTTTGTAACATTGAGAAATCAGCAAAATTGTATTGTAAATCAGTTTAGCATATTAAAATTGAAAATATTGCCTTTTCAAATTTTCATTAGAACATTAAATGTTGAGAAATTTATATTTTGTTAAATCCATTACCAAGAAAAATCAAATTTTAAAAATAATCGTTGCGAAAGTTCTCAGTAGTTCAAATCTTAATTATAAACAAAAATTAAATTTTCAAAATATTCGTTTGCCAACATCTTCAGTAATTCAAATCCTCTTCTTAATTATTTATTTCTCTTTTTGGTGACTTTGTTTCAAAATTTGCCTTAAGAAAAGTTTTTTTTACCTTTTTAAAGTTGTAAAATAGTTTCAATTTAAAAAACATATAATATTAATAGCTCAACAAAGTCTTGTGTAAATCTAGAAAATTGCAGTTTTGAGAAAATTCTTAATTAAACTAAGGGAAAATTTTTCTGCAAAATTACCAAGGGTCATTTTGTTTGGAAAAGTGATTAAAATTTACTTTTGCTTTTTGACTCGTGAAATTGGTCAGTTTTCTATTTAAATTGAGATAAATTAAAATTACCTTATGTGTTCCCAAAGCAAGAAAGAAATATTCTTCAGTAATATGTAAAGTTAAAGTGTATTTTTAAATATACTTTTACCTTACATATCACTAAAGTATATTTCTTCCACACAAAAAAGTAAAGTTTGATTTTTTCCCAACTTCTCCTGGGGATTTTTGTCAGAAAATCCTTTCGACAAAAATTTCTATTTAAATTATTTATTTTTCGAAATGTTGTGAACTTGATATTTTTTTACAAAATCATCAATTTTTGCGAAATATCATTTTTCTTGAAATTTCTCAAGAATAATTTTAAGTTTTACACAAAAAAATAATTGAAAATACTTTATTTGCATTCACTAATGACCTAAAATGCCTGTCTTGTAAAACTTAAAAGAAATCACTCAAAAGACGATTATATAATTTAAAAAAGGTAAATATTTCATGTTTTTCTAAATTCAAAGTTTTCAAAAGTGTTTTAATATCCTTTAGAAGTTTTTAAACATATTCTCTATAACTTGCAAATGGTGTTTTTAATATTTTCGGTCGACAAGGCAGTAAAATAACTTTTTCCAAACATTTTCTCAAGACCGAAGCTCAATTTAATGGATTTTTTTTCGATAAATTTCGTGTTTATTACAATTTACACCATTTCCACTTTAAAATTTGTCCATCTGGACAACTAAATCGTTTTGTTATGCAATTGAATTTCTGGATGTGGTTGCAATATATATTTTTTTATTGCATACTTAACACCTTTTGTATTTCCAACATAAATACAATGACATACTTTTATTTTAAATTATTTATTTTGATATCATAAATTAACTGTCATATTGGACATGCCATAAAAAAATTGTTAAAATGACAAAAGAAAAATACACCTTTTCATGTCAAAACTAACTGAAATTTCAACATCACTCCAAGTCTTTCTTCAATATTGAAAACGAAAATGAAAACGAAATTAATGCAGATGGCTGGTGATGGGAGGGCTTGATGGGCATTTAACCATACATCGAAGCATCCATCGATCAGCCAGCCATCCATTGATAAACTTATTCATAAGATGGAGAAACAAGTTTGCTAGTTCAGCTCCTCAAGCTTGCGTTTTTATGGTCAAACATAACCGTGTGATTAAGTTGTTAACATCGTTAATGAAATACCGGCTAAAATACCACAAAACACAACGGAGAAGAAATGCCCTATTAAATAAAACAAACTGCCCAAATATAAAAAAAAACCAAAACACTCATAAAAAAAACCTCCCAATCCGAAGGCAGTGCGTGCGTACGTGCAAACTTTGCGCAGTCACGCTGCTTTTTTTTTGAAAATTATTAATTTATGGATGGCATCTTTCAAAACGCATTTATCGCGTTCATTCAGTCCAAACAAGACATTATTTGTCTTTTGTATGCGCGGTTAAAATTTATGTTTACAACTTTATTAACACCTCAGATAAAAAGAAGTTAAATACACACGCTTTTGTTCGGTCATCGGGCTGGCCATCGGGCCTGTGGCATGTGGAAAAGAAAAATTACCATAAACAACTATTTGGCTTTGGTAGATTTTCAAAACGCCACAGCCTCTTCAGGGCTGCCTGTCAGTTGTAAACAATGTTATTGACATGATTTCTGATGTCCCACAACAGCAGAAGAATTTCCACTCGGCTTTTTGGCTGATGAAAGATGCATGGTTTATGGTATCACCTATTCATGGACTTTTGTTGGCTTTTATGAGGAGGCAAAAAAATCTGGTATTTTCGTGTCATCTTCAGTGATTTGTTACTTTCACTTTCTGCTTTTGAGTATTTTTCCCTTTTAACATGTCTCTTTACCTTCAACACCAGCATGTTGCAGAATTACTCAACAATCATCATGTATGGGGGAAGGTGTTAATTTGTTTTATGCTTAAGGAGATTGCGAGATGTAAAGTGTTAAAGAAAATAAACACAACAGTAATTGTATTATGAACTCGAAACCTGCAATTTATGCATAATTTTGGCATAACAAAATTTGCGAATTTCCAAAATTTTGCCAAAGATCGGCAATGCAGTGTTTTGTAAAAAGTGCTTCATAATACTGCTAGATTTATAAAAAAAAGAATTATTTTCTAAGCTTGAAGGAAAGTAAGAAATTTCGTTTATGAAGTTCTTAAAATAACACTTTTTTGGCTTAGGTCGATAAAACAGTGCGCTGTATATCTTTCTAATAATACAGAAACATAAGTACTTGTATATATTTAAAACGCCCTTAACTATTAAACCTTATAATAATGTTTTGTTTTTTTATTTAATTTTAGAACGGTTATCCCTCTCGCCGCCGCTCTTTGGTGGACGATGCCCGTTTCGAAAGTTTGGTCGTCAAACAGAACAAGCAAATTGTTTTGGAAGAGGCCCGCACCAAAGCCAATGGTAAGTAATCAATTCAAAGGGCCATTAAAAATTTTAAAATAAAACAAATTCTAAAGAATACAGCTTAAAATCGAAAATATTTTAATAAAAAAGTTTAAAAATGTAGAGTTCAAAATTCTAAATAATTTTAACAAAAGAAAATCCCCAAAAGGACTACAACACATTCTAAATTATATTTCAAAACAAATCTAAGAAAATTTAGTATGAGATAAGTCTAAATTCTCAATAATATTAACAAATCTTTCCACGTATAATTTTATTAAAAAAAAATATTTTTTTCAAAATCATATCACTATTGAAAATTCTTTAGTTTGTTTTTAAATTTTTTTACACATTTTGGTTTTCTTTTTATAGTTTTATTTATTTTTTCTTTAATATTATTTTGTTTTTCTTTTCGTTTAATTTTTATTATCCTCTCCAGATGGTACTTTGGAAGAGGCCATTTTGCAAGCCAAAGGTGAACATGTCCCTACTCAGGAACAAATCGAATTGCAAGATGAACAACAATTAGAAAATCTCGATGTTGTTGATGACATCCAACAACCTGAATTCAATGAAGGTAGTGATTTGTACTTGCATTTTTTTTAGAATTTTGTTTATTAATTTTGTTTTTTTTTTGTTTTCGTTCTCGTTTCATTTCTTTGCACTTTGATTTTGTTTGGGGGAATAAACAGTCAACATTGAACACGATTTACCAGTTGAATCTGAACAAACTCAGGAAAATATTGCTAATGATGAATCTAGCGATAAAAATAATACAGATGGTAAGAATCAATTGAAACATATTGAAAAAAAGATATAAAAAAGCTGTTAAGTTTCATATTCTTGGCTTTGAGTCGATAAGGCAGTATATAAAAGCAATCGTTTAAAAAAAGAAACAAATCATTAGGGTTTTGAAATAACAAAGCTTCACTTTGATAAGGCAATATAAAACATCTTTCAAAAAGGTATAACTAAAAGCGAAAATTTAGCTAACTCAACATGAAATCTGAAAAAATTAAGAAATATAAATTTAAAAAAGTCGGTAGTGCAGTTTTAAAAATCACCATAATCTGCAGCTTGTCTGTTTCCATAAATCAAACTTATTTTTTAATTAGATAATTATTAAAGACATGTTAATCTTATTGTCGATAATGCAGTTCTCACAGCAGTATAGCGCAGTCCTTAAAGCGTATGCCTCCCTTTCTTTTCAATTTAATTTGCTCTTATCTTTTGACTTTTAATTCCTTTCCTTAACATAACAATTTGATTAATTTTCTGGTAATGCGAACAAATCTCTGACAATTCAGTTGAATGGACCAAGTCAAGTATCGCAAAAACAAAATAACTTTAAATCTTTTTAAATCTTCTTTTGCCATTTATACCAGTCAGCCTTAAGATTTACCAAAATCTGCTCGATGTTGTCGTTGTTAAGATTTCACTTTTCATTGCTAAGATTTCAAATGGAAAATTGTTCATTTCCGTTTCATTTTCCTTGCGCTCCCCCACACACTCGCACCGTGACGCATTCAAGCTTAAGTGAATGTGGGTGTGTGTGCGTTAATGTCATAAGTCTATAAAAATCTTATAATATTACAATCAAATATAATGCTTCACCATTACAACAATGGCACGAACCACGCCATACAGTAGTAGTGGTGGTGGTGTTTGTGGTCTTGCATGCTGCACAGAGTCAGGGTGCTCCTTAAGGACCTTCCGAAACACTTAAGCTTTCTATTTCACTCTATTACCTACAATCATAAGAAAACCAGTGAAGCATATGATGCTTGACATAATGCCAGCGTATTTAGCAGGGTGGTCCTCTGGCCTTCTAAGGAAAGGGGTTACATATGCTTGTGGTTTTTCTACCTCTACGCCTCTGGCTTCTTCACCTAAAACGTTAAGTTTTTTTTTGTTGAGTGGGTGTTAAGCTGCGACAATCATAATTTTTTTCCAACTCCTTTTTTTGTGTTATGCCATCCATTCATCATCCATTCAAAGCTTTTAGGAGACGTGCCCTGCATTTGGGATATGTGCGTTTTCGTTTCGTTTTGAATTGAATTTTTCTACAATCCTTTTCCTTTTCTCGTTTTAGATGCTGGCTTAACTGAAGATGAAATTGTTTTGGCCAATGCCGCCACCGAATCGCCCGAAGCTGAGAATGCCATGCAAAGTGCTGCCTTGATTGTGCGCCTCAAGGAGGGCATTAGCTCCCTGGGCCGCATTCTTAAGGCTATTGAGAATTATCATGGTTCCATACAACATGTCGAGTCGCGTCAATCGCGCTCCGATACAGCCGATTATGATGTCCTCATCAAGTTGAGCATGACTCGTGGCAATTTGTTGCAATTGATACGCTCTCTGCGCCAGACTGGCTCGTTCAGCAGCATTAATTTGATGGCTGATAATAGCATTAGCGTTAAGTCGCCCTGGTTCCCCAAGCATGCTTCGGAATTGGATAACTGCAATCATTTGATGACCAAATACGAACCCGATTTGGATATGAACCATCCCGGCTTTGCCGATAAAGTCTATCGCCAGCGTCGCAAGGAAATTGCCGAAATTGCTTTCGCTTACAAGTATGGCGATCCCATTCCATACATTCACTATTCCGATGTTGAGGTCAAGACCTGGCGCTCGGTCTTCCGCATGGTTAAGGAATTGACCCCTAAGCATGCCTGCATTGAGTACCGCAACGCCTTCAAGAATTTGGAAGATGAGAAGATTTTCGTCGAGGATCGTTTGCCCCAATTGCAAGAGATGTCCGATTTCTTGCGCAAGAATACTGGCTTCACTTTGAGACCAGCTGCCGGTTTGTTGACTGCTCGCGATTTCTTGGCTTCGTTGGCTTTCCGCATTTTCCAGAGTACCCAGTATGTGCGTCATGTGAACTCACCTTTCCACACACCTGAACCGTAAGTATTTGAAATGAATATCCAAACAAACAAAATGTTTTTCTAACGGAAATTGTTAAGAATTGGCCAAAGGGGGTTATGCAGTTTCGAGCTTACTATATTCTTAATAGATTCAAATGTCCTTTTCAATTGTTCAAAAATTTTCACATGTTAATGTCTGATTGTGAATTACTCCACTGGCAAAACTTGGCTTCCTCTTCTTCACTGCGGTGCGGGAGGAAATTCCCTTCCTAGAAACTTTTCCAAGCAGGAAATCTGCTTCGACTGCCATTTATAATGACATTTTCATTGCGAAAAACTTTTGGTTTTTTTTTGTTAACATATAATTTCCTTTTTGCCACACAACCACTGGGTTGCAGAAGCCATCCTTCCCCACCATCCGACCATGCACTCCTGTCTTTCGTCTAATATAGGACAGCAAGAACAAAGGAAACCTCATAATTGGCCTTAAAATGCGCAGGCGAAGGCATTAAAGCATACTCCAAAAGCAACAAGTCGGTTGAAGGATGGCCCATGGGGGGAGGGAAGGGAAATAGTGCTCACAATGGGGGTGATGATGTTGATGATGACGCCAAAGCCAATGCCTTTACTGGCACTTTATTGTCAACTCCATTAAGATTATAATTGAGTTATTTAATGCCACTTGTGTTGCCTGTTCCGCCTTTCTCGTTGTGCTACTTTTAACAATTTTCCCAACACTTTGTCTCCAAATAATTCTATTATTATAATTTTTGCTAAAAAATGTTTCGGTTTTCCTTTCATTTCATTACAGTGATTGCATCCATGAATTGTTGGGTCATATGCCCCTGTTGTCCGATCCCAGCTTTGCTCAATTCTCGCAGGAAATTGGTTTGGCCTCACTGGGTGCCTCCGATGATGAAATTGAAAAATTATCTACCGTAAGTATTAAAACAAATCGAATAAGCAACAAGACTAGGCAAACAGATGGAAAGGGGAAGATGAAAAAAAATTGAACCGTAAAAGAATTGAACTAAAAAAATTGTTATTTTTTTAATAACAATAAAAGGCAAAGCTACTTAAAGTCTACTGCTTTATAATGAATTTAAATTTAAAACAGGAATTGAAACTTTGTTCTTATCAATTTTTTATGAATATTTTAAAGTAAAGTCTTTACATTAACTTTATGATATTTTATAAAATGAACTACCAGAAGACTAGGCAATGGGTGCAAAAAATTAACTTTAAAAAAAAATATTTTTTTCTCAAAAAATTTATTTTTTCTAAAAACAAAAAAAGTCATTTATATTTAAACTTAACTAATTTACACGACATTTAATTTTAAAACTAGAGTTTTCCATTATTTTTTAAATTGTTATTAATATTTTAAAACTGCCTTTTTTACAATCCTCAGTAGCTCTGCCCTCGACAAAGTCTCTATAAAAAAATTATCACATTTTCGTTTTTTAAAATATTCAAATATCATAGAAATCGTGCTAATTGCCTCATTATAATAATAATCTTTAAATTGTTTTCCACTTTAAACGAATTTACATATTCGTTTTTCATTTTTTTGTTGGTCTTACTAAGCCTTCTAATTTTTTCGTTTTAATTGTTTAATTTTCAAAGCGTTTTTCTTTTTTACAATTGACCTTTAAAGTGTGCAAACGTTTCATTTAATGCAACTAAACAAGTTTCTCGTTTGAAATACGTTTCTTGTGTTTCTTGCGATTGCGCTTTTGGGTGTGCTGGCGGCTGGCTTGCATTGGCGGCTGCTTTGTTTTAAAGTTCTAAGCCAAGTTTAAGCGTTGCTACTTGAAGCTGGCCAACAAAAGTCAAGTTCGCTTTTAACAGCCCAAAAGCCAACCATGCATATGACATGCAATGGAAAAACTAAGAGTTGTGCGACCAGCGGCCACCATCTAAATTGCTCTTATAATCTTGACTTAAATGTTCAACTAAGTGGAAAAGAATTTTCAATTCAAGGTTTTTCGATTTTTTGTTCGTTTTTTTCTCTCAATTCAGCTTAACACAACTTGTTTTTTTATACTAATTTTTTTCTTATTTATTCTTTTAATTCCAGGTCTACTGGTTCACCGTTGAATTCGGTCTCTGCAAAGAACATGGCCAAGTCAAGGCCTACGGTGCTGGTCTCTTATCCGCTTACGGTGAACTGTTGCACGCCATCTCCGACAAATGTGAGCATCGTGCCTTCGAACCAGCCACCACCGCTGTCCAGCCCTATCAGGATCAAGAATACCAGCCCATCTACTATGTTGCCGAAAGTTTCGACGATGCCAAGGACAAGTTCCGCCGTTGGGTCTCCACCATGTCGCGTCCCTTCGAAGTGCGCTTCAACCCCCATACCGAACGCGTTGAAATCTTGGATACCGTTGAGAAATTGGACACCCTGTTGCATCAAATGAACACCGAAATCTTGCATTTGACCAATGCCATCAACAAAATGCGCCGCCCTTTCTAAGGAGGGAAGGCCAGCACTGGCTCGTCAGGAGGGAGAGAGATTTATAAACTACGCTCACACAACCACACACTCAAACCAAAAAACGTAGCTCTACACCTTCATTTAAATTTTTGTTTCGAAGCTTTAATACCGGCTGACGGCACTCCTAGTCTGCGGCCGTGAACAAAAACAAAAAACAATGAGTTACGTTTGATTATAAGGAACAAAAATCACTCCAAGCAACAACCTAAATATACCCAATGAAAGTATTCTTTTTAATGTACAATCTCCTTAAAACAAAACAAAAACACTCATAGCAAATCATGACCTATCGCTCATCATACTCAACCACCACCCCCTTACCATTTAAGCACTTTTATTTTGTTTTTAGAACTTTTCTTAAAGCAATCATTTTGTCATATTCCTCTTATTATTTATTATTTGCCCTTATTTGTCAACCTATTATTGGACCAAAAAACCATTAGTTTTTAAGCCAATCCACCATTCTTTACTATTGCGCACATTTCTCATGTTGTCCCCCGCCCCGCCCCCTACATTTTGTTCAAATCCATAATGAAAAATTTTGTTAATTATTGTATTATTTTTTTATATATATAATTTAATTTTTATTTTATTTTTTTGGTACATTTTCCTTTTAATTTGCTCTGCTGGTCGTTTCCTAGAAACGCCTGCGAGAGGAAACAAAGAAAGAATTTAATTATTTTTTTTTATATAGAAACTCTTTTTCGTTTTTTTAATTAATTTTATATATTAAATGTAACTATTTTATTTTTTGTGTATTAAATTAGGTATGTAGATTTTATGTAGTATTATTTAAGATTTTCAATTATTAAATATATTGAATTGCAAAAATAAAAAAATCAAACAAAACTTGAGTTTTTATTTTATAAAAAAACCGACAATAGTTTACAAATTAAAATAATAAAATAGAAATAACCAAAAACTTTTAACAGTTTACACAAATAATAAAATACTTTAAGCATTTTAGCAAAACTAGCAAAGAATTTCAGCACTGCATTAAAAATTTGACACTTATTAAATTAGTTGTGAGATGAAGTTTATAAAACAAAATTTAACTAAAAAATGAACAGCTTACAGGAGAAAAAAAATTAATTAACAAATGATGGTTAATTTGCTTAAAAGTGGTTAAGATGATTAAGTTAAAAAACATAATTAGTAAAAATAAATAATCAAAAGTTCACCAACTAAAGTATTTACAAAAAAAAAAAAACGAAGAACCAAAAAAAAAATTAACAAAAATAAAATCTATGAAATTATGACAATGAATAAGTTAGTCAATAGCCCATGTGTGTGTGGTGTTACTAGAAACAATTTGAATCCACACCTTTTTTAAAGTTAAGCATTTATTTCATTTTTTTTTTCTTACATAAAAAATGTAAGTCGCATAAAAAATGTAAGTCGCAGGCGAGAATCAACGATTGAATGAATCGGTTTTTATTTTCTAAAACATTATTAAGAAAAAGCTAATGTAAACAATGTTTTTACAACATATTCAATTTTGGGCTTACAGCATATTCAATTTAAGCATTGTAGTATTTTTTATAATGAATATGAGCTAACAACGAACAATTGTGGTCGATTTGAAACCCCAATATTTTTTGGGTATTCGGAAAAGCGCACACCAATTATGAGAACATGTTTCACATTCAAGCTAAATCGAAATGAAGCACATGGGCGAATAATATTATTTTTTGATTATTTTACATATATAAATAAATATAATTTAGCACAGCGCTTTAATTGCGTTGTTAAAGCGAGATGAAATCACACAGTTTCAATTTGAATTGGCAAATATTATTAAAAAAAAAATAAAAAAAAATTAAATGTACATTAAAACAAAAAAAATGTAAAATTTGAAAAACAAGTAAATGAAATAAAAAATATCGAAACAAATAAATTAATATACAAACAAATAAATCATACATAAAAAACTAACGAATTAAGAAATAAACAACAAAGTAAATAAATAAATCTAAAATTGAATAACTAAATAAGGAAAAAAATATAAAATCAAAAATTAAGCAACGAAGTTTTAGAGAAAACAACAACAACTATAAAGGAACGAGAACTTTCAATACTTGATTTTGAAGACAACAAGAATACACAATAAATAATAAAACATTAAATGTTAAGAACAACTCTTTCTCTCTCACTGTATACAAAAAAAGTACCTAAATCTATCTATTCTTTTGAAATGTAATTAATACACATGGTGATTCATTTACGACTGGGAAAATTTCACCAGCGTATTCCTTGGCTCTTTTCATGTAAACATGTCCATCTACGACCATGCCTAAAAATGCGAGGGGGCAAAATGGCAGCGGTTTGAAAATTTTCGGATTGATAGTCGCAGGGTAGTAGGGTAAAATTACTAAGTTCTGAACCAGTGATCGGATTTTTTGTTTTTTTTTTGTTTTCTCTTACCTTTCCAAAATTATCTAAACGAAGCCCAGAGGTCCTTCCGTTCCAAAGTTGTGACTATTTGGCAGAAATGCAAAAATCCGAACTTATACCATTTTACCCTAGTACACTCAGACTACCAATCCGAAAATGTTCAAACCGCTGCCATTTCGCCACTTGCATTTTTGGGCATGGTCGTAGATGGACATATTTCCATGAAGTGTGCCAAGGAATACGCTGGTGAAATTTATCCAGTCTTGAATGAATCACCCTGTATAATCGTTGTGTCTATTCGATCCTTTCTTTTAAATTGTAATTAATATACTTATATAAAGACAATCCAAGAATGACTACCCCAAAATCTGTACCTAAACATTAGAGTGGAGTGAAAACATGCTTTTTTTTAATTTGAAAAAGTTAACCTCGGAAAGAGATGTAGTCTGGGGTCCTAAAGAGGGGAAAAATAAAGAAAAAAATTTAAAAAAATTTTAAGGGGTCGCGCCAAAATAAACAAATACACATGTTTGAAGGCGTGAATTTTCCTAACCCCTGAACCGATTTTAAAGTTTTATGTCAATAAATGTTTGCAATAGCGTAAACAATGAAATAAGGGCATGAAAAAATTTAAAAAAAATTTTCTCATTGTTCGAAAATTTCAAAAAGTAAAATAAGTCAAATCGTCCCTTCTTCAGAAAATTGACTGAACAATGAAATCACCACCAAAGCTACAAATATAAGTCGATTATCCTCATATTTGCCTCAAATACTTTTGTTTGGGCACTGAACAAGCTCAAACTTTTAAATTTCGAATTAGTTAAGTCGTTAATTTTCAGGATTTTTCTAAAATCAACGCCAAAATAGCGATAATTTCCAAATTTCTAGGGAGTGGCGCGACCCCTAAAAATTTTTTTAAAATTTTTTCTTTATTTTTCCCCACTTTAGGACCCCAGACTACATCTCTTTCCGAGGTTAACTTTTTTTTTTGAATTTCACTCCACCCTACTAAACATGTTTAAAAAAAACCTGCTCTGAATTCAAATAACAGAATAAATATTTTCAAATCGTTAAATATATAAATTTAATAAAACAAACTTATTATTTCCGTTAGATAGCCAAATAAATACACACTATTTAAACATCAGTTGGTTAAATGTAACAAATGTTGGTGGTAATGACATCAGAATTTCAAAGAGTTCTTATAGCCAATAAACTATAATAACAACCAATATATGTACCCAATTCAGTTCCAATAATCATTCTAATTAGTTAGTGTAGTTGATACTTTGTCGCTTCAAGCGATACTGTCAGTTCACACTACTAAAAATTGCTGTATACGCAATCAACATACGGTTGTAGCAGTGGAATACATGAAAAGTACATGCAACCAGCAACATTCGGTTGGCAAAAAATTCGGTTTTGGCAACAAACCTATTCATCACAAATCTCTGGATCTACTAGCTTGTGGTCATAGTCCATTTGCAATCCGTAGTCGTTGCCGTTTCGTTAAAAATTTGGCCGCCGATAAGATGCAAAGTCATCCCCGTTCCTGAAGATGATTGAACTAAGGTTTTCCTGAATTAGTTTTTTCTTCGAGCTATCAGTCGACCTCTTTCGTGTGCTTCTGGAGCAATATTATTCTAGCTAGCTCAATAGTCAATATACAGCTTACGGTTTTTTTCGCCGTCAATACTTCCCGTTATTTCAAATTGTCTCATAATTCTACGAAGAACTTTTCTCTTCAACAATCCCAACATCGCACATTCAATACTTCGCTTTATGTGCTTGCTTAATCACTTACGTATCAGCGCCATAAATAAAAACAGCGCCATATATAAGCGTGTTGATGAGATTTATTTTCATTCGGACGAGACAGGGCTTTACTTTTTAGTTGTTTGTAAAATCCAAAATATAACCTGTTAGCTCATAGGGTTCGTCGTTTCCAGTTCCAATGTTTACGAGTAAGCATCGCTTAACCATAAAATGCTGATTGGATTGCAACTTCTACGCATGGAGATTAATTCGGTTAAAATTGGTCCGAACAACAAAAATTCTTTTGAAAGAGAAATAAATCGGTAGCTTTCACAGATAAATAATTGATCGGAAATCGGTTGAAAGTACAATGATTTGGTTGCAAAAGATGAATTTCGGTTTCAATTAACAATTGTTTAAAATCGTTATGGATATTCGGTTCGGAATACTACGTGATGATACTTTTAAATATGGTCAACGTACTGAACTCAAAACTTATTGATCGGTCATACCAATGAAACGCGAAAAAGGTATTTAGTTGTCCACCGGTTGGTTGTGGCAACATATAGTTTGGCAAACATTTTGTAGTTGTAACCAATTATAGGTAATGACCACAACCAGAAATGAGTTGTTTAATGGAATTTTTCTTAAAATAAAATAATTCGATTATTACTGACTTTAAGCCAATCGACTAACCACATTCCAGTAAAAATTATTCATCATCTTGTGCACTTTTTTCTCGTCTTGACCCTCTATCTCACTAAAATTTTAATTTTCTTCGTTAAACAAGTGTGGCAAGTCGATATTTAGATTTAAAAATTGGACAATATCGCTTTTTTCTTTTTTTGACTTCAAAAATATTTTTTCATGTTGACTTCAGTGAATTGAAGCCTTAGTGAATCCAAAGCTTGCTAAATATATTTTTTTTATAACTGAAGTTCCACGGACTAAAAATTAGAGTTCACTAACAAACAATTGGTTTTTCTGATATGGTTCTTAGAGTATAGCCAACCAACATTATTGGGTTGGTTAAAAAGTTGTCGGTAGTGACAACGAATTCCGATTTGTTTGATGGACCACTTCGACCTGCATACACACAGAGAAAAAAAATAGTTTTAAATCGGTTGGAACTACAATGATTGTCCTTAGTTTCGGTAGCATTCACCAAATGTTTAAAATCGTAATGAATATTCGGTTCGTAATACTACAATATTCCACAACTTATTGATCAGTCATACCAATAAAACGCGATAAAGGTAGTGAGTTGGCACAACTGGTGGTTGCGGCAACCAATAGTTTTGCGAAGATTTTGTTGCTGTAAAATTTTATTTATGGGTATTTTTTAAAAATAAAATAATAATTTTTTAAAAGTAATAATAAGCCAATCAATTAACCAAATTTGTTTCCAGTAAAAATTATCCGCCATCTTTTTTAGTTTTATCGCGTCATGACCCTCTTTATGAGTATTTCAAGTACAGTAAGACCTCCGTAGTCCGTACTTCGCTAATCTGAATTATTCAGTAATCCGTACTTCATACTCTTTAATTCAAATTGATTGTATTCTGTAGTCCGAACTGATATCAAAATATGTTGCGTTACGTTGTAGTTGGTTAGTGGTTGTGTGAGAATGCCCGCTATATTTATTTGTGATAATTTTTTTTGTTGTAATTTCTGAGAAATTATTTTAAACGTCTGTCATAGTACGAGCGCAGTTGTACAGGGTGCGGCAAAAGTCACGAAGGGATGTAAAACAATCAAAACTTATTTAATTTTTAGTTTAAATTTATTTTTCTTACAAAATAATAAAATATAATATCTGTAGATTTTTTAAATTTATGTGTGAAAGATTAAGTCACGGCTGCAAACGCTGTAACTTTCCATGATTAATCTCCCAGATTTATTTTACTCGTACAAGTCCTAAAAAGAAAAAGACCACCATTTTCAGTCGCGCAAAGTTCTGCTCTTTCAAGAGCATTTTTCATGACACGAATTAGAGTATCTGACTGCAACGCTCTTATTTCGTCCCTAATATTCTCCTTCTACTGTTCAAGTGTTCTGGGTTTATAGATTTACATCCTCTCTTTTAAATATCCCCAAAGGAAATAATCAGGTACTGTTAAATCCGGCAAACGCGCAGACCAATTGAATGCTGAATTTTTGGACATTAAACATTTGCCAAAAATCTCCCTTAAGAGGTACATAGTCGGAAGTAAAGTGCATAAATTATTCGATCTTGGGGATCTCTTGGCTTTAAGTGTTGTTCTAACTGCGCCTTGTATGGAAAATATTTAGACATTTACAGCTGAGTAGGGCGCCTTCGAGTTGATGTTTCTTCCTTTTCGTGGAAGATCCCTCACTGAGCCTTGTTGCCGATATCGAGTCACTAAGCGTCGAATCATTGGATTGGAGGGTGAATTCCGCACATTAAAATGACGACTATATAATCGTTGAGTTTGAATTATTGATCGATAATCGCGTTCAAAATAAAATTCTATGATTTTAGCTCGTTGGATAACGTTGTAACTTTTCATAATTAATCTTTCAGATTAAATTTACAAGACCTAACATTCTATGATTTTAGCTCGTTGGATAACGTTGTAACTTTCCATAATTAATCTTCCAGATTTATTTTACAAGACCTAAAAAGAAAAAGGGGGAAAAGAGTACATTAGCAAAATTATTAATTTTTAAATTTCTTCGCGACATTTTCCGCATCCTGTATTTTGTTAAATTTATTCTTTATTACTCGTTTCGTACAATGTAGTCCACATTTTTTGTTTGCAATTTTAGTTCTTTTCAAACTACAGTTTTATTTATTGTTTTTTTTGCTTAGGTAGGCTTTTTTTTATTTATTTTCTGTTTCTAAAAATTGCATGCGTCTTTTTTAATAAATAACTTATTGTGGTTTTTAAAGCACAAAATTTTATAATTTGTTTTTATATATATAATTTTTTGTTAAATAATTTTTTCTGTGAACACTAAATGTTACGATTTTTTTTTTCATAAATAAATTATTGTTTTTTTAAAGGCGAAATGTTATAATTTGTTTTTAAATATATAATTTTTTTTCAAATTATTTTTTCTGTGAACACTCATTTGTCACCTAAAAATAAATTTTAATTACTGTGCATATTTTCAAAACACAAGAAGACGAAAGTTGGCAATAATCCGAACTTTCAATAATCCGAATTAAGCTAAGAAAGCAATAATTTGGTTTAAGCAGGTCCTACGGTACTTCAATTGTGTAAACAAACAAGTTTTGCCTCTGACTAAAAATTTAATTTTTTTTCGCTGAAGATGTGGATTTTTAGATTCAGATATTCTATTCTGAAGGTTTGGATAAATATATTGCATCGATTCTACAGTTTCAAAAACTAAAAAAATAAATGCATTCATACAACAGTTCCAAAATCTGAAAATTACAAGCACCAGCTAACATTCGGTTGAACTGATGTAATACTCGAGGTGAATGTAATCTCAATGGCAACAAATCGGATCTCTATGTGTACAATTTTGAGTTATTTTTTATTAATTATAAAATAACTAATTTAAATTCACGTTATTAATTATTTTTCAAATAAATGAAAAAATAAACCCGTTTAGGGTTAATAGAAAATATTTGATATCAGCACCAATCAACATACAATCGTCAAAAAAATATTGGTTTAGTTTTGGTGTGTATTCAATTATTTGTTCCATAATCTTATCAGAGCAATCATATTATGGTATGCTGGACCAAAGTTCCATCACATTTCTTAATTTTTGTTGTTGGCAATGAAAACTGTCCAAATGGAATATAAGAAATTGCAATATTCTAGTCCAACGAAATTTTTTGTAGATCGAACCTATCTACCTTAACTGTTTTAAATACAAAATTTCTTTTTCATACTTTACAATAACATAAACACACAGTTCAGAAATTAACTCACTGAGATGTTACCGACAGTTTTCTGCTACTAAATAAAAAAAGAAAAATTGTTAAAGATTTATGTACAATTTGTTTAAGTAATAAAAAAATATCATTAAAAGAAAGAATTGAGAAAAAAGACAATAATAGAAACGTTATGGTATTTAAACTATATTTAGCTGGCTAACATTATGCAATAACAAAACCAATAAAACAAACACTAAAAACAATAACGAATATTTATACTTTTTATTGGAAAACATTTAAAAACAACTATCAAAAAGTGATTTTAAAGCGTTAAAATATTATCAAGTAAATGTTATAGCTTTAGAAAAAACAACTTTCGGAATACTAAGATGTTCAATTTAATTTGTTAAGAGGTATAATGCTTACTCTTAGTTTTACAAAACCGGACCATAATATGCCAATATCAAAAACGAAATCTGTTTAGGGAATCTAATATTCAACTATTTTTATCTATTTACTTATATATTCCCTACCAAAATCATTTAAAATGAAATACGTATATTTGAATATCTATGTGTGTGTTAATAGAAAGATTTATTCTTATATAGAAAATATTGTATGTAATTGTTAAATGTATAATAACAATTAAATAAAATAAATGTGCTGCGTAAATAAATAAAAAATATGTTTCAAAACCATTCATTTTTTCGCTGTACGCTTGTAAAGCAAATCCACTTGAAATTGCCCATCTTAATGCTCGACCCGCAATAGTGTTTTATATAATATAATACACGAGTGTGTATCAATATCTTTTTTCCCTTTTTACGAGGGCGACCGCAAAACTAACTGGCCTGACACATCTTCTGTCTTACTAGCAACTTTTGTTTTTTTGTTTTTTAAAGCAATTTTTTATAAGCCATCTGTCAAAATTTCCGAAATATTTAATGATTATTTTCTTTATTACAGGTGATTGAAGTAAACAAGTTTTATAATTTTTGAAAAATGGAAAATAAAGAGTTTCGTGCGGTAATTAAACACTTTTATATGAAAGGTTATACGCCACAATTAATCAAAGATGAATTGGATTCTGTTCATGGTGATAATGCACCATCATACTCCACCGTGAAATCCTGGGTTTAACAATTTAAAATGGGTCGTTCAAGTACGGAAGATGAACAACGCTCTGGAAGACCGAAAACTGCTACTACTATTGAAAACATTAGAAAAATATTTAATGAAGTGACTAAAGATAGACGAATAAAGCTCAGAGAACTGGCTGATATTGTTCAAATACACGAAAAACAAGTTTGGAGTATTTTACATGATTAACTCCACATGAAAAAGCTATCCGCAAGATATGTGCTGCGTTTGTTGACTTTGCCCCAAAAAATCGTCCGTTGGACCAATTCCGAGGAGCTTTTAGCGATTTATCAGCGTAATCCAATAGAGTTCTTGCGTCGATTCAAAACTGTTGATGAAACATGGATCCATCACTACATCCCAGAATCCAAAGAACAGTCAAAACAATGGATAGAAGCTGGTAAAAGTGGTTCCAAGAAGGCGAAAACTGTTAAGTCAGCAGGAAAAGTAATGGCCACAGTATTTTGGGATGCAAGGGGTATAATATTTATTGATTATCTTGAGAAAGGAAAAACTATAAATAGTGAATATTATTGTGCATTATTGGATCGGTTGAGTGAAGAAATCAAGATAAAACGACCGCATTTAGAAAAAAAAGTTCTTTTTCACCAAGATAATGCTCCTTCACACACTGCATTTTTAACTCAACAAAAACTGGCCGAATTACGATTTGAAATTGCTCCGCATCCACCATATAGTCCGATTAAGCTCCTTCTGATTATTTCTTGTTTCCAAATTTAAAAAAAATTCTCGGTGGCAAACAAATTTCGCCCAATAGCGAGGTTATTGCTGAAACTGAGGCATATTTTGAAGGTCTTGAAAAATCTTATTTTTCGGTTGGTATTAAAAAACTTGAAAAACGTTTGATGAAGTGTGTTGAGTTGGAAGGAGATTATGTTGAAAAATAAATAATAATAATTCCAAAAAAACGGTTCTTTTTATGTTAGGCCAGTTACTTTTGCGGTCGCCCGTATCTGCTAAACTATGGAAAATTCATTATAGTAATTTTCAAAAACACTATTCCTTATTATACAATCAATACTCGTAGTCCATTAAAACATTGTGATACTGGCAAATGTTTTTACACATTTACCCATTTGTATTGTTTGTAGCGCTTTTTATGGGGAAATCATTACACATTGTTCAAATTTTAAATCTCAAATTTTCGATGTAAATTACAGCTGGAAAATGTCTTTTTCTAGTTTTCTAAGAATTATAAATTTCGCTTCAAGCAATAAATAACAGAAGGAGGAAAAACTTAACGTTTTTGAAAAATTTAGGAGGACAGTGACATGCTTCGAAAGAAGAAAGTATTCCAACCCTGACAATTCCAAACTAACTAGGTAACTAAACTAGTTGCATAAAAATGAAAAGCCTTTAACTTTTTTATAATGTCCATACGTTCAGCCGGCTTGAGGCGATGCATGATACTATGGCTAAACTAAGTGAAACGTAAAGAAAAAACATGGTTACTACATGGTCATGGCAATAAAAGTATGTTCTCCGCAATAAAAGTATTTTCGGCGCAACCATAGCATTGTTAACTGAATTTAGTTTTGACAATAGTATAATTGCTGCAACATTAATATTGTAGAAATGTAACAATAGTATTATTGCCAAATTTAAAACTGAAAATATGGTTATAGCAACAATATAAATATGGTTGGTGCGACAAAAGTATTGTGTTTTGCGTTTTATGTTAACAATAATATGATTACGGCAATCAAACTGTATGATTGTAATTTTTCTTCATTTAAATATGCTTTTAAGAACAAATGTTATTGGTACGGATCTAAAGCAATAATAGTACATTTTTATCGAATTTCAAATTTTTTAAACAAGCTGCTTTGGCTTTGTTTAACTGAAATTTTTTTTAATAAAAACGATTATGTTTATATAAACTTATTTTTTCTACTGTGAAATAAATCAGCTCTATTATTTTAAATTTAATGTTTTTTTCAATAATTTTCATAATTCAAATCTATTGTCGACAACATAAACAAACTCTAATAAATTTTATTGGAGATCATAGTATGGTTGTAGGGATTACTATATGGTTGCGTGTGAATCATACTATGGCTGTAGGGATCATAACATGGTTGTATGTGAAACATACTATGGTTGTGAGGATTATACTATGGTCATAGATCATAGTATGGTTGAGTGTGAGTCGTACTATGGTTGTGGGGATCATAGTATGGTTATGTGTGAATCATACTATTGTTGTGAGGATCATATTATGTTTGTATTTGAATCATACTATTGTTGTGAGGATCATAATATTGTTGTACCACAACCATATACCCAACAATTGTATTAACCTCTTCGAATATTGTCACCACAACCATACCTTTTTTCTGTGTGTGGACGCTTTGAGAGCTTCTAGAATAATGAAAAAGCTATCATTACTATCTGACATCTCCAAATTTTCTTGAAAAACTACTCTTTATCAATATTATATCGTTTCGATTTTGTTTTTTTTTAATTATTTATTCTGCATTTTACATTAGTTATTACTTTGCTTGTCAGACTGTGAAGCGTTGTTTAGCTTTTATTGAAAACGTTTCAAGCAAAGCTCCCCCCTCCCAACTTCAATTGAACATATATGGAAAATGAAATCATGCGAAAAACGAACCAACAGTTTTTAATTATGCCAACTAAACCAATAATTTTTGAGTCCATTCTATTTTAATGTGACTGCTAAGCATTGTCTAACTGAACTGTTCTATTAGAAAGGATTTTAATTCACTAAGGTACCGTAGTCGACAGTCAGACCACACGCATGGGTGGACAGCGGTGTAATTGAATTTAATTTTTAGGTCAATAAAATGGTTAACTTGCATATCAATTTCCCAATTCAAAACTTAGTAAGCAGTACTTGTAGTCGCAATCAAGAATATACAAAACATAAATAGTTAAACTTGATTTTGTAATTAAGTCAAGCGTAAAGCCGGCTATGACTCAAAACTCATACGATTCAACTAAAATTGAAACTGCAACTGAAACCGAAAACGAGTGAGCATACGTGTCTGAAGGCACATTATCGCACTTAAGTTCGGTCGGAGTAACAACCTACAGACCATACAAAACTTATCTGGAAGCATGCTTACTTACATTCATTTCGGTAGATCAGCGTTTCAATTAAACATAGAACAATTGTTAATAGCAACAACAATAAAAATAGGTTCAACAAAACAACACGACAAGTAAGATATCGAAGACTTCAGATACCATACACACCCGTGCGAATTGAATAGCCCTGGTCTGTGCCTGTAAGTAATTGCCCTAAAAAAAAACATGCGCCACTCGTAACAATTGTTCTTCCGAAAATGCTTCACTGATAAGACCGATAAGAGTCACTGGTTCATTAGCTCGCAAGTTATAGCCACGTTTGCAGTACTGTGGCTATTATTAAAATATTTCTGTGTTTTTATTTTTAAGCCAAGGTTGGTTCTAAAGAGATTATTTGCCTTTTTGATTTCAACTAAAATCTGGAAACAGAAGTTAATTGAAGCACATAACGACTTTTTGGTCAACTGGTCTCTGTTTTTCTTTTTGTTTTTGGGAAGCCTGTGAATAAATGTGAATCAACTCCGTCGTCACATTGTAGAGCGTATAACTTTTATTAACGGAAATAAGCGCAATATGTTATAAATATTCTTCAGTTGATTTTTTAATATTATCACGAAATAATTGTTATTCTGGCCATTCTCTTTTTTTAAGATGTAACAACCAACGATTCCACTGGGCCGTTAGTACACTAGGCTGTGATTTTTGAGAATATAACGATGCCTTTTAAATCTCTAATGGCGTTTATACAAATCCATGCGGCTATTACTTCTTCGCGATCTATAACATTAATTTAACTTGTTGTTTCTCCCAAAAATTGGGTGATGTCGAACAAGGCCCTAATTCTCTATTCAGCGCATAGAGAAGGGACCTAAGGGTAAAAAAAACAATTTTCAATTTTTTTTGATGTGGACAACATCTGAGCATCGAATGAGACCGTTCCCATGTCCCAAAAGTGTTCCCTCCCAGAGATATGCGCGTTTTATGAAAGTGATGGTACACCAAAGATACACGTATTTAAATCTTTAAAATATCTCTCCTGAACAAAACTAGTTTTTACCCTTAGGTCCCTTTCTATTTTGCGCGTCACATATGCCAAAAAAAAATATTTTTGTTCATTTGACTAACATTTTTAAAAGAAACCTAGATTCGGACCAACTTGTTAACGTGACTGAATGTTTCTTTACTTAAAGTACCTTAAAACGATTTGGCAACCAGCGTTACGAAAAGGTTTGCTTATTATTGTACAAAAGATATCAGTTAAAGAATTTCAAAATATAAAAGGTGGTCTAACCATAATGCACGATGTTAATTGTAACACCTTAACGCTCTACTTAATTGTTCCTTTTTTGTTCCACTGTTTAATAAATTCAACTATGGAGAGGTACACAATTAAGTAGCGCGTTAAGGTTGTTGATGTTTTTTACGAAAATAGGCGTTCAAAATGCATTTCATGCACTTCGCGATTTTTTTGGTATACATAATGGACCAAATTTGTCCATTATTATGAAACTTGTTAGTAAATTTAAGTAAACCGGGTCTGTAGGAAATTGAAAATTTGAAAACACCTGTACATGCTCGCCAAGTTCGGTATGTCATCGGGCCGTTCTTCTTCGAAAAGGGAGTCGGCCAAGCAGTTACAGGAAATGTTGTTCGCAATCGCAAGATAATAACGGACTTCTTGCGACCAGAAATTGAGGATATGGACCAGGACGATATGTGGTTCCAACAGGATGGCGCCACATGGGACATAGCCAACGCAACAAAGGCTCTTTAGCGCGAGAAATTAATGGCCGCCTTAAATCATGTCGTGGCGATGTTAATTGGCCGCCACGATCATGTGATTTGACATCGTTGGACTTCTTTCTTTGGGGATATTTAAAAGAAAAAGTGTACGTCAATAAGCTAAGCACAATTTAATTGCTAAAGGGTGAGATAATTTGGCACATTAACGACATTGAACGTTTATTAGGTCTCATAGTCATTAAAAATATGAAACATGCGATAGAGATATGCCTCCGAAGCCGTGACAAGCATTTGCCTGGTATTTTCTTTCACACATAATTGTCATATATCTTTATATAATAAAAAAAAAATTATAATAATTCTCTGAAAACTTTTTTAATTTTTTTTACAACTTTAGTTGTACTACATTTTACAAGTTTTTTCTTTTATGTATTATTTTATAAGCAATTATAAACAATAATTTACTGATTATACAGCGTTGGTGATCTCCATTCAACCGACTGTTCTACAGGGTGCGGCAAAAGTAGCGAAGGGATTTGAAAAATTAATCATTTTTCTAATGTAATTTTCCCCCTTTCCTTTTTAGGTCTTGTAAAATAAATCTGGGAGATTAATCATAGAAAGTTACAACGTTATCCAACGAGCTAAAATCATAGAATTTTATTTTGAACATTATCGATCCATAAGTCAAACTCGACGAGCCTTTTGTCGTCAATGTGCGGAATTCACCCTCCAAATCAATGACTCGACGCTTAGTGACGCGATTTTGGGAACAAGACTCAGTGAGGGAGCTTTCACGAAACGGAAGACCACGTTCTGTAATTAATGTAGGAAATATTCATCGCATTAAGGAGAGCACTGAGGAGAATCCTGAAACATCAGGTCTTTACGCAGAATATTAAGGAGACATTTTTATCTTTTTTTCATAAAAGGTGCAGTTAAAGCAACACTTAAAGCCAAGAGATCCCCAAGAACGAATAATTTATGCACTTCGCCTCTAAAAATTGGCTAGAGAATATAATGAATTCATTCATTATTTGATAATGAGCGATGAAGCCCATTTCCACTTCAATGGTTTTAGAAACAAATAGAACTGCAGAATAGGGGTACTGAAAACCCAAGGGTGCTTCATCAGCGACAATTACATCCAATTAAATGTACAGTATGGAGCGCAATTACGTCCCAAAGAATTATTGGACCATTCTTTTTCGAAGATAACAATGGCAATGCTGTAACTGTAAATGGCGAGCGATAGCGAGATTATGATACCGAGATTATGATGATTAGATATGCTCCAAAATTGTTTAAGGCCAGCTCTTTCTGACAATACAGAAATGTGGTTCCAACAATATGGGGCCACTGCACACACTGCTCGAACCACTATAAACCTCCTAAGGGAAATTTTTGGCGAACGTTTAATTTCCAAAAATTCAGCATTCAATTGGCCTGCCCGTTCGCCGGATTTAACGGCACCTGATGATTTCATTTGGGGATATTTAAAAGAGAGGGTGTATATCAATAAACCCAAAACCCTAGAACAGCAGAAGGAGAATATTTGGGCCGAAATAAGAGCGTTGCAGCTAGATACTTTGATTCGTGTCATGGAAAATGCTCTTGAAAGAGCTGAACTTTGCGCGGCTGAAAATGGTGGTCTTTTTCGTTTTAGGACTTGTACGAGTAAAATATATCTGGGAGATTAATCATGGAAAGTTACAACGTTTGTAGCCGTGACTTAATCTTTCACACATAAATTTAAAAAATCTACAGATAATATATTTTATTATTTTGCAAGAAAAATATATTTAAATTGAAAGTTAAATATATGTGACAGCGCATAGAGAAAGGGACCTAAGGGTAAAAAATCAATTTTAATTTTTTTTTTGATGTGGGCAACATCTGAGCATCGAATGAGACCGAATCCATGCCCCAAAGTGTTCCCTCCCAGAGAAATGCGCGTTTTATGAAAGTGAAGTCGACGATTCTAAGCGCAAATCGAAAGGGACCTAATCTTTAAAATGGCTCTCCTGAACAAAACTGGTTTTTAACCTTAGGTCCCTTTCTATTTTGCGCGTCACATATTATGATTGTTTTAAACCCCTTCGGAGATGTTGATATAGGCGATGCAGTCAGAGTAAGATCACGTCTGATACTCTTTTATTTAGTTTGGGAGCAATCACCTTGTTCACCATCATGAGTAATGTAATGCCTTTTTAATTTCTTCGTTCTTTTAGGTCCCCTTTCTTGGGTACGTTAACAATAAATTCTTCGGTTAGTTCTTTGGGAAGGAATTCATTTTGGCAAAAACTGTCGATGGTAGGCAGCAGGAGTTAAGCGGTCGTTTCCGGATATATAAGTACATAATCAACTCTAACTATCTTTACTGTACTATCTGTTAATCTAATAACCGAATATTCTATTTATCTTTTTATCTTGTTATCTATTATTCAATTATTTGTTCTTTTAATTGTACTGATTTATGAGTCATTAATGTTACTATTTTATTATTCAATTACTCCGCTGAGTAATTAACATTGCACGAATAATTTCTTATCTGAAATGTAAAGTTACATGCATAAGCAAAGACAATCATGCTCGGCTGTTTATTTTTACTTCTCGTGTCGGTTTGTGTCCAATAAAACTGACATGTTAACACATCAAATTGCCTGTAATTAAATTCGAAATAATTATTAAAATAATTATGAGCGAATGAATGAATGTACGTAGTACGTTCGGGGGGTAATGGCAAGTTTTGTTTTTATTTTCGAATGTCTTATGAACAAAAAAATCCCAACAAGGTTTTCATAGTTTGGGGTTTAATGAACTCGCATCATCTCATGATATAGGAAATGGATTTGGCGGCGCTCAAATAACAACGCAACGCAACAAAACATGAAATCGAAATGGAAGGCGTAGACCACAAATAAAACAAATATTTTAATTGTAGCTAATCTACAGTGCGATGTGGTATTCAAAATACTACAACCTTTGTAGGACTGCACAAACCAAAGTCGTTGTAATTGACCCAACAGCCGAACAGACTGCGACGGTCAGCTCTCTGTTATTAACATTGGCTTTGACAATAACACACAAAACTGGTAACGTGATTAGCAGTCACTGAGTCGCTTACTACACATGGCTTAGACTGCATAGTCTATGATGTGGTTGTGGTGGCCGTTGTTTGGTTAATGGTGGTATTGGTGGGGTGGCTTTTCTTGAAATCTTTTTCAAGCCAGCCTTGATTGATGCCAATATTATTGGCTTTAATTGAAATTTCATTAGAAGTCGATATTTTGGCACGTTAACTGCTCAAATTGCCCCAAGTGCAATGCAATACAATTTTTTGGTCTTGGTTCGTTAATGATTTTGATTTTGAATTTGATTGCAGCGCCAGTGCATTTTGATTTATGGTGTGCTGGTGGACTCAGGGCTGTCAAAACGTAAACGTGCAAGAGTGCAATGCTAACGCTGCCTTTTCAAGAATTTTGGTCATGATCTTCAGTGGTGTGTTTACGGCGTCCGAATCAAGACCACAAAGACTGTAATTAAAAACGGCAAATGTATATCAAGGACAGCTTGTCAAAGAAGTGCAAAAGAAGCATTTTGCGTATTTGTCAACACCACCATTTGTGGTGGACAACACCCAGATTCTTGTACGATTCGATGGTGTTATCGTTGTTCTTAAAAAAAAGAACATTGATTTGTTTTTCCCAATACGTTTAATTGGTAATAATTAATTATAGGCAATTACAAATAAGAATATATCGTAAAGTAAGTAATTTGTCTAGCATTGACAGTCGAGGCCAGAAGACTGTGGAAACTCACCGAAAATATGAACCAAGGGCACGTTAAAAAGTAGGGGGATAATTTATTTGAGACGTTTAGTTTTGTTTCTATGCTTATCTTCAGAATGGTATATGTGAGGCGCAAAATAGAAAGGGACCTAAGGTTAAAAACCAGTTTTGTTCAGGAGAGCCATTTTAAAGATTAGGTCCCTTTCTATTTGCGCTTAGAATCGTCGATTTCCCTTTCATTAAACGCGCATATCTCTGGGAGGGAACACTTTTGGGGCATGGGAGCGGTCTCATTCGATGCTCAAAAAAATGAAAATTGATTTTTTTACCCTTTCTCTATGCGCTGTCACATACACCTTATGGGAGCGGTGCAATTCAGGATGACTACTTATGTTCTTTGCGCCACATCTTTGGTTAGCCAGCATTTCAGGAGATCAATTCTCGTAATGCGGGATATTTCATATAAGTACTTCCTGATTTTGATGTCAATTAAACAAGACACGTGACTCCAACAATCTTAAACGAATTCTGGAATGGCCAAAATAGACAATCTTTTCTGATAGTACAAAAAGCTAAAGTCGGTCTTGAACGACTATATTTTACCCAGCGCTTCTGGCTGGATCCGAAAATAAGTTCTTGGACCTATTGGCCGGGCTCCTTATTTACCCAGATTTCCAAACTAATATCTTATTTGAATTTGTGAGAAAATTGCTTTGTTTTTGTTAAAATTGAACATATATGTAAAAGCTATATCTTAATCTGAACAGTTTTCTCTAATCCCAACAGCGACCGTCGTTGGCACAAGGATTTTGCTTACTTACCTGTGACATATTTCACCAAGACTGGATGTGACGTGTGGCACGTAGAGCCAATAACATAAAATCGGATATAATTAAGTAATTTCATTTTTAACAATCATCAGAACTAAGTCATAATATTCTGCACCGCTGCGTGCGTGACTGACCTTTGGACATACGAGGGCATATCAATAATTCCGTGACTTTTCCTACTTCCCTCGTTGTTATATGGAATGCAACTCTGCACCCATCAACTACTTTCTGTTAATATACTTCTGTCTTATTTAAAGAGAGTTCCGTCATTTAGTTTGTGTTTAAGAGCTGTTCAAAACATGCAACCTCGTGGATTTCGTTAAAAACGGAAAAAGTGAATTTCGAGTGCTCATAAAACATTAGTTCTTGCGGAAAAAAACGTCAATCAAACCAAGGAAAAGCTTGATAAATACTATGGGGACTCTGCGCCATCGATTTCAATGGTAAAAAGTGGTTTACCGACTTTCGTTGTGGTCGCACAATTAAAGTACTCGTATAAATGACGCTGAACGTTCTGGACGGCCAGTTGAGGTCAATACACCCTAAAATGTCGAAAAAATTCCACGATATGGTGTTGGCCGATCGAAGAGTAAATGTGGACTGTGGATAAAACAAGGATCCATTACAACACTCCGGAGACTAAGCAGCAGTCTAAACAATGGGTTTCTTCGGGTGAACCGGCTCTGAAGAAGGCCTAGGTGACTTTGTCGGCCAATAAGGTGATGGCTACAGTTTTTTTGGAATTCACGCAGGATATTCAGCATCGAAAGAGAACAAGAATAAACGGCGAATACTATGCCAACTAATTGGACCGATTTAACAAGGATTTAAAAAAAATGAACCTAAAGAAATGGCTCGGTGGACAGAGATTCAGCTCCAACGATGAAATTATTGATCAAACAAATACCTATTTTATAGACCCCGAAAAATCCTATTTTTTGGAAGGGATACGCAAATTCGAGAAATGTTAGACTAAGTGTATTGAGGTAAAAATAGATTAGGTTGAAAAATAAAGTCACGGAATTATTGATATGCCTAGGTTAACGAAAAAAAATGAATTTTCTTACAAATTAAATGTCACATATTTTTTATATCTGGGTAAATTTAGTTTCAATATTTTTTAAATCTTGTTCACATCTAGAAGTGTAGGGTACACTTATAATATAGCAGCCACATCTGACCTAAGCTTCTTTGCTAGTTTTTCTATATTTCAGTTGACTTAATAAATTTCGCCTCTACTGTTCGTCTGGTAACATCAAAAGTTCAAATATCAGTTTATGGCAAGGCATTAATTAATTCCATTAAATGTTATTTAAATAAAATACCAGTCCGGTCCCAACAAACTAACTTTCAACAAATATCAGCTACCAGCAACTGATCTCTTAACATCTGGTGCACTGCAATTGTAGCAAATATCTGTAGTTACCATATATTATCTCGAAACACGAGAGTAAGTGATATTCTAAAATTATGACAAGTTATTGTATCCATCTGGGATTCTGAAACCGTAACATGCAGCGGCATTCCTATACTACTTTGCATCGCCCTGGGCTATATAACTTTTTTTAATTAATAACACAGTTTCAAATGATTACTGTCTTAATACAACTAACAACATTTGCTGCTAATAACACTTTTACCAGGGACCTGTTGGTGGTGGTGGTGTTGTCACGAGCAACTTACGCCGACCAACCTTTCGATGCACTTACTCGCTTATCCATTCATGGCTTTGACATGTTTTCACCCCTCACCACTCCCCATTGATTTATTCTGTGCAAGTTCATGGGCGGGAACAGGTGTTTTTCGGTCGAGTTCTATTCGAATTCGAACTAGACTTCCAGTTGGTTTTAAGGAACCTTTCAAATGTGCTCTTATTTAAATTAGCTCAACTCGCTCGTCCAGCTGGCACTTATACGTAAATGGTGATTATGAAAAAGTGAATTTAAATTGTAATTATTATTTAATGCCAAGATTAAATACCTACATAAGTACGTAAGTATTACTTGGCAACACTTGGTAGAAAAAAAAAAACAAAAAAATAAAATTGTAACAAATTCAAATGCGATTAAGAGAACACAGAATAAAAGCCAGAAGCTGCTTAGAATAAAATCCAGTTGAAACTGCTTTGGGGTAGTTTGGAGATCAAAGACAACGAATACGAATTTGTGGTTGAATTACTTGCATTAAAGTTCACCAGTGGACAAGTGAACGACATGGAGAAGGTACTCGTATATGTTTAAGAGTTTATGTATTTTATTTAATACTAAGTTCTGATGTTTGCGACACCTAAACCGAATGGAGACAGAGCCGAGTCGAACGACTTAGAATAACTATCTAACGCCATTTAGCGATAGCATTCTGTCCTAGCGTCCTTTATAATCAAAGTACACACACGACACAAATGCCGATTTCGACGAAAAATTTGGGACTAAAAAAAACCCATAGAATTTGGTCCTTATCATTTCACGGGCTTATATAAGGAACCTACACTACTATGTGGAACAGTGTATTAAAAGTTAGTTTTATGGCAAATGTTTGTAACTAAAGGGTGGTTAAATGTTAAGGGCCGATGTTGATTTGTCGCGCAAAAGAGACATTGTTTCGTTAGCTTTGTGGCAAGTGGCACCGGCCTGTTGAAAGCACATATCGTCCATATCGATATTTTCCAATTCGGGACATAAAAAGTTCGTTATCATCTCACGATAGCGAACACCATTTACAGTAACTGCCTGACAGGCCTCATTTTGGAAAAAAACGGCCCGACGATGTGTCGCCCGCCCTTAAGCCGTACCAAACTGTCACTCTTTGTGGGTGCATTGTTTTTTCGACAATCACTCTTGGATTATCACTCGCCCAAATGCAGCAATTCTGCTTATTGACGAATCCACTGAGGTGAAAATAGGGCTGAAGGTGATTTTCTTCAATTGATTTTCAATTTCATAATAAGCCTGAATAACTTTAACGCATTGCGCGTATCTTTCCATGGTTCACATTGAGTTAGTCTGAAATTGAGAAACATCAAATGATATGCAGAAAAAACTTGACGTTTAAATGTGGTTCACATTCAACATCGACCCTTAAAATTTAACCACCCTTTACCAAAAATATTTTGGCTAGACCCATCTTTGGCCTTACCGATCGACGTCTAATCTCCTACCCTTTGAACGATGTCTGTCTGACCGACCGTCTGTCTGTCCAACCGTCCGTCTATCAAAGTTTGTAAATAAACTACAGTTTGCAATTGTTGTTCGATATTCCTGAAATTTGGCAGAATAACGTGTTTTATGCATGTAATGGATGCTATTGAAATTGAAGAAAAATGGTTCAGATATAAATATAGCTTCCACCTTTTATTCGATTTGAATGTTTTTAGTTCTAGCAGCCACACCATACATCTAATCTTGATGAAACTTAGCAGGATTAAGTTCATTTGGCCAAGGAACCACGTTATTGAAATTGAAGAAAAATCTGTTCAGATTAAGATATACAGGGTGCGGAAATTTGCTTTTTTGCACTACAGGCTGTGGCGGCACTTTTGGTCGAAGAGAGTATAAAGTGTGTGTGGCTTGTAGTGGCTGGCGGGAGATTTGTACTCATCTAGCTTTTAGTTGCCATCATGCATTAGACACGTAAGGAGAGGTCATTTTTTGTTGAAGCTTATTTTTCAAATGGACGGGCTTTTCGTTTACGATTCGCGGTTTCCCCACGTATGTTCCTCGACGGCAATCAATTGTAAATTGGGTAACTTCGTTGAGAACAGCAGAAAATGTGTCGTGTGTACGAGGAGGACTTGAGAGAAGGATAAGAACACCACAGAACATCGGGAGAGTTAGAGCAGCAGTACTACAATCTCCGAAACGCACTGCTCGGAACCAATCACTTGCTCTTGGCATTTCCAGGATTATTTTTCAGCCGGCTCTTGAGGCAATGCAATTAGAGGATACATGGTTTCAACAGTATGGTGCCACTGCACACACAGCGAGCAGGTCAATTGTTTGAGGCAAATGTTTTCTGGACGGCTTATCTCTTTGAGGGGTGAAGTGAACTGGCCGGCACGCTCACCAGACTTAGCCCCATGCGATTTTTTTTGCTTTGGGGTTACCTGAAGTCGAAGGTGTACTCGTATATCAACCGTCCCAACACCTTGGAAGACCTAATTAACAATATTGAGGCTGAAATTGGTAGAATACCAGTCGACATGCTTGTTAGAGTTAATGAAAACTTCAGAAAACGTATGTAGCATTGTGTGGATTGCGAAGATCGACATTTGCCAGATACACTATTACAAATTCCCTTACTGTTCAATATAATTAAGATATTAAAAATATTTTTTTAGGGTTATAATTTTTTTATTTCATTCCCAAATGAGCAAATTTTTGCGCTCCACCCTGTAGTTCCCATACATAAATGTTCATCTGATTTTTATGTTTTTGGTTGTAGCAGCCAAATCTTACATCCAATTTTAATGAAATTTTGCACACGTAAGGAAGGATGTTGCTTAAATAGCTCCCACACATATGTTTATCTGATTAATATGTTTTCAGCTCAAGAAGCCATATCTTACATCCAATCCTGATAAAACATATCATGAGAAAGTTATATGGGCCAAGGAAGTACGTTATTAAAATTGAAGAAAATCGGTTCAGAATTATCTTACATCCAATCCCGCTGAAACATATCATGAGAAAGTTTTATGGGCCAATAAAGTACGTTATTGAAATTGTAGAAAATCGGTTTCGATTTAGCTATAGCTCGCATACATTTATGTTATATTACGATTCGATCTAGCCACACTTTCCACTAGCCACACATCATGCGTTCCAATCTATTTACCGAAAGGCAAATTCGGTGAACGTATTATCTCGAGATATGTTTCGGTTAAATGGCAACGATGCGATTAACTGCCATTGGATTTCTTTTTATGGGTCCACATCAAGTCATTGGTCTATGCCAATAAGTCAACAACTTAAGACGAGCTCAGAGACAACATCCAATGCGAAATTGCAAACGTTTCGGTCGAAATGTGTGCAAGATTGGTGGTAAATTGGGTCCAAATAATAGATCGATGTACACAGGGTCGTGGTGATCATATGACCGAAATCGAATCTCATTCCTAAAATGTAACATTTGTACTACATCTGGAAAAAATTTGAACTCTGTATCTTAAATATTTTGTGTTTTATAAAATTTGTATGTCCTTAATGGAAACCCCTGTACCTTAAAAAATAATTAATTTAAAAAAAAAGGACCAACGTCGCTTATATCCTCTAAGAATTTGTAAGACAGGCTTTAAGGGTCTAGTAAGGGGAAATACCATAAAAGAATAAATCATTTCATTTTTACATCAAAACCTGTTGAGTCCCTTTTACAGAACTCAAAAATGGAAATTGATTCTGGACCACTGTGCGTCGTTTGGGTATACAACAACCATTGTGCCTTCTCTGTTTATGTCTATCAGAATTTTTATACACTACGTTTCAAAGCATGGGCAATAAACCACTTCCTTGTGCTGTGTCTCGCGTTACCTGTTTCCTGACATTGGCATCACCCAAAGTTAGAGTTAATAATAGAACTCCCTCCGTCTATGAGGTTATGAAGCGATGTACGTTAGATTTTTGATGAAGAGTTTCTATAATTCCTACACTTTCGATATGCGTGAAACGATGCAAGACGAATGCATATTTTGACAGCTGGATGCCATAGCTGACTTTGACAGCTTTTAAAATAAAGACAGTGAAGGGTGTCATAAAAAATCAAATACGAGAAAATGGAGCGATTTGGACCACCAGAGTTGTTGAAACAACATATCGGCGCTGTCAAGCTTATCCAGTTCTGGCCAAAAATTATTTTATTACATGGCACGATACCGCTTTCCATTGGCGTTAACATGACGATTGTTTTCATCGACGAAAAAATACGGTCCAATCGCACCTCCGGCATGAAAACCACACCACAAAGTAATTTTTGTCGGTTGCAATTGTGTCTCTTGAATCACATGTGGGTTTGTTGCTGTCCAATAACGCATATTTTGTTTAGTGACAAAACCACTCAGCTAGAAATGAGCTTCGCCGCTGAAGTTGATTTTTCGAGAATGTTCTAGATTTTAGTGGAACTTTGCCAGAGCCCAATCGGATAAGTTTCGGCGTTTCAAATGATCAAGTGGCTTCAGTTCTTGAGTCAGTTTGATTTTATAAGGATGAAGGTATAGACCTTTATTTTGCAAAATATGCCAAAATGAGGTTTGAGAGATGACCAATTCTTGAGAGCGACGCGGAATCGACTGATTTGGCTCGTTTTGAACGAAAACACTTACGGCTGCTATATTTTCGTCGCTTCGAGCGGTACGGCGTCTCTTTGGCTCCGGAACATCCAAAAGTGATAATTTTGGATCCAAATTTATTTACTCTAGCACGCACAGTCTGTCGGGTGGGACGATTATTACGGCACTCTTAAAGTTGCGACCACCGACTCCGAATTTCGGTAGTAATTTTTAATGATTTCCAAACGCTGCTCGTAAGTGAACTTTAGCATGATGAAAAAATGTTGACTTCGACCAACGTTTTGAAACTGAAAGATCATTAAAAATGTTTGAGGGTTCGTTGACATAAACACGTAGAAAAAATGTATGGTTGGGATAACATTATTCAAAGAGGATCATACTATTGTTGAGTAAATGGTTGTGGTACAACACTATTATGATCACACCAGTATGATCACACACAAGTATACTATGATTCCCAAAATTATTTATTAGAATTGGGTGAAGCTGTCAACAATAGATATAAATTATGAAAATTATTTTAAATAAACATCAAATTCAAAATATTGCAGTAGAAATAATCAGTTTAAAATAGCGTAAGCATTTTTACTAAAAATACTTATAGTACAGTAAAGCAAAGTCAAAGCAGTTTCATAAAAAAAATTTAATTTCGACATTTAAAGTACTATTACTGCATTACTAGATCCGTAACAATAAATAATTTCACATATCCCATTATTCTGCTGGGCTGCAATATATATTTCTGGCCTAATAATGAATATGCGAATATTTACCATCAAAAATGGTTTTGGTGTTTTTCAAAGTATTCTCCAGCATGATTTATACACTTTTGCGTGCGTTCACACCAATTGTCGAAGCACTTTTTCCACTCCGATTGAGACACTACCAAAACATGGTTTTTGAACGAAAATCGTTGACTACACATTTTTTTCTTGATGTGCGGGAATTAAAAAAAGTCATTGGGTGAAAAGTTCGTTCGTTTTTCGAATTTCTCCGAAGACTTCAGGCAAACAAATTGTGGTGTACCACTCAGAATTGACCGTCCTACGTTGCTCAAGCGGAACAGTCGCCACTTGACCAGTTTTGCCGAAGAAACAGACCATTTCCTTCAAAGTGTTTTTTCCACGAACAACTTTTGTCTCGTCTTCGAAACCCACACGGTCGATTGCTGTTTTGTTTCGGGCTCATATGCATAGATCCATGATTCGTCACCTGTGACGATCTTATAAAAGTCTTTGGAAGCACAGCGAACGTATTTTTTTAAAATTTCTTTGCATTAATCGACACGGCAGTTTTTCACAGTTCTATAGGATGGTTCTTCATCGCCATACAAAGATTATGGTTCATCGATGCACTCTTGTCGTGAAAATGTTCACAAGTTAATTCCATTTTTTTGCCAAATTGATTTTTTCAAGTCACTGTAAACAACACAAATGATGGTCGTACGTCAAAACGTTCTGAGTACGTTTATGCTAAAAAATGTCAAACTTTCCAATGTAAATGTCAGGTGGCTCATTTCCATACTCCGAAGGATGGAGGGTATACCTTTGCAACACCACGAAATATTGAACGCAGACCCTAAAAAGTATATATATTCTTAATCGTCGTAAAATTCTAAGACGATCTAGTGAAGCCTGTCCGTCCGCATATGTGTGTCTGTTTAAAGCACAAAATTTTCATAATAATGTTTTTTGATTCCAATCTGTCGGATTGTAAATGGGCGAAATCGACTTAGGGGAAAAAGTTTCCCTTGAATAAATGTATGTTGACGAACAATTGTTGAAATGGTTGCTGTACTTTTTGGCTCATGTGGCCCAAATAACGTACAGCCTGGTCAGAACGGGAGCATTATAGTCGTACATATATATACTTTTTAGGGTCTGCGATCAATATTTCGTGGTGTACTATGTGTACTCAAATTAAGGCAAATTTTCGACGAATACAAATATAAAGTAATTGTGATGTTTTGGCTGAGATTAGGGACGGACGCAGGGGCCAACAGAACTCAAAAAAAACTGATAATTTGTTTACGCTTTAGTTGCGTAGTGACTGTGGAAGGTATATAAGGTTAGACCTGGCCGAACTTAACGACGTTTTTACTTGTCTTTGTGGAAATTTTTGTTGAGATCCGTATTTGGGCACCTGAAGGCCATGAGCCTGGCCCCAAACTTAACCAATACAATAAATCCATATTTGTTTTCGTTGCAAAATTTGTTTTAATTTAAGTATCCGTAAGTCGATTTTGAGTAGTTATAGGACCGTTTGTAGGGCACATAAGCTGAAACTTGCAGCACATAATAGAAACCATTGTTCGTTCACCAAAAATTATGATTTGTTAAGCAAATATTCATAAACTTATAAAGGGTGTTTTTTATTGAGGTATAGAACTTCGAGTTGAAATAAAACACAAGAAAATCGTTTTAATGTCCATCAATTTGGCTTTATTGGAAGGATAATTTTATGCCATTAATGTTTAAATATGATTTCGGGCATGTGGCCGCCGCGGCTGGCTCGAATAAAGCCAATTCTACAGGTCCAATTTTCAACCACTTTTTCGAGCATATGGGGCCGTATGTTGGCAATAACGCCACGAATGTTGGCTTCCAAGTCCCCTAACGTGCTTCTTGTTTGTTGGCGTAGACGAGCGACTTCACATATCCCTAAAGAAAATAATCCAATGGTCCATGTTAACCGATCCATGGTTAACCGAAATTATTGCTCTGATGGACGATTATGTCGACCATAAAATGGACGGAGCTTGCGGTGAACTTCGCGAACTGAACCATTACTTTCGAAATAAATTTGCACGATTTGCAAGCGTTGTTCTTTTGTCAACCTGTTCATGATGAAATGGCAAACCAAACTAAATATTAATCACTTGACAGCTGACAAAATGGCCGCCAGTTAAAAAAGTGATGCCAACTTAAAGTTCTATACCCCAATAAAAAACACCCTTTATGTGCACTTTATCCACTTTTTTCAATAATCTTCAAATTCTGGTGCTGCAATGTTCTTTTCAAACAAAAGTATTTGCCGTCCAATCAACAAACTTGCAATCAACAAATTCAACTGATTCATACGTCTTAAAAAAGCCGATGTCATTTTTAGACAACATAAAATATCATCAAACATATTTACTTTGGATGAAATTTCATTATTTCCATCTTGAAAAGATAACGAAGCTTTTTTAATGGGCCAAAGAAAGTAAATATAAAAGTGGGCGCGTGTGTGTTGCACACTGGCGGATTATTTGTTGACGTCTAGTATTAAGTACAAAATCGGATAAGTAAATATCTTCAAACGATTATAAAATGGCTCATCACTCAGTGACTACAGTGTTCCCGTGCAACTTCCCGACCCACGTCCCGTTTCAAATTTAAGAAGCAAAATAATGATGACTACCGCTTTACTCAAGCACAGCCACCACTCGGTCGTACGTCTTAAATTAGGAGCAGAAGCGACGTAGTTAGTTTCCTTAACAAAAAAAATCTGCTTATTTATTTAACAAAAACAAAGCGTTGTTGACAAAAACTCGCGGCTAAAAACAACAACCAAAGAAATATATAATCGATTACTCGTGTCTGGGCGGACAGACCAACAAAACAGAGCAGCAGATGTGAAGTATGCGCTACTATTTGAAGAAATAGTAGCGCATACTGATGATCTACTACCGATCGTTACATATTTCATGGAGTTGTGAAAACAAACAAATGTTACCATTTTGTTTCTTTTTTTCTCATTGTAACTTGTTTAAGTGCTTATCCCCATAAATTGTTTCAATACGAGTAATTGAGATATAAACCTTTTCAGTGCTCACAATATTTCACTTGACAACTAAACCGGGTAGTGAGTGTGTCGGTTTACTTTAATTCAGTTTCTTTGTTTTACAAATGTCATTGTGAATTCCATTATATTTCCTATTTGTAATTCATATTAACTATTTAACAAACTAATTAAAAAATACTAAATATTATGAATACTTACATCGAAATCGGAAACGTTAAAATGCAGGGCTGGGGAAATTTAAGCTGCTTTTTCCACGAGTACCGATTAAGTATAATTCGGTAAGAAAAAATCGTTTAAATTAACTTTTTATCCTTTCATCATAGGATGATAAAAACAAATTGTACGCCTAAAAAATGTACACACAGAGAAGAGATTTGTTGCCACAACCGAATTTGTTGCCAACCGAATGTTGGTGGTTGCACGTCCTAACCCTGTATTCCATCGTTACAACCGAATGTTGATTGCTGCTGTGTAAGAATTTTCAGTAGAGGAAACTGATACTTTCTGTTAAAGAAAACGAGAATCGGAAATTCTTACAGATTAAGATGATTATTGAAACTGAGTTTTAACATGTAGACTGTTGGCTATTATATTTTGAACAAATGTAATATTTTACCGCCTTGAAATGGGTTAACTGATCAGTAAAATAAATACGTCTTAGGATAGATGTTTTGATCAATGATGTCCCAATAGGAAAAGAATACATTTAGGTATATAACAATATTTATTGTCAATGAGGTCTATCTATGGCGAAAAGTCTGACCAAGTCTGGTAAAGTCACAAAATTACAGTTAAGCTTGTTTCTATATTCTGGAAAATATTTTTTATCTATAGGTCGTTTATTTATATGTCTGTAAAGTTTGGAAGCATAAACCGTCCCAAGAAACTAATACTGTCAAAACATTTTTATTGTTTTTATAAATTTTTTGGATATTTCGAAATATGTTTTCATCATTAACAAAGACTTTGTTTTGTTCTCTATGTTGAGTATTTTGAAATCTAGGGTGGATCGATTTAGCAATCGCTATTGTGCCATCGAATTTTCGATAGCTTTTGGCATGCTTGAGGCGCCAAAATTTCATTTTTTAGACTTTTTCTCATTTTTTATTTCTAAGGTTTTTAGTTGGTAAATAAAAATAATTTATGTTTTTAAAAATAAAAAATACTAGTAAAAAACTTTAAAAATAAAAGTTGAGAACTAGTAATAATTGGAAATTTGGGCGCCTGGAAAATGATTTTTTTTTTGATATGTCGTAGTGGAAATTTTTTTCCTGCCAAAAGTTTCGAAAAATCGAGTGTACAATATTGACAAATTGTTGTCCTAACAAATCGGGCCATTCTAGTGAGCAGTCTTATTTTTTCAATTTTAGAAGCTAATACTTTAATTATTTTTGCGAATATTCCAAAATTTTGTTTGCAAAATCGAATATTCAATATGAGGCGAACATTTTCTAAAACCCTAATTTTAATAGTGAATTTACAGTGGTTCTTATTGAACTTATTCATTGAAAACTTGTTCAAAAAAGGTTCATATTAAAATTATTTTTATTGAAAAAACTAGTTCATATTAAAATTTTTTCAAAAAAAATTCATATTGAAATTTTTTCAAAAAAAAATTCATATTGAAATTTTTTCAAAAAAAAATTCATATTGAAATTTTTTTTATAAAAAAGTTTGTTTTGATTTTTTTTTTAAAAAAGTTTTTATTGAAATTTTTTTTAAAAAAAGTTTTTATTGAATTTTTTTTTTTTAAAAAGCTTATATTGAAATTGTTCTATAAATTTTTTTTGTTATACTCGTAGAAACAATTCATATTGAGTTTTTTTATAGAAAAAGTTTATAATGAATGTCTTCTATCGTAATTAATTTTTTTAAAAAAAATTAATTAAATTGATCCTTTTAATAGAAAAAAAAAATTAATAGAAAATATAAACTTTTTTTTTAGAAAAAAGTTATTGCAAAACAATTTTATAGATAAATGTTTATATTGAAGTTAATAGTATTATTAAAAATGTAAATATCAAACATTTGAACAGAAAATAGTTCAAAGTGAACGCTTCTGTACAATTGACCACAGTCACGCCTCTGCTCAATTCAATGATTTAGATTAAAACTAATTCCCACTTACTAGCAACACCTGGTAGGCGCATTTTGTAAGTACAAATGACAAGAAAATAAACGCTAACACTAGAACAGTTACTAACTGCTCCAGAAAACGTTTCACTTTAAGATTTATGGGTCCACCCTAAGCACATGCACAAAGCCAGCATTGCATGAAATCATGCAGACATATTGAAATTCATAAACAACATTTTTATTTAATTTAAATAATTAACCAACGATTAATTCGAATTTCCATACAATCATAAATAAATATATAAGACAGTCGTAGTCTAACTAGTACTCGTACAGAGAATGTGATCTGTTAGTAAAAGCAAAGGCATTCCATCGATTGGCTGGCGATCCGGAATCCCCACGTCTTTGATCATCATGTCCCATGTGTTGATTGAAGTGGTGTCATGCAAAGTATTTCATTTCGGTCATTGTGATAAATTTATAGTCTCAAGATTATTTATGGTCCAATTATTTGGATTTTTTGTGCAATTTTTTTATTCTTAATCTCGCATATCCGCTACAATGTCAATGGACATGCAAATTGAACAATTTGCCTCGAGCAGAGATTCTAAATAGAATTTTAAAATATTTCAAATTGTTTTTAGTGTTTTAGTTGTTGAATTTGTTTCAGTTTATGAATGAGCAGCTAAAAGCTCAGCGTTGAAGTGAATGAATAAGGGGGTGAGTGATTTAAATCAACTGATCAGTTGCTTGGGGAAATATAACCTCACCTGGTTGGATATTTGCTGTGGTCATGCAATGCAAATATAGACGGAGTACTTTCACCTTAAAATGAATTTGCATATTAATTTATTAAAACTAAATATTATTGGAATGGAAAAACGCGCGATAAGTTGTAATTGCATACATTTAAAACTTAATGAGTGTTAATAATTGAAAGATTTTTAATATAAATCTGATATTGATACATCAATTAGCACAGACGAATATCTTTGGCCGAAAGACATCCTCGACGAATAATACTTATACTATTCGAAGAAAATAATTATAGGCAACCAACTGACTCTATTAAGATGGCCGACCCTGATAAGATAACCAACATCACTCTCCTTACCGTACACACAGAGAACAATTTGGTGCCACAGCTGATTTTTTTGCCAGTCGAATGTTGGTTGTTGCACGTACTATCCATGTATTCCATCGCTACAACTGAATGTTGATTGTGTACACTGCAATCTTCAGTGAATAGAGAAATAACACTATCGGTTGAAGAAACAAAGTAACGTTAGCCCCATCAATCTAGATTTATTTTTTCAATAGGAACTTTTTTTTTCTTTTCAGTATTGTTTGCCATTTCATAATGGAAAGACTAACACCGCAAAAACCACAGTATGGTGCGGTTTATGGGATGGTGGAATCGTCGGTCCATGCTTTCTCAAATTTTTAACTGGTGATTAATCTAGAGGTATTTTTTCAAAAGGATTTTATTCACAGATTACGCGTGAGTTTTGTTCAACTTTATTTTTTTTCTTTTCGGTAATGATTGTCATTCTATCATGGAAAGACTTACACCGCAAAAACCACGGTTTTCGATCATAACGCCATACCGGTCGAAATGCCCGAAGGAGTCATCCAAAATTGGACCCTCTCAATAGACACCCTATAAAATAAATGGCATAAAATGTCCTTTAGAATGAACAATAAAGATTCCACACTTGATTTGAGTTTTTATATTTTGCTTTATTTTGAAAAAAATACCTCTAGATTGAGTACCCGACATTAGTATTTATAGGTTAATAGTAATAAGTTCTATTTAAATTCGATTGTCATTACCACGACAACATTTGATGACTGGACCTACAAATGGTTAAATTTTATGCATTCGGTTTGTCTGCATAATCTTTAAGTTTCAGACCATTTGCAATATATTTTCGGCCAATGTTCAAAATAATATTTTTAATTTCAGAAACTTTAAAAACCAAAAATTGTTTAAATTTTAAAACTAACTGTGTTGTTGTCTAAAACAAAAATGTTGTTGTGACTAGAACGATAAATTACACTAGTTTACACCGAAAATGTACATTTGATAAGAGGTAACTTGACGTGTATTTTCATCTGCCGAATTCGAAAATCAAGGTTACATTTTTGTACCCTCCACCATACAATGGAGGGTATATTAGTTTTATCATTCTGTCTGTAACACCTTAAAATAATCATCGGAGACCCAACAAATATATATATATATTCTTGATCCTCGTAAAATTCTAAGACGATCTAGCCATGTTGTCCGGCTTTCCGTCTGTTGAAAACAAGATAGAGCCTGCATAAAAATAGCTAGGGAGCTGAAATTTGGCACAAACATGTACAGTAGCATGCTTGTTATTGAAAATGGGCTATATAGCTCTACGGGAAGTTGGTGTTGGAGACCCTCAACCGACACTACCTCATAAAAAATAGTTTTTTATTTGGAAATATCCGTCCAGTTTCTTGAGCAAAATCACTGAAATTTTGCAAATAATAATCTCTATATAGGCGCCATCATCTATGTAAAAATGGTTTAGATTGGGCCACCATTTCTTGTGCCTCCCATACAAACGGCCATATGGGCCTTGAAAAATAATATGACTATAACTCACCACAAAGTTGACCTATCGAAATGAAATTTTACACATCAAGATTTCTATGTACAACACACTTCCACGCTGAATTAGGTTGAGATGGGAAAAGTCCTACTGGTACCTCCCACAATAACGGTCTCATGGGCCTTGAAAAATAATATGACAATAACTCACCACACAATTGACCTATCGAGACGAAATTTTCGGCATAAAAATTAATATATAGAACAGACTTTTACGCTAAATTTGGCTTAGATCGGAAAGGCCCTACTGGTACCTCCCACACAAACGGTCTCATGGGCCTTGCAAATAATATGACAATAACTCACTACAAACTTGACCTACAAACTTGACCTATTTTCTACATAAAGATTTTTATATAGAACACACCTTTGCGCCAAATTCTGTTGAGATCGGAAAAGTCCTACTGGTACCTCCCACACAAACGGTCTCATGGGCTTTGAGAAATAATATGACGATAACTCACCACAAGCTTGACCTATCGTAATGAAATTTTGCACATAAAGATTTCTATATAGAACACACTTCCGCACCAAATTTGGTTTTATTTGGGAATCTGGTGGAGGGTATCCAAAGTTCGGTACAGCAAACTTAACATTTTTTTGTACTTGTTATTAAATGACATAGTTCATTCAATCTTTTCAATAAAACCAAAAATTTGAAAAATGTTCAGTATTTTTGTTAACAGCCGATTCAAATTAAAAATGTTAAATCATCCACCCTGTACATCGCCACATCATGGGACCGGTGTTAGTAGCACCTCATGTATAAGTATTAAAGACACCGAAAATTTCGATCACGATTTTGAGACGTAAATTTCGCATCATACTTATAAACAATTAAAAGTTTTCCAATTTCTTAACATTGTTCGAAATAATATTTATTAGAAAGCGGTTTGAAGTCGTGTTTAGCTATACAATCTCCACCGTTATGATATTTTAATAATTTGTCTATTACGATTATAAAGGGTGTTTTTTATTGGGGTATAGAACTTTAAGTTGGCATCACTTTTTTAACTGGCGGCCATTTTGTCAGCTGTCAAGTGATTAATATTTAGTTTGGTTTGCCATTTCATCATAAACAGGTTGACAAAAGAACAACGCTTGCAAAATGGGCCGAAAATGAGATTCATCTCGATGCTGATTTTCATCACAAAATTTTGTTCAGTGATGAGGCTCATTTTTGGTTGAATGGCTACGTCAACAAGCAAAATTGCCGCATTTGGAGTGAAGAGAATCCACATGAGACCATTGAGACGCCATTACATCCACAAAAACTGACTGTTTAGTGTGCTCTATGGGCTGGTTGAGTCATTGGGCCATACTTCTTCCGAAATAATGCTGGAGAGTCAGTTACCGTTAATGGAGTCCGGTATAGAGCCATGATAACCGACTATTTTGTTCCCGAATTGGATGGCATGAATGTGGATGAGTTGTGGTTCCAACAAGACGGCGCGACATGCCACACAGCGCACGTCACAATCGAATTATTGAAGGAAACATTCGATGAGCGCATAATTTCGCGGAATGGACCTGTCAATTGGCCACCAAGATCGTGTGATTTGACACCATTGAATTATTTTCTTTGGGGATAAAGTGAAGTCGCTCGTCTACGCCAACAAACCAGAAACGTTAGGGGACTTGGAAGCCAACATTCGTGGCGTTATTGCCAACATAAGAAAAAAACGAAAAAGTGGTTGAAAATTGGACCTGTAGAATTGGCTTTATTCGAGCCAGCCGCGGCGGCCACATGCCCGAAATCATATTTAAACATTAATGGCATAAAATTATCCTTCCAATAAAGCCAAATTGATGGACATTAAAACGATTTTCTTGTGTTTTATTTCAATTCGAAGTTCTATACCTCAATAAAAAACACCCTCTATAAAATTTTTAACATTCCGTCTTATTTTATGAATATGGGCCTTAATTTTATAATTATTTGCAGTTTATTTCAACAAGTGTCTTTAAAGTATTCACCACGACTGTCTATGTTAAAGCATCTTTTAGCTTTTAATAAATAACATTCATATGCATGCATAACATTAGAGAAAAGCTTTGCTGAAAGCTTTAAAAAGTTCCTTCACATTAAAGATTAGTCCGTTAAATTTTTTGTTTAAAATGTTCTCTATATTTTATAGAGGCGGCGCTAGAATTTCAATCATGTCACATGGTGGTCACCCTGTGCTTACACTGGGTGTCATTCAGGGCTAGCATTTCAATTTAGATATGCGTATAAAAATGTTAACCGCCCGATATGATTAATACCGTAAACCGATTTTTTCAAGACGGTTTCTGTCTATTTAAGGAATGGCTTTCTCAATATTTGACTCCAGAGCTAGAAACGTCAATATTTTGTCGCCTAACGCGGTCCCTCGCAGTACCCCACAAAAAAGTATAACTGCTTAAAATCGCAGATCCGAGTTGGAATATTAACATCGACGAGAGGGCTACAATATGATAGGTAAAACCTGAAAGCGTCCAGTCTTTGTTTTCAGGCTCAATCAACAACAACTAATAAAGTCGTCGTGATGGGACGTTTTTTTAAGTTAGTAAGTGTGTCCTAACTAACAGTACCCGTTTTAACCAAACTTTGTCGACAAAAAATTATGATTTCTTAAGCCAATACTCCTGATGTACCGTTAGCCCCCTAAAGCCTTTTCTTAACACAACTCAGTCTAAACGATCAAACCAGATACATGTCTCATGGTTGCAGATTGGTTGGTATTATCAATGGACAAAATCTAACGAAAAGGGAAAAAGTTCCTCTTGAATGGACTTAAAAAAGTCCTGACCAATTTTTTTTTTACTTTTTCACAATAAATTTTTAATAAACAGCAATGCTAGAAAGTTGTATCCGTAGACGCATTAAATGGCCCAAAAAGGGTCTAGGTCATTGGGCCTAGGGGCTCAAAAAATGTACCCTAATGCTCGGGAAACAGTGAAATCCAACAGATACGTTTTTTCAGAATTCTAAATATTTACCTATAATTTAGATTTGGGTCAATTTGTGCCCGGGTCTTACAAGCCTAAAACGTAGCCCCTTTAAATATTGACATATCAACATATTAAAAAACAAGCGTCACGAATCCGAATTTAAACTTAATTCTGCAATTCGACCTGTTTGAGATCTTGAAATGGAACCCTAGGGAGCCAGATAATAGATTCTTTCGTACATATGGGCGCTCAGTAACAGTGAAACTCTCCGAAGAATCTGAATATGACATTTAATTCACGACTTGACTTAATTTGGTTGGCCAATTCGCGAGGTCCATTGACGCTGGGGCCCTAAAGTCCTCCCCTGGTGTTCGGGGTCATGTGGGTATCGAGAAAATGTAAAATCTTCTTACAAATTCAAATATGGACCTGTATTTCAGATTTGTACCAATTTGGAATTGCGTTCACCCAAAAGTCGGACATATGGATATTTAAACACGAGAATATTTCGTCACTTATCAGAAAATCACAATAATATTCCTATTCAAGGAAAGTAAAGTCATTGACCCATGGGTACGAGGTTTCCTTTTTATATTTCGGGTCCGGCAATAAAACACAATAATTTATCAATGGAAATGGTTTTTCACAATATTTTCCTTTAAGATCAATACACTTTTGAATGCTCACAAAGCAATTTTTTGAAGGACTGTTTTCCACTCCGATTGAGCCACCTCAAAAACATGATTTTTAAACGCTTCAACAACTGCTTCGGATGATGAAAAACGTTGACCACGCATTTTTTTCCTGATGCTAGGGAATATGAAGAAATCATTGGGTGCCAAATCAGGGCTGTACGGTGGATGGCCCATCAATTCGACATCTTGAGTGGTCTAATAGCTCATCGTTTCAGCTGATGGGTGAGAGGTCGCATTGTCGTGATGCTAAATGGTCCGTCTTCTCTTATTATCTTTCCTCATTTCTTCGAACACTGTTAGCAAACAGATGGTTGTTTACCACTCAGAATTGACCGTCCTACGTTCCACTAAAGGCACTGTGGCAACATAGGCGGTTATACCGAAAAAACACAATCATTTGCATCGATGTACTTCTTCCACATACAACTTTTGTTGGATTTGGCTCGTCTTGAAAAAGCCACGTCACGTTCGATTGCTGTTTTCTTTCGGATTCTCATATTATTATGATTCGCCACCTGTGACAATGTTATACACTGCCTTTGAGCTATCGGAGTTATACTTTTTCAACATCTCTTTTCACCAATCCATACTAATGCCCAAGAGTTCCTTAATCTCACGGTATGTCACATGTCGGTCTTGCTTTATCAGTTCACGCACAGCATCGATGGTTTCTGACAAAGTGCACGAAGTTGGACGTCCTTCACGAAATTCATCCTGAAAGCGAACGGCTTCCGAGACTAAACTCTTAGTGCCAGCGATTAACAGTGTTTTTTGATGGCCCTTCATCGTTAAAAGTCGAAACAAGTTGATTTAAACACTCTTGTGTCGATAACTCAAGCCGAAAATCGTAAAAAATCATCGAACGAAAATGTTCACGGGATAATTCCATTTTTTGACTGAGATGAATTTTTCAACACACTGTAAACATAACAACTCGCCCTCAAATGACAAAACGTTCTGAGCGAAGTTATGCTTAAAAATGTCAAAGTTTCTAATGGAAGTTCCAGTTTGCATCTGGAAACACTAGTATTGTCAGGACCCGAAATATAAATAGGAACCGTCGTATAAGATCCCTAGGGCAAAAATATGCACTTTTTAACATAATCCAGAAACAGTGGAATGGAAAGAATTTGAATTTTGCGGCACAAGATGCCGTTACCTAAGGGTCCTGGAGCCCAAAATCCTCCCCATAAACATTAATATAAAAAGGACAGTGGTTCATAGAGCATTAAAAATGTAGTTCTGTCAAATGTTGACCTTCCATCAACCCCCAATACCGACAATTTCTTACTACAAACACTCCATAGTGGAGAGTATAAAAGCTTCGGCGGGACCGATCTTACGATTTGTTCATTTGTTTTGTATTTATCTCTGAAATGTTTTCCTAAAATCAAATCTACTTTTTCCAATTTTTGGAATTGATTGCCTAATTCTCTTGCTTCAAATTTAAACCCGTTTTTTGTAGAATTTTCTAGTATATCGAATGAGATTTATTGGAGCACTGTTGGATATACTGCTAAGACAATAATAATTTCAGATCGGGGAATATTATAAATTTTAATTGCGCATAACTCCAAAACTATAAAAGATACTAAAAAATATTTTGACATGCTTTATGTAGGTATCAAAGTCAAATGGCATGCAAATCGGATAAAAACTGGTTTTTGCGAAAAAAAAATTTGGAGTCCGATGTTGCCAACTTTGGAGTCGTGCTAAACGACACCTGGCTAAAGGTCTAAAAATGTTAGTTTAAACTCAAATGCTTCTTCCCTATTTATGTGTAAAATGTCGTGGATCTAGTTAAAGTACAGCAGAAATTAGACACTTATTACCAAGTATTTTTTTTCAACCACTGTGTGGTGCGGCTTTTAACTACAAAAATAATGCCGTGGTGGTGAAACACAGTGTGTTAAAATAGGTAAAGTGGGGAAAAGCTTTACACATGACCTTAAACTTTTTTACTGGTGGATATGTGTGTCTACAAAAGCTTTGAACAGTTAAATGAAGAATTTCAAAAATTTGCACAACTTTTCAAGAAATAGAATTTTCAAAATACTTTTATATTTTTTACAATTTATTTAAAAGGAATTTTTTACAAAATAAAGCATACTATACAAGTGTAATAAAAAAATTAACTAATATCAACAATTAATATTTATTAAATTACTAAAGAAATTTAAGTGATTTTCCACTCGAACCAAGCAAAGTCTTTCCACGTCCAACTAAACTACAGCTATTGCTACTCTTTTGGTAAATTACTGTCACTCTTCCCCCGACTGTAGGGACGTGAACTGCCCAGCATACGCTCCAACAGACTCTGTTTTGACTTCCGCTTCGAAGCGATGACTTCCTTGCACAGCTCATGGAACACATCGGCCACCTGATCCACATGATCGGCCGCAGAGACCTCGTTGAATTTACACTCAAAGTCTTTGGCCAATATTTCGCCCTCGTCACGACTGACCTGGCGTAAATGCACCATATCCACCTTGTTGGCCACCAGTTGCACGGGAGTATCGGATTGCAGATCAGACTTGGCTCGTCGAATATAATTGAAACTATTGCGGTCTGTAATGGAGTAGACCAGCAGCAAACCATCCGCCCATTGTATCAGTTCGGCGGCATTGGGAAATTCGTCATCTGCCTGAAAAAAAACAGAATTGTTTTATTCAAATGACATCATTCCAGAGAAGTATAAGTAGGAGAAGAAAATAAAAAACAAGAAAGGATGATAGGAGCACACACAAATTACAAGGTTGCATATGTTAACGTGTCCTCTTTCATCGGTGTGTGTTCATTTTTTTTTCATTTCTATCTAAGACAATTTGTTGGCTGTGTGCTTTCTTTTGCAGCAAGGAGGGCGAGGATAAGTTTGGGCAAACATGCGATGACACAACATTATCCTGCGCTTTCTTCTCCTCCCTTATGTTTTCTTTAACAATCTTTACAGGCGCGTCGTTTGTCCTATTGCTTTTAAAAACGCCATAAGTTAAAATATTAAAATCCCGACGAAATTTTCTATAAAAATATAATTTCAAAAATATTTCGACGATTTTTTCTATTGAAATTAAATTTCGACTAAATTTTCTATAACGTAAATTTCGACGAAATTTTCTATGAAAATAAAATTTCGACGAAATTTTCTATGAAAATAAAATTTCAACGAAATTTTTTATGAAAATAAAATTTCTACGAAATTTTCTATAAAAATAAAATTTTGACGAAATTTTCAATGAAAATAAAATTACCGCAAAAATTTTCTATGAAAATAAAATTTCGACGAAATTTTCTATGAAAATAAAATTTCGACGAAATTTTCTATGAAAATGAAATTTCGACGAAATTTTCTATGAAAATGAAATTTCGACGAAATTTTCTATGAAAATAAAATTTCGACGAAATTTTCTATAAAAATAAAATTTTGACGAAATTTTCAATGAAAATAAAATTACCGCAAAAATTTTCTATGAAAATAAAATTTCGACGAAATTTTCTATGAAAATAAAATTTACACGAAATTTTCTATGAAAATAAAATTTCGACGAAATTTTCAATGAAAATAAAATTACCTCAAAAATTTTCTATGAAAATAAAATTTCGACGAAATTTTCTATGAAAATAAAATTTCGACAAAATTTTCTATGAAAATAAAATTTCGACGAAATTTTCTATGAAAATAAAATTTCGACTAAATTTTCTATAACGTAAATTTCGACGAAATTTTCTATGAAAATAAAATTTCGACGAAATTTTCTATGAAAATAAAATTTCAACGAAATTTTTTATGAAAATAAAATTTCTACGAAATTTTCTATAAAAATAAAATTTTGACGAAATTTTCAATGAAAATAAAATTACCGCAAAAATTTTCTATGAAAATAAAATTTCGACGAAATTTTCTATGAAAATAAAATTTCGACGAAATTTTCTATGAAAATGAAATTTCGACGAAATTTTCTATGAAAATGAAATTTCGACGAAATTTTCTATGAAAATAAAATTTCGACGAAATTTTCTATAAAAATAAAATTTTGACGAAATTTTCAATGAAAATAAAATTACCGCAAAAATTTTCTATGAAAATAAAATTTCGACGAAATTTTCTATGAAAATAAAATTTACACGAAATTTTCTATGAAAATAAAATTTCGACGAAATTTTCAATGAAAATAAAATTACCTCAAAAATTTTCTATGAAAATAAAATTTCGACGAAATTTTCTATGAAAATAAAATTTCGACAAAATTTTCTATGAAAATAAAATTTCGACGAAATTTTCTATGAAAATAAAATTTCGACGAAATTTTCTATGAAAATAAAATTTCGACGAAATTTTCTATGAAAATTAAATTTCGACGAAATTTTCTATGAAAATTAAATTTCGACGAAATTTTCTATGAAAACAAAATTTCGACGAAATTTCCATGAAAATGAAATTTCGACAAAATATTCTATGAAAATGAAATTTCGACGAAATTTTCTATGAAAATGAAATTTTGACGAAATTTTCTATGAAAATTAAATTTCGACGAAATTTTCTATGAAAATTAAATTTCGACGAAATTTTCTATGAAAATTAAATTTCGACGAAATTTTCTATGAAAATTAAATTTCGACGAAATTTTCTATGAAAACAAAATTTCGACGAAATTTCCATGAGAATGAAATTTCGACAAAATATTCTATGAAAATGAAATTTCGACGAAATTTTTTATGAAAATAAAATTTCGACGAAATTTTCTATGAAAATTAAATTTCGACGAAATTTTCTATGAAAATTAAATTTCGACGAAATTTTCTATGATCTAAACTCTCTATGGTGCCGAAAATAGGTCCTTTCGAACATGGGTATATGCTTACTCCAAATCAGTGATACTTTCCCAAAAAATCTGAATATGACATTATTTTTAAAATTTGGCTAAATTTTTGGGTTGACTGACTAGGGACTCTGGGATCCAAAAATCGAACCCTAATGTTCGGGGACATATGGATATTCAGAAACCGTAAAATTTACTCACAAACTCTAATGCGAACCTATATTTCCAATTTGGACCAATTTGGGATTGTGATCGGCCCATATTTGCCTAAGAGTCCCAAAAATCGACCTACATGAACTATAGACATATGGGTATAAAAATAAATAAAATAAATTCGTTACGAATCCGAAAATCACAATAATTTTCCGATTCAAAGAAATTGAAGGTCTTGACTCATGAGTCGTAGGTCCCTAGGGCCAAAAAATATTTACGTACAAACATATGGGAAATCGGAAGCAGTGCAATATAAAAGAATTAATTTATGCTATTTGACTACACTAGAAGCCTTGACATAAGGGCAATTTCTTGGCCAAGGGCTATCACCACGGCAAACGGAACCAAAAACAATTTTCTTTCCAAATATGAAAAAGACAGAGGTTCATAAGGCCATAATAATTTTATATGAAAATAAAATTTCGACACAATTGGTTTTTTCTTCTATTGCTTTTAAAAACGCCATGGGTCATGATATTCTAATTTCTGATTGACAAAGGAGGGAAAACAGTAGCAATGAACAAAACTTAATACGGACTTAAAACTAAATAAATTCTAGAAGACTTCTGTACATACAGACGAACAAAGAGAGATCCCTCATCAGGCCTACAAAGCGGAAACCATAAATTATTAGAAAAATTATTCAACTTTAAAAAATACATAAAAAGGGGACTCCGATTTATTCGATAATAGGCAATCCCGCTTATGGACTATAGAAATACATTGTGGACATATTGAAGCATTTAACAATAATTTAAGAAAATTTCGTCGAAATATAATTTTTTTTCTATAAACATAAAGTTTCGACGAAAATTTTGTCGCAATTTTATGCTTTTAAAAAATGTCGAAATTTTATGTTTATAGAAAATTTCGTCAAAATTTAAATTTATAAAAAATTTCGTCAAAGTTTTATGTTTTTAGAAAATTTTGTAGTTAGACTACTTTTATAATCACCGCCATTTATGTATATGCAATCTATAGCAACTTGCAGAGTACTCATTGTTTGTTTTGCAAGTAAATTGTTGTCAGTGTTCTTGCGCCACTTTCACTTTTTCGTCCTTTTAGTCCGTCCGTAGGAACTTCCTGTCATTTGACCCAGTTCGTGGTGGCGTTTATAATGCTGATGCGTATATAAGTAAGAGAGTGCCTACGTTCGTGTCCATAACATCGGCCTTATGGAAAAAGTGTGCTGAAGTGACATTCGGACATATGAAAGTGATAATAAATTAAGTGCTAATTAAAGAGCAGATCATATTTCATAAGGTCGTGAAAATGCCACGCTGAAAGGAATTTATAATAATGTATTTGTGACGAAATAAATTCCATCATATCTTTGACATTTTTAGCCAAATCGGCCTCCGCCTGTTTGTCTAACTGTTGAAAGTGGAAAATCATGATTGGAAGAATTTAGCTAATATACAGGGTGAACCAAAGTTTTATTTTAAAAGAGCAAAGAGTAAACCAAAACTAGTAAAAAGGCAAAAGTCAGAGTTGGGAGCTGTTAAAAATAGGTGCATAATTGCCCTAGGGATACTAGATAGGTACAGAAGCAGTCATGGGATAGGTCCCGGTATCGATTTAACTATACGAAAAGAACCGGTAACTTTTTTATGTCTTTGTCATTCATTGGAGGGAGTCAATTAACGCTGCTCAGATAACATATGACTTATCACGGGACCAGTCATAAAGGACAGATACCATTTGTGTCATTATAGTACCCAGTATGGAATACCTCTCAGTTGTACTCATCAGAGAACCTATTCCAACTGAAATATCTGAGTATTTACCTTAGTGCTATTCTCGAAGCCGACTTCAAGTTCAATTAAGCCGCGTACAGATACGCACACAAAATCCGCGGATTTAAGCTGCCAATTTCAATACAAATTGTAATGGATTTCTAAACAAAACCCACTTCTGAGCGGATTTTGTTTAAAATACAGCTTAAACGCGCATATCTCTGGGAGGGAACACTTTTGGGGCATGGGATCGGTCTAATTCGATGCTCAGATGTTGTCCACATCAAAAAAAAAGTGAAAATTGACTTTTAGGTCCCTTACTCTATGCGCTGTTACATATGGAAATTTCGTGTTTTTAGAACCTATATGCAGATTTTGACTGTATTTTATTTTCTAGACCCTAGGAACCATTGTTACTTGTATCAAATCCATTAAGCAAATCGTAATTAATGTGCATTGTTTTAAAGGCAATGTTTAATGAGCCCTGTAGGCTTTGCATAGTATAAATATTTCTTCTTAATATATCGTCGTAGTTCCCAGAAGAAGGCCTATTAAACATTGCCTTTTTTATTGTCGCTTTTAGTAGTCCTTTTGGTCATACATATACCCACCAAATCGTTTTTCGATATCTTTATTTAGAAATTATCATAAAATTATTGAAGGCCTTCTAGTTAGCCTTTTATATATTTTAATGACAGAAAATACAATAAATGTTTCTTCCAGAGCGTCAGAACCTTAAATCAGGAGGGACCTTTGTATGAGGGCTGTATAAAATCATGGACCAATATGGTGTAAATAATAAACAGTGAATTTCCATGCCATGAAACTACACACAGAAAAAAAGTAAGGTTTGGGTGACAATATTCGAAAAGGATCATACTATTGTTAGGTTTATGGTTGAAGCACAACAATATTATGATCCTCACAACAATAGTATGATTCACACATAGCCATACTTTGATTCCCACAACCATAGTATGATTCACACTCAACCATACTATGATCTCCACAACCATACTATGATAATCACAACAATAGTATTATTCACACTCAACCATACTATTATTTCCACAACCATATTATGATCCTCACAACCATAGTATGTTTCTCATACAATCATAGCATGATCCTCACAACCATAGTATGATTCACACGCAACCATACTATGATCCCCACAACCATAGTATGATTCACACTCAACCATACTATGATCCCCAAAATTATTTATTAGCATTGGGTAATGTTATTCAAAAATAGAGGTTTTTATCAAGTAAGTTATTTTAAATTGCATTACAATTAGTTCATGGCGAGATTTGACGCCATGTTTTTATTAAACATTTCATTCAAGAAACAAAAATATATATTCCAACGGTCAAAAATACTTTTAGTTGCCAGCAGGGGTGAATACTACTTCACCATCCGTAGACACCAAGTAACGAATGTGATTAAACCATGATCAATGGCTATATACTTAAGCGCAGCCAGATTTTAAATAAACGAGAACCAGTCGGTAGTAGAGTATTTCACCAAACAAAGTAAACACAATAAAAATCCCTCGAACTACCTTCCGATTGTTGTTGTTTTTTATAATGGATAACAACCATGCCTGTATCGCGTGTATGCGTTTTTCTTTGGTATATCAAACAAAAACATACGCACACACAAAAATATTCGCAACCATACCGTATGATTGCCGCAATCATATTATTGTTAACGTAAATTTTAAACAACAATACTTTTGTTGCAACAACCATGTTTATATACTTGCTACAACTATATTTTCATTTCATAATTTGGCAATAATACAATTGTTACATTTCAACAATATTAATATTGTCGCAATCATACTGTTGTTAAAATGAAATTCAAAAAACAATACTATGGTTGCGACGAACATGCTTTTATTGTAGAGAATATATTATTGTTGCGGTGACCATATAGTAACCATATCGTTTCTCTGCGTTTACTTCGTGTCAAATTCCGTCGAGATCAGACTATTAATGCAGTATCTAGAGCGCCGGTACCTAAACTCGGAAAGGTACTTTGTATGGGGGCTATATCAAAAGATTTTCCGATTTGGCCATATTCAATCCTAAATAGGCCTTGTCCAAAAGACAGTTTCATACCTATTTCAGCAGCCTAGGTCAATCCCATGGTACCGTTTTTTTTTCAAAATTCCCCCAAAAAAGTGCGATTTTTACAGATGTTGTTTGAGTCTTTGTAAAGGGTGGTTAAATTTAAGGACCGATGTTGAATGTGAACCACACCTAAACGTCAAGTTTTTTTCTGCATTTCATTTGTTATTTCTCAATTTTAGACTAACTTAATTTGAACCATGGAAAGATACACAAGCGAGCATACGTTAAAGTTATTCAGACTTGGTGGCAAGAAATGACAACAGTGGATGGTCGATTTTCGAAGAAAATCATCTTCAGTGATGAGGCACATTTTCACCTCAGTGGATTCGTCAATAGGCAGAATTGCCGAATTTGGGCGAATGATAATCCAAGAGTGATTGTCGAAAAAACAATGCATCCACAAATAGTGGCTGTTTGGTGCGGTTTATATTTGGGCGGCATAATCGGGCCGTATTTTTTCCAAAATGAGTTACTGTGAATGGCGTTCGCTATCGTAAATTGATAACGAACTTTTTAAGGCCCGAATTGGAAGATATGGATGTGGACGCTATGTGGTTTGAACAGTACGGTGTCATTTACCACACAGCTACGAACCAAAGGTTCTTTTGCGCGACAAATCAACATCGAACTTTAAAATTTAACCACCCTTTGTAAAGAATCTTTTTTTCTATGAATGGATTTGGTCAATTATAAATCCCAAACAACTTGCAACAACAATACATTTCTATGCGATCATAGTATGGTTGAGTGTGATCATAGTATGGTTGAGTGTGAATAATACTATGGTTGTGAGGATCATAGTATGGTTGTGTTTGAATCATACTATTGTTGTGGGGATCATAATATTGTTTTGCCACAACCTATACCCAACAATAGTATGATGCCCTTCGAATATTGTCACCCCAACCATACTTTTTTTCTGCGTGTATAGAAATCGTCTGCAATTATTAATTTTCGGAAATTCCGCGAAATGAAGAAATGCAACAGTTTTTTGGCTCTCTTGTAAGATATCGGAAAAAACATAGGCATTCTGCCGGGAACCTCGACGATATAAAAAAGTAATGAGAACAGCTTTACCGATAAACACCAAACTTTGAACATATGTTAGATAAGTCTATTAGAAGGTTTCTCTTAAGTTTTGTTCCGTTCGATGGCGCTGTATTTTAGATATTTATATTTTTCGTAATTATGGTACGATGTGGATAAAAGTCGCAAAACAAACCTCTTAAATATTGGTAAATTTGCTTAACAAATTTAGACCGCAGACAGTGAAAGCAGACTTGACTTGAAATACCTCTCCACACTGTGGTATCTGTTTATTATGAGTTTTTGATGATGTTTGTAGCACCAGATCGACTTAGAACTGTACCGAACGATCAAGTCCATCTCGTCCAATTTTTAAAGTGTAGGTCGCAAATATAAACCAATCTCGATGAAACTTTACCCATTACATTGTTTTCGGCTATTGCCGGTTGAAATCAAAAGAAATTGTCCAAATTTTGGTATTGCGCCTATACTAAAGTACCTCCCGATTTGGGTACTTAGCAACCTAACAGCAAAAAATTCATCAGATTTCTGAACATTTTGGGTTGTTGCGTTGTTTTGCACACAGAAGAGCTTTTGAAAATGGAGGATACTCGTCCGTGTTTGGTTTATTCACCATACAAATGTACCTCCTACTGGCGGTCAAACCGACTTAAAGCCCGTAAAATTTTAGCACATTCTTTTTGATTTGTGGCATAAGACCGCGCATAGGATACAAAGCTGAAAGCGTGTTGAGACTTTCCTTAGAATCCCACGATGTAAATACTTCCGCTGTAGATATAAATCGCATATTAAAACTGACCTTGCTCAAAGTCCGGAAATAGATGCGGATTTTTCTGAGGGTTGTATGGTATAACATAGTCGGCCCCGCCTGACTTTGGCCTTCATTACTTGCTTTGTTGGGATTTAATATTGTAGGGACTTTATCGACTTTTGGGCCGACAAAACAAAAATATCTGGCAAAAACATAGAGATGATTTCATTTAGCGCAACAAAAATTTTACAAGATTTTAAGAAAATTGGTTGAGAACAAAATGTTGAAATGTATGGCACCATGAGTCATTTTGCTACATTTAAATTTACAGACAGAAATATGTTTTAAACAGGGATTAAACCGCTCAAGCCCTCTTGCATCTATATTTAAATAGAATACAAGTTCTTAACAAAATGGCAAAGTGACATTGATTATCGTGGCTGCTCACTGCTTTTATCATGATTTCGGGTCCGGAACAACCCTCTTCAGAAAGCTATGTTAAAAAAAACCCTAAAATGTTACCCCCAGAACCGAGCGGTCTTATAAAAGAATTAACAGATAGAGATGGTCATTGGAGAACAACTGCTCCAATCATTCCACAGTTTTAATAGAATTCTTTCTCACGTCAGTTTTGGCTCATTCCCTGGTTCTTCTTCATAATGTTTACAAATTCTTAATGCTCGTTGTACTCAAAATAATCCTTTTCCTTCCATGTTTCAGTGTTATAACACTTCTAAAAAAACAGTAAAGCTAATGGATTAATCAAATATTTATGACAGTACAATATTTATTCCTATAGACCCAGTCGAAACCACCTGTTTTCTTACGAAACCGATACCAAGCAAATTCCCGCCTTCGAGTTAATTAAATAACAATTTTGGATACCTAACGCTGATGACTCGAACTCTTAGGATTATGACCTCTACGCATTTTTTTATTCATATTTGTTGCCCCCCTATAACCGCAATTCGGTTGCTAATGGCAACAAGGCAACACACACAATGACATACTGGAGAAAAAACCCTGCGGAAATGGAAGGGCCGAGCATGGCCTTCTAGCAGGCCTTCTTAACACATTACAATTAACACAGAGATTACGAAGCAAGGCCTTTCAAGCTCTCTTCTATTGGAAGGCCCCCAGAAAATAGTCTTCCAGTATGCCTATAAATAATATAAAAAAATTAGAACTGAGAAATTTAAATTACTAAATTTTCAGTTTTATTCTTTTTTTTGATTCACTGGAATTCGAACCTTCGATCTTCTAGTTGCTACTCAGATATGCTACGAACTGGCCCACCAAACTAAATTGGTGGGCCAGTTAAAATTAACACAGGGTTAGATTACGAAGCAAGGCCTTTCAAGCTCTCTTCTATTGGAAGGCCCTCAGAAAATAGTCTTCCAGTACGATATGCCTATAAATAATATAAAAAAAATCTAACTGAGAAATTTTAAATTACTAAATTTTCAGTTTTATTCTTTTTTTTTGATTCACTGGAGTTCGAACCTTCGATCTTCTAGTTGCTACTCAGATATGCTACGAACTGGCCCACCAAACTAAATTGTATGTTAACGTCAAACGGCTTGTATATCTGTGCAGAACACCACCGGTCGACATAATCGCCCAGCAGAGTCGGTAATTCGAGCAACCATGATTCGGTTTCGCACCACTCTAGTGGATAATGCGCATTCTCAGAGACGCCGTATCAGAGTATCGAAGAAAATCCGAATGAGCCTATCCGCCATCGCGCCCAACAATTGGAGCTTTCCCATCCACTTTAATAAAGATTTTGGGAAAGGATCTTGGTTTGCGGGCTTACAAAATCCAACTCGTGCAAGAATTGAAGCCGAACAACCATCTATGTATTTGCTCCAGCCACTTGTCATTGAAAATATGATGGGCTTCTTGCAATTCTTCTCGAAGAATGCTCCAAACTAGGTACAGAATTTATTACAAGGCCTTCTTGCAGGCCTTTTTAGAGAAGCGACATGAGAATGTTTTGAGGGTAATTTTTCATGTCTAATTTTCGAAGGCATTAACGAATGTTTATTGGATCTGAAAAGAGGCATTCTACTGGGTGGCCCAAATAAGACAGCAAGGTCACATAACTTTTTTGTTGATAATTTGTTTTTTTTTTCTCTTTTGCAGGTTATATAGCTATTTTAATGAAGCGATTTAACATTTTAAATTTGAATCGGCTGTAAAAATAAGATTGATATTTATTAAATTTCTGATTTTAATAAAATTGTCATTCATTTGACAACCACGACTGGCTCGTCAGTACCTAATCTGATCAACCTAATTTTGCAGTACATTTTCGATTGTTTCTGGTTGAACCTCTTCAATGGCAACTTGGATTTCATGTTTCAACGCTTCAATTGTCTCTAGATGGTTTGCGCAACATTTATCCTTAATGCTTCCCCACATAAAAAAATCCAAAGGGCTCAAATACAGCTCAAGGCGAAAAATTGGCATCACAATTTCGGCTGATTATTAAATTTTCAAAAACAGTGCGTAAAATATCGATGGTTTTGTTGGCTGTGTGACATGTAGCCACGTCTTGTTGCAAACCAAATGTCGTCCATGTCATTCTCTTGAATGTTTGGAAACAAAAGTTCTATGAGCATGTCGCGGTAACGCTCACCGTTGATGGTAACGCCGGCTCCTTGCTTACATTCGAAGAAAAACTGCCGAATGATGCCAGCCCAAAATCCACACCAAACAGCTACTCGTTGTGGATGCACTGGCTTCTCAGTAATCACGTGTAGGTCTCTGAACCCCATAAGCCGTAATTTTGCAAATTGACTTAGCCGAGATGAAAATGAGCTTTCTCTGAAAACACGATTTTTCGGTAAAATTCTTCATCACCTGCCAAACAAGCAAAAGCGCCCATTGGGAGAAGCGAAAACGCATCGGATGCTGTTCCATTATCATTATATTTAATTAAAATTATAAGTACTTTTTTTTAAAATCGATTTAAATTTTAAATGGCTACATATGATGTACAGCAACGAGTCAAAACTGTTGAATCCCATTTAGGAACAAGGGGGAACTTCTCTCAAACCGGTGAGCACCATTCAATTCTCGTACTCACTGACCGCGGCCTACTGTAAACTCCGGTTACGAACGAAATGCATTTTATAAAGAAGTTTTACATGGCATAGAAATAAATTTCTTACTCGTAAAGTCAGCGGCATTTATCAGGTGGAAAACCGCCGCTGAAAACTTGTTTGACGTTCTTACTTGGGGTTGAACCTGGGTTTATTGGCATGATAGTCGTGTTTACTTCCATAACACCACGGTGGCCCACGAGTCAAATTTCTCAACTCAATGAAATTATCCTTGTCATTTTAATATCAGAATAGCACACAGTAACAACATGATTAAGAACTTAGTCTTCCATTTGAAGAACACAGACCAGTGCCAGAATCCTTTTACATCAGCTTCAATTACACCCCTCCAGATGTACAATTTGGTGCTGTGTTATGGTTAATAAAGTTATCGGTCCATATTTGTTTGAAAATGAGAATGGTCAACCAGAATCTTTTAACGGGGCTCTGTATAGAACTACGATTGGGGAAGATGGGTTTTCTTTTTATAACGTCTCCTCTAATGACTTGATACAGGCTTTTATGCCAATCAAGTCTAACGCCTCTGGTTGTGATGAGATATCTCTTAAATTTCTTAAAGTAGTATTTCCGTTTATATCAAACCACCTTTCATTTAGTGAACACTATAATAATGACTTCCTGCTTTACTAATGATTGGAAAGTAGCCATAGTGACACCAATTCAAAAGAAGTCAAACTCGAATTCTACTGACAACTTAAGACCCATTTCTTTGCTTCCCATCCTGTCAAAAGTTGTGGAAGATATTCTTAAGCGGCAGTTGTTAGACCATATGGAGAGTAAATCGCTGCTTAATGATTGTCAATGTGGTTTCCGGATCGACAGGAGTACCTCTGCTCTTTTAATTTGCCTTACTGACTCAATAAGGAAGAATACTCATGATCAAAAAATGTATGGGTTTGTCTTTGGATTTAGAAAAAGCCTTCGAGATTATGGAATTTTGATAAATAAATTGCATAAAGATTATGGACTTGGGAAAAGTGCCTGTAGTTTAATGCTTTCTTATTTGTGTGGTAGAAAGCAGTTTGTTCGTGTCAATGGAGTCGCATCGTCTGTTAGGAGTGGGGCCCAGCAGGGCTCTGTTATTGGTCCAATTTTGTTTGTGCTGTTTATTAATGACCTTTTCAAAAGTCTAGGCGATTGGTGTACACCATACTCTTTTGCTGATGATGTTCAGCTATTATTTTGCGGAGAAATCCAGTATTTGGATGTTTTACAAGCAAAAACTAATTATGATTTAAAATTATTGAGCGTATGGATGTCCTCTAACAAGCTTAGTATTAATCCTTCTAAAACAAAGGCAATACTGTTTTCATCATCATCTTCTATCAACCTAGATTTGCAATACAATGGTACGTCTATAAAATTCGTTCAGAGTATTACGTGTTTGGGAATACTACTGGATAACAAATGTTGCTTTGAGCAGCATATTCGCAGTATTGCTTCACGTATTAGTTTCACACTTCGTCAACTATACAACACCAATTTAGTTTTACCTCGTTGGGTAAAAACAAAACTGGTTCATGGCTTAATTATGCCAAATATTTTGTACTGCCTAGAGGTATATACAGGAACTACTCAAAGTAATATGAATATTATAAAGACAGTGCTTCATAGAGTTATGCGCTATGTATATTCTGTTAAACCGTATGCTCACATATCGCCGTTTGTGAATTAAGGCCCATTTAGTCTCGACTGTTGACGGTTGACGATAGATTCTGCAACCTGCAGAAGTCTACCGTCGTCAACCGTCAAACTGTAGTTATCTCCCTCTAACACATGCAAAATGCAACCCTCAACTGAAATAGCTGATTGCCTACCGTCAACCGTCCACCGTCAACCGTCGAGACTAAATGGGCCTTGACTTTTTAGGCTGTTCCTTTGTGGAATTTGTTCACCTTCGGTTGCTATATTTTTTTACAAGATATACAAACTTCAATCTCTTTTGTTCCTAGCAAATTCATTTGTTTTCAGTCACTCAATTCGCAACAGACAGTTAATTGTTCCAAAGGTAACACCGCTTATGGATCGATCATTCCTCGTAAGAGTAGCCCGACTATTTAACATTTTGCCAAGCAGTTTAAAAACGTTTAATTTGTCCTCCATGACATTTCGTAAACATTTAATGGAACATTTTCGTTCAAGTACAGAGTAATGCTTTTATTTATATGTTTTTTTTTCTTCGGTTTCTTGATTATCACGTATATGCTTTCATCAGGTTTTTTTTCTCTTTTATTAGGAAATATTAGGATTTTTTTAATTTATATTATTTATTTGATTTTATACTGAATTTTCTGTAGTAGTTTATGATGTTCTATTTAACATTTTGATGCATATTGTAATTTAGCTTTAATAGGCCCCAATGGGCTTCGAATTACATGTCAATAAAGAAATGAAATGAAATTGTTAGCATCCGCAGTTTGAAAACAATCATATGGTTACAGCGTCCGTGTCTTTGGCATATTCTCGCCGTGATGGCTTCAACCATGGCGCGTCATCGAACAGGACGGCCAGCGCCCCATAAGGCCAATCCTGCGTGTTCCAATTCGAAGCGTGCTATAAAATACAACTTCCCCTTGGTCATGGGCCGAAGCTTATCTTAAACCTCTGCTGACCTATCGGTCACAGCACCCGGTTGCAATGCAACTCCAGACCGAGTCGAAACTTTCCCCGCGATTTGGGTTACAGCAAGATGGAGCCACTGCGCATACAGCAAGAGCCACAATGGTAAATCCTTCAGTTTTATTTGGGCCACCCTGATAAAGGTTGTCTTACGAGAGGGCCTTTCTTATTTTCCCGCTGGGAACGTACTTACACACAACCAGTATAAGCGAACAGAAAACAGGACAGAGATGGTGGGATACGAATGTGTAGGTACGTCACTTACCTTGGGACAAGTATCGAGTAATTCAAACAGTACGGGCTCCCCATCAACCATGGCTTCATGTTTATATCGATTTTCTGGAATTACAACCAACCAACACAAATTATTATAGAATAGAATAAAAAGAACGAAATGGAAGGATAAAAAGGAGGCAACAACACTTACACAAACACTCACTGGCACGAACGGGAAAAAGTAGTGCACTCATGCGAATTGAAACGCAAAAAAACATGGAAGCCAAGTGCCCCCCATCTGGTCGCCATAAAAAAGTGACGTTATGGAAAGGCAGGACACGCACCACATGCATATGTATGTGTGCATGCCAAGGACATTTTTTACGTGTCCTTTGTAAAGCAGCACACGATGTTATTAGCTCTGAGCGAGTGCTACATACTCGCAAGAATTCAGCAATAAAAGTTTTGTGAACATTCGCAAGCCCATGTGCCCATCTGAGGGACAGAAAAGGGTTTTCGGGTTAATTATCTAAAAAGCCATGCAAAAATTTGTTAGAACGATGAGTTGCAAAAATTTTCCAATTCCAATTTTCTTTTGGCAAACCCACCTGTTTGATGATCATATTCTCCTATATAGCGTTTGGTTAGAAATCGCACGACAAGCGCTGAAAATAGAAATAGAGAAAAAGAAAAGCATTTTATTGAAATTCTAGACTGAGAAAGCAACAGAAAAACGTATAGTCCTTATTAAGCTATAAAGTTCAACTTTGTCCCTGGGTGGAATGGTGTCCCGTCATGAGCTTTGAAAATATTTATGGTTAGGTTGATTAAAATACAAATTGATATTGGTTAGGAATGTGTAATTGATATTGGGTATCGATATACGAGTATGTATCAAACAAAAGAGGATAGAAATAATACAAAAACTAGCTAGTAAAAACGACATTTAGTACGGATAGGCGAAATCTTATAAAACAACTAACATGGATTCGCCATTAAAATAGGAAAACTAAATATTAAATTTAAGAACTATTTGACTACAAAGGCTGGTTTTTAGGACTCCTTGATCCATGAGACCGGGACCAGTCTTAGTTAAATCTTTACGAGTAACAAAAGTCAGACGATACACACTACATAATACCCTTTACCCTCTCCAGACGCTTAAAACCTGTATCGAAACTGGCGAAAGCGAATATTGAAATATACACTTTTGCGAATGCAAATGCCAAAGCGAATATTCCAAATTTGGTTATTGCGAATGCAAAAGCTAACAAGTATTTTTTGATTTTAAATAATAGAAATGAACAACATTTTCCAGGGAAATTAAAAAAGACAATTGTTTGCAGCGTGCCAGACATATTAAAATGCGATTTAGTAAAAGGCTTAAAGAAATACAAACATTTTTAAAAAATAATACACAAAAAATGTGTTCTTCAATAAAATATTATTTTGCAAATGCGAAAATTCAAAAATTGGTTTTTGCGAATGCGAAAGCAAATATTCCAAATTGGTTTTTACGAATACTAAAGAAAATATTCCAATATTGGTTTTTGCGAATGCGAATATTCAATCAATATGGTGCGAATAGTTTGCGTATGCGATTGCAAATGTTCGTCACAACCCTATTTTAGACTAGATTTTGCGTCCTATGTGCGGTCTAATACCACGCATCAAATATTATTGAAATCTGACAAATTTTTCTTGAGGCTATACCAAAACATAGACCAATTTCGTCGATTTTCCATAATGTTCTTTCTGCACAAAGGAAAAACATTATGCACGTTATATTTGTAAAGCGAAAAAAATCGCTTGTTGCAACAATCGTTATTAAAAAAATTAAAAAAAAATATGTTTTTAAAATTTATTAGATATACCCGTCAAGAATCGTTAGTTTTAAAAATGTTGATCTAAGCTAAAAAGTTGGTGAAAAAGTGGGCATTGAATGTGAACCACACCTAAACGTCAAGTTTTTTTTCTGTATTTCATTTGTTATTTCTTAATTTCAGACTAACTCAAATTGAACCATGGAAGGACACGCGGTAAAGTTAAAGCAACAGTGGATGATCAATTTTCGAAGAAAACCATTTTCATAAGCAGAATTGCCACATTTGGGCGAATGATAATCCAAGAGTGATTATCGAAATAATAATGCACCCACAAAGAGTGACTGTTTGGTGCGGTTTATGGGCTGGCGGCATCATCAGCATTACTGTGAATGGTGTTCGCTATCGTTTTTAATGGCCCGAATTGGAATATGTGACAGCGCATAGAGAAAGGGACCTAAGGGTAAAAAAATCAATTTTATTTTTCTTTTTCTTTTTTTGATGTGGACAACATCTGAGCATCGAATGATGCCCCAAAAGTGTTCCATCCCAGAGATATGGGCGATTTATGAAAGTGAAGTCGACGATTCTAAGCGCAAATAGAAAGGGACCTAATCTTTAAAATGGCTCTCCTGAACAAAACTTTTCATCAACTTTCCACTTTTTTTTTGATGTGGACAACATCTGAGCATCGAATGAGACCGAACCCAGCTCCAAAAGTGTTCCCTCCCAGAGATATGCGCGTTTTATGAAAGTGAAGTCGACGATTCTAAGCTTAAATAGAAAGAGACCTAATCTTTAAAATGGCTCTCCTGAACAAAACTGGGTTTTAGCCTTAGGTCCCTTTCTATTTTGAGCGTCACATATATGGATGTGGACGATATGTGGTTTCAAAAGGACGGTACCACTTGCCACACAGCTAACGAAACAATGGCTCTTTTGCGCGACGAATAGGCCGTGTTCTCTTACGTCGTGGCGATGCTAACTGGCCGCAATGATTATGTGATTCGACACCGTTGGACTCCTTTCTTTGGGGTTATTTGAAAGAAAAGGTGTACGTCGATAAGCCAGCAACAATTCAAGAGGTAAAGGATGAGATAATTCCGCACATTAACGGCATAGAATCTCAATTATGCCCCAGCGTCATCGAAAATTTGGACCATCGGATGGAGGCGTGCCGCCGATATTTTGTTCCATACATAATTGAACCGTACCAATATTATCATAATAAAAAAATGACAATAATTTCCTAAATAACACTGTGGAACATTTTTGGGGTTATTGTCTGGGGGGTGAGAAATTCCAAGTCAGGGTGATGGTACTAGGTCAGTATATTAAAACCCTCAAAGGGTTTTGCGTTCGTATGTGCCAGTTTTTATGACCTTTTACATTTTTTCCTTATCTTGATGTTTTTTCGCTTCGTTGTAAAATGTTGGCAAAAACGTAGTTTGACATAACTCGAGAACGACTAGTTCGATTTTGCTGAAATAAATTGAGAAAAATTAATAATTACATTTTCTTTAATCCATTAATAAACTGTTTCTCTACCAAATCAACATTTTTGCAATTAGAAATAAATTTATGAAGAAAATTTTGCCAAAAAAAAAATGTTTTTTTTTTAAAACATATAAATCCCAAACGGAAAAACGTGTAGAGTCTTATAACTTTCACGTAAAGTCACATAACCTATAAACAAAATGCGACATAGATCATAGAAATCGATTAACGCGTTCTGCTTTTATTTACAATTAAGTGAAGTTACTGGCACATACGAACGCAAAACCCTTTGAGTGTTTTAATATACTGACCTAGTACCATCACCCTGACTTGGAATTTCTCACCCCCCCAGATTGGCTGTTGTACTGTGTAATTTGTGTTTTATTCAAAATCAACATCGGCCCTTAAAATTTAGCCACCCTTTATAATTAAGGTAGTTCGTTTTGCGTGTTTGTTGAAACATTTTACGTATATCAAACACATTTTTTTATTTTTTAGTTTTTTGATAACGATTAGAAACTATAGGGTGGTCCAACTATAATGTGCGATGTTAATTGTGAGTCACACCTTAACGTCAATTTTTTTTCAACATAATTCGACATTTTTTTTTGCTTCAGTGTTTGACAAATTCAAAAACAACAACACAATGAGCAGTGTCTTAAGAAAATGGGCGTTCAAATCAAAATGGATTTCGTGCACTTCGTGGTTTTTTAGGTCAGTATAACAGACCAAATGTGTCCACAATCGGAAATTTGTACGAAAATTTCAGAAAACCGGGTCCTTTAGGAAATGTGATAACAACTTTGCAAGTTCGCCCAGTTTGTAATTCGCTTTATGGGCAAGCATTCACCGTGAATGGTGTTCGTTATCGCGAAATGGTAACGGACTTCTTGTGGCCAAAAATTGAGGACATAGACCTGCACGATATGTGGTCCAACAGGATGGTGCCACATGCCACACAGCCATAGCAGCAATGGCTATTTTACGTGAGAAATTCAATGACCGCGTTACTTTCCGCCGAGGCGCTGAACTTCTTTCTTTGGTGATATTTAAAGCAAGAGTGTACGTCAAGAAGCCAAGCACAATTCAAGAGCTTAAGGATGAGATAATTCGGCACATTAACAACGTTGAACCTCCATTATGTCTCAGAGTCATTGAAAATATGGACCATCGCATAGATGTATGCCACCAAAGCCGAGGCGAGCATTTGGCCGATATTTTGTTTTACGAGGGTTGCTATTTATATTTCGGGTCCTGACAATACTAGTGTTCCTCGGTGCAAACTGGAACTTACATTGGAAACTTTGACGTTTTTTAGCATAACTTCACTCTGAACGTTTTGAGGGCGAATTATTTTGTTTACACTGTGTTGAAAAATTCATCTCAGTCAAGAAATGGAATTAACCGTGAACATTTTCGTGCGATGATTTTTTACGATCATGCTGGAAAATACTTTGAAAAACAATAAAACCATCCGCATTTTCATTACTAGGTCAGAAAAATGTATAGCAGCCCTCGTATGCTCGCGAAGTTCATAAAGCATTTTTTTTGTGAATGAATTGCCTTTCTGTCAAATGAAAATCCATTTTGTGAGTTCGGGTTTTTTTTTGTTCAGAATATTCGACCAAGTTTCTCCACAATGGATTCGTTTACAAGCCGAATTGCCGCATTTAGGCAATGCTTCCACAAAGAGTGACTGTTTGTTGCGGTTTACGGGCTGGCGGCGTCATAGGGCCGTTCATCTTCGAAAATGAGTTCGGCCAAGCAGTTACCGTGAATGGCGTTCGCTATGGCGAGATGATAACGGACTTCTTGTGGCCAGAAGCTGAGGATATTGACATGGACGATATGTGGTTCTAACTGGATGGTGCCACATGCCGCACAGCCATTGCAGCAATGGCTATTTTACGTGAAAAATTCTAAGGCCGACATCGCCATGATTTGAGAATAATTTAATTTGATGCCGTTGTGGATATTTAAAAAAAAGGTGTACGCCAAAAGGCCAAGAACAATTCAAGAGCTAAAGGATAAGATAATTCGGCACATTAACGTCATTGAACCTCCATTACGTCTGAGTCATTGAAAATATGGACCATTGGATAGAGCTATGCCACCGAAGCCGAGCCGGACATTTGGCCGATACTTTGTTTCACATATAATTGTCATATATCCTTTCATCGTAATTAAAATTTAAAACTAATTCTTTAAAAACTTTTTGTTTCATTTACAATTAATTTTAGTTGGACGACCCTTTATAAATACTTCATAGTGTGCCCGATCAATATTTCGTGGTTTTTCAAGCGGAAGGACGCATGTTATACCCTTCACATTCGGTGGAAGGTATAATAAATATATGGATTTATTCCATAAAATACGATTCCTACAACACATTACAATGTATAACATATAGGGCGTTACATTAGAGTTCCAACAAACAAATTTTGCCGGAAGAGAGCATGTATCGGGTGTTAAAACTAGAGGTATTTTTTTCAAAATACAAAAATTCAAATCAAGCATAGAATCTGCATTGTTCATTCGAAATGACATTTTATGCCATTTATTTTTTGAATATAATTTCCCTTAACTCGCTCGAGCATTTCGACCGGTATGGAGTTAATGACACTCGTAATGTTGGCTTCCAAAACCTGAATCGTAGCAGGTTTGTCAGCATAGATTTTGGATTTTACGTAGCATGAAAGGAAAAAGTTTAAAGGTGTGATATCACACGATCTAGACGGCCAACTCATTGGTTCAAAACGCGAAATTAACTGCTCTCCCTAATGACCAAATGATAGATCCATTCTTTGAGCAGCTGTATGGCAAGTGGAACCGTCCTGTTGATACGAAATGTTGTCAAGATTTCAGATAGCTTCAATACAGGTAGCAAAAGGTCCGATATCAAGGCGCGTCCCTCATTATTTTTGAAAGAATATGGACCGATGATTCCACCAACCCATTAACCGCACCAAACTATAGTTTTTGCGGTGTAAGTCTTTACATAATGAAATGGCAAACCATGATGAAAAGAAAAAAAATAAAGTTTAACACAACTAACGTGTCATCTGTGAAAAAAAACATATTGAAAAAAATGCCTCTAGATTGATCACCCGTTAGTAACTTCTCTAGAAAGACATTTGGAGTTATCATAAAACAATAGATCCCCGTTTGTTCCATAATGGGATGTTAATGGGCATAACAAAGCTGTTCAACTTTAAAGAAAATAAAAATTCTAATAAAATACAATAATAAAGAGCTGTTTGTAAAGTTCATCTTATCTTATTATCCTTGTGAAATAAAAACAACGAAGTGCTGCACATTTTGACCCCATTTCAGTTAATGAGTCCACATCCTGCACCCAACGACCCTCGTATGCACATAAATAAACTAAATGAGGTCAAACAATCGCTGGTAATAAAAGAGTAATGGCAGCAGTTGGCGACAGCGACAGCAGACTGTTGAAAAAATGCACATTTTGTAGACCAAAGTCTGCAGCCACGGCGGCAGTAACACCACGAAGGTGTACACAATCCCTTTCCTCACACCCAGCTAGAAAATAGCCACCAGGTTGGTCTGCCTTTTTCCAGGTGAGGCTATTAAACTCAACATGGAAACAATAAAGTTAACAATAATGTGTCTCCATATGAGGTCCCACTTTCCCATCCACTGCCCGCCCGTCCGTCCGTCGTACACCCTTTATTGCATTTAGCAGAAAACCCAGAACCTGGTGTTGCGTCCATTTGGGCCGGTGCATGCACCCTAATGTTGCGTGATCAACAACAACAAACCGTCTTGGCAACATTGTATGGTCATTTAACATTATTTCCTTGCACGAGGGGGTGGTTGCAACTAACCGGGTTCCTTTCGAGTTTCCTTTCCGGCCGGCCTTTTTAGCCTCTTCATACGAAAGTATGCATTTGTGAAAAATGGTTTAAAGGTGGCAGAGGCCTGCTTGTTTTCCTTAATGCCAGCTAGTCCTTATGCAAATGTGCTTAAGAGCCGGTGTGTGGACGACACCTGATTTCAGGCCATCATTCCAAGGGAAAAAAACAAAGTATTACATAATCACCGCTGCTGCCACAATCGTACTGCGCGTCCAGGGCGTTACGTGCAGCTATTTTTGTGTCATTGTTGTTTTTAGACAAACAAACAAAAAATAGAGTGAAAAAAATATAAAGGATTAATGTTGCTGATGTCGTTCACCATTTGCTGGCCAGGAAAAGCCTTAGCTGGGGTCCGTCTCTTAACATGACATTGTAATTCCATTATATTTGTACATGTGATTTCGTTTTCATACTTCTATTTACGTTCTTACGTACATTTCAAAATATTAGAAGGATATTTTCCAGGCTATGGCAATATTTCATACACATTTTGGTCATTCGTCAACCGTAGGCTGTTGGGGCAACGGAAACGTTCATTACGCTGATGACCATAACTAATTACGATTTTGAAATGACATGTCACAAAATATTTTGTAAAGATTTATTTCTACTCAAACTTTCACATACTAATTAAGACAATCACCACTTTCAGGACATTAGCTGACACTTTTGGCTGAAGACCTGTAACGTTCGTCAAATAAATGGATAGCTTAGCAAGTTTTCTCTAGAGAGCTGGGGTTACGCCCAAAAGGGCAAAATGTATGCATATAAGGTCATTCCTACAAATGTACCGTGGAAGAGTTTGCAATATTTTTGGAAATAATAGTTTTTCGATTATCAATTATTTTGCTATTGAACCCAAGGAACCAGACAGCCTATACAAAAATTGTATTCAATTTGGACCACTAAATTAAAATGTATAGACTTATTCCCAAAAATATGTTACACTCCTTCAGTGTGCCTATACAGTGTGTCCGCCGGAAAGGTATACTACTTTGTTTTGCCGCCATTTTGGTTAACATTATTCTTGACAGTTCATGTCATGCAGGTAATCGTGAAGTAGAGACGTGGCAAATTTATTATGGAAAAATTTTCGATAAATCGTTAAACATGTTATCGATTACTGTGGCGATGAGAAAGTTACTTGCAATTTTTGGGAGATACAACGTGCAAGCAAAACGCACTATTTATCGTGTAGTGAATGATTTCGAAGAAAAGGGGTCTGTAGCTGATAGGACCAAGCATTGACCACGACGTACTGCATGATCGGCTGAAAACATTACTGCTGCTCAAGAAAGAGTTCAAAACAATCCATCAAAAAAAAATGAAAAATGTGCTCAAGGCGGACATTTATCTGATATTGTATTCCATACATAATTGCCGACATTAAATAAAACATTTATCAATATACGAGGCCGACCGCAAAAGTAACTGGCCTAACATAAAAAGAACCGTTTTTGGAATTATTATTATTTATTTTTCAACATAATCTCCTTCCAACTCAATACACTTCATCAAACGTTTTTCAAGTTTTTTAATTCCATCTGAAAAATAAGATTTTTCAAGACCTTCAAAATATGTCTCAGTTTCAGCAATAACCTCGCTACTGGACGAACATTTTTCGCCACCGAGAATTTTTTTTTAAATTTGGATACAAGAAATAATCAGAAGGAGCTAAATCTGGACTATATCGTGGATGCGGAGCAATTTCAAATCGTAATTCGGCCAGTTTTTGTTGAGTTAAAAATGCAGTGTGTTAAGGAGCATTATCTTGATGAAAAAGAACTTTTTTTTCTCTAAATGCGGTCGTTTTATCTTGATTTCTTCACTCAACCGATCCAATAATGCACAATAATATTCACTATTTATAGTTTTTCCTTTCTCAAGATAATCAATAAATATTATACCCTTTGCATCCCAAAGTACTGTGACCATTACTTTTCCTGCTGATTTAACAGTTTTCGCCTTCTTGGGACTGTTCTTTGCTTTGACTGTTCTTTGCAAGAAACAGTCAAAACAAGAACTCTTTTGGATTACGCTGATTAATCGCTAAAAGCTCCTCGGAATTGGTCCAACGACGATTTTTTGGGGCAAAGTCAACAAACGCGGCACCTATCTTGCGGATAGCTTTTTCATGTGGAGTTCATCATGTAAAATACTCCAAACTTGTTTTTCGTGTATTTTAACAATATCAGCAAGTTCTCTGAGCTTTATTCGTCTATCTTTAGTCACTTCATTAAATATTTTTCTAATGTTTTCAATAGTAGTAGCAGTTTTCGGTTTTCCAGAGCGTTGTTCATCTTCCGTACTTGAACGACCCATTTTAAATTGTTGAACCCAGGATTTTACGGTGGAGTATGATGGTGCATTATCACCAGGAACAGAATCCAATTCATCTTTGATTAATTGTGGCGTATAACCTTTCATATAAAAGTGTTTAATAACCGCACGAAACTCTTTATTTTCCATTTTTCAAAAATTATAAAACTTGTTTACTTCAATCACCTGTAACAAAGAAAATAATCATTAAATATTTCGGAAATTTTGACAGATGGCTTATAAAAGATTGCTTTTAAAAAACAAAAAAAAAGTTGCAGTTAGTTTTGCGGTCGCCCTCGTAAGATCCATTTTCTTTCATTTAATCAAAAATTATAAACTAACAAAGTAGTATACCCTTCCGAAGGACACCCTGTAGATGTGATATAAGGTCATCCCTACAGGAGAAGTTTGAAATATTTTTGGAAATAAGTCTATAGATTTCAAACTTCTCAACTGTACAACTCCACTTTAAGTGATGACCTTATACCACATCTGTATGTACAGTGGAGGAGTTTGAAATATTTTTGGAAATAAGTCTATACAAGTACATTTTAATTTGGTAGTCCAATTTGAATGAAAGTTTCGTAAAGGCTGTGTGATTACTGGGCCCAGAGCAATTAAGATGATAGACGGAACGTTGAGTCCATAAAAAACTATGAAAATACGAAAAACTATTATTTAGGGCCTGGCAAACCAGAACTATTTTTAAATAATTCCACGGTACACAATCTACTACCACCCTGATACAGGGCGATTTGAGCTTTTTCGAGCAATCGAAGAATAGAAAGTGAAATAAAAATCATTTTTGGAATATTGTATTTTGTGTTTAAAGTGTGCGCATTTAGTGTTTGCTGTGTTTTTTGTGTTTCAATTTTGACTTTCTAGCGTTGTAGTGATTGTTTACAAACGAATGTCGAAAAATAAACCCCGAGAATTTGTGCGTTACTGTGTGCTGCTTTTCTACATTAATGCAAAGAAGAAGCACACCGCCTATCTTGCACAATTATCGACTTTGGTTTAAAAATGCATGCGAACTATCGATTTCCATTACTATGTTTTGACAGCTGATAATCTTCAACTGTGTTGACATTTTAGATCAGTAAAGTTTGGCAAGTCATAATGAATCGTTTAATGTCAGAACTGCGCTACAAAGAATGAAAAATTACTTTGAACAAGTAAAAAAGTCGTAAAGTTCATATATAGGGTGATACATCTAGAGGAATTTTTCAGAACAAAAATAAATAAAAAAAAAATTAAATCAAGTGTGGAATCTTTATTGATAATTTGAAAGGACATTTTATGGCATTAATTTTTTGAATATAATTTCCTTCAAATGTTGGCCGCAACTACGCCTCAGGGTTTCCATTCTGAGGGTCCAATTTTGGATGACTCGTTCGAGCATTTCGACCGGTATGGCTTTAATGACACGCGTAATGTTGGATTCTAAAGCCTTAATCGTGCTGGTTTGTCAGCATAGACTTTGGACTTTACGTAACCCCAAGAAAAATGTATAAAGGTGTGTTATCACTCGATCTAGGCGGCCAACTCACCTGTCCAAAACGTGAAATTAGCTGCTCTTCGAAATGGCCTCTCAATGGATCCATTGTATGAGCATCTGTATGGCAAGTGGCACCGTCCTGTTGAAACCAAATGTCGTCAAGATTACGTGCTTCAATTGTAGGTACCAAAAAGTCCGATATCATGGAGCGATAGCGAACGCCATTCACGGTTACATTCCGGCCATTATCATTTTTGAAAAAATATGGACCGATGATTCTACCATTGTCCGTCCGCAAAAAGTTATGACTTCTTAAGCGAATACTCAAAAAAGTTTACTTTGAACCCAGCACCTTTGGTTTTTTAAAGAAAAACATTATGCCCTCTTGGCCGATTTCGCCCATTTACAATCCCAAACAGCTTATGACCTACACGCAGAGAAAAGATATGGTTACTATATGGTCACGGCAACAATAGTATGTTCTCTGCAATAAAAGTATGGTAGTCGCAACTATAGTATTGTGTTTTGAGTTTCATTTTGACAATAGTATGATTGCGGCAATATTAATATTGTTGAAATGTAACAATAGCATTATTGCCAAATTTAGAAATGAAAACTTGTTTGTAGCAACAATATAAATATGGTTGGTGGGACAAAAGTATTGTTTTCATGGGTTTTACGTTAACAATAATAAAATTACGGCATTCATATGGTATTTTTTTAATTTGACAATGTTATTTTTACGAAACTTACGCAATAATAGAACTTTTTATATGTAAATTATTTTTTTTTTTAAAACAAACTACAGATTAGTATAACTGAAATGTTTTTAATAAATGATTTTTTTTTACTGTTACATAAATCCCTCCTATTATTAAGAGTTTAATGTATTCTTACAAAACTTAATAAAAATCTCTATTGTTGAATAATAACTTCACAAAAAATTTTGGGGATTAATTTGTGTGGACACGGTGGCTGTACCCAGGGGCTCGGGCCCAAGCACCACTTGGCTATTTCCATTAAATTTCTTGAAGAATCAAAACATATCATTGTTTGAGGATTTGGCTTATTTTTATGTTACACCCAAGGTACCGTACAACTGATCATGTGGAAATATGAGCTATGATATTTCCTCCACTCTTAAAATATTTGATTTTCCTTAAGTTGGTCTGGACACAGAGGCTCTATAGAGCCTAACCATCCACTTTTTTTGTTCTCAAAAGAAGTAAAAGATCCTCATGACTAACAATTTGCCATTATATTGCCGATTTAGCTTAATTTAGCTGATATTATCAACAACGTAAAAGCAGTACATTTAATTAAAAAGTAAGACAGACTAAAATCGGTCGGATTTATGACATCACCAGCACAACTTCACCACTTTCAAAGCGACTAGAATCCGGACTTTCATTCGCAATTTGAGCAAGGTCAGTTTTAATGTGATACTTCCTTATTGTCCGCAAAAAATGCGATCGCGGTGCTTCAAAAGACGTTTATAAGATCGTCAGAGGTGACGAATCATGGATCTATGCGCATGAGCCCGAAACAAGACAGCAATCGACCGCGTCGGCCTTCGAAGACGAGCCAAATCCAACGAAAGTTGGTCGTGGAAGAAGCACTTTGAAGCAAATGGTCGCCTGTTTATTCGGCAATACTGGTCATGTGGCGACTGTTCCGCTTGAGAAACGTAGGACGGTCAATTCTGAGTGGTACACCACAATTTGTTTGCCTGAAGTCTTCGGAGAAATTCGAAAAACGAACAAGAGGAGAAACATATATAGCAGCCCTCGTACAAAGAAAACTTGTTTTTTATTTCAATTTATTGCATTTTCATTTGCCTTAAGAAAAAAAGTCAAAATCGACTTTTTTATACTAAAAAGTCTAAAAGTCGTACAGTCGACTTTAATCGACCTTTTTTATATTAAAAAGTCTAAAAGTCGACTATTGATTTTTTTGCAAAAGTCGAAAAGTCTACTTTTAATCTTAAGGTTATAAACCTAGTAGCAATTGACATTGTGCTCATCCTTTCGAAAATTGGCCCTGCAGAATGCGCCACATCCGAGACTTAAAGATTTTAGTGAGATTAAGGCTCAGACTCATGGACTTTCGCTGTCGAAAAAGTGACGCTAATGATCAAAACAACTGTCCAATAATAAATTTCAACGTATGTACATAAGGGTATTTCAATTGAAGCAAATTTCACGAGTTACTATTGTATTTTTTAAGATTGGAGCTTGGACCATTGCACATTGGAGCATAAATATGATAGCGCAACACCAGTTAAACCTTTCGTCGCATATGGAACCATCGTTTTAGATCTTTGTTAGAGTTTTGGATAATTCCACAGAAACGATTTCTTCAACACCTATTGTCCGATAAGAAGTTAAATGTAAATATTGCCACAGAATAGTAGTGATCCTCCTACCATTATCCACCAATTGTAGCGCACTGAACACAATCCAATTATTTGTATGTGTCTCATAAAAAGGCATAAATTCACATGTAAACAAAGCGAAAACCATTACAAACCGTAACCATAAATTTTTGAAAAGGGAAATAAAAAGCACGCAATAAAAAGAAACACCAAAAGAATGGACAACAAAAATAAATAATTTTGATTGAACGCACACACATCCTTCTTAGCACACGAATGCGAATGCGAGTAATTAAAATACCGAAATAGAGAAAACCAAAAGCAACTGCCAACAAAATTGAAATACTTGCGGACATCGAGAGATTTTCATATGGCTCAGTACGAGCAAGAATGTCTTAACTCCAAAGACGTGCTATCAAAAAAAATGACTTTAGAGCTTTCATTTTCTAAGGCACGCAAACAAAACTCAAAACTAAAAATACTGCAAGAAGGGAAATAAGGGAAATCCTATTAATTCTATTAAAACTCAAAGTGAAAATTGCCGCAAGGAGGAAAATTCTATTAATTCACCTATTTCAGAAGTATTTTGTAATAAACTTCTGAAAAGAACCAAATTTTGAGTTGTGTTGGTCTATCACAAAATTAGCGATATTTTTCTGCCTCGTTTGTCTGGTATTCGAAATTACAACAGAAAATGCGACGAAACAAAACAAAAATTATGTGTTGTGCTTTGGTATTAATAAAATAAGATAAACAACAAAAAGAGAAAAAGGAAATCATTTATGGGAGAGCGGTTAAAACGTGCAAAAACACCAACGTGTAATTGTTGCGATAATGATCGCGGACGGTGTTCATCATACGTTTGCCCGACCGACCAACCGTCCATCCACCGGTCCCTTTTCGTCCATTTTTACGATTCCTTGAGGTGGCAAAACAGAAAGTTTCAAAGTGTTAACGTTCGGTGTAGACAGACAGACCGATTAAGTGGGCATGAATTGCTTTCAGTCATTTATGACTTGCACTGACGATTTCTTAACAAGTGCAAGTAGTGTTGAAAACTGTTCATGAAATGTCCAAAATTGTATTGATTTGGTTCTTATAGACAGATGTACATGAAAGTATGAATTCACAATCGCAATCATAAGTTTCTAATTAAACTCTTTGTTATATTAACACAATATGTGACAGCGCATAGAGAAAGGGACCTAAGGGTAAAAAAATAAATTTTCATTTTTTTTTCTTTTTTTGATGTGGACAACATCTGAGCATCGAATGAGACCGATTCCATGCCCCAAAAGTGTTCCCTCCCAGAGATATGCGCGTTTTATGAAAGTGAAGTCGACGATTCTAAGCGCAAATAGAAAGGGACCTAATCTTTAAAATGGCTCTCCTGAACAAAACTGGTTTTTAACCTTAGGTTCCTTTCTATTTTGCGCGTCACATATGTATTTAATTACATACGAGGCTTGCTATTTACTTTATATTTCGGGTTCGGCAATAAAAACACAATAATTTATCATTGAAAATGGTTTTATTGTTTTTCAAAATATTCTCCTTTAGGATCAAAACACTTTTGCATGCGCACAAACCAATTTTCGAAGCACTTTTTCCACTCCGATTGAGACAACTCCAAAACATGATTTTTGAACGCTTCAACAGCGGGCGATGAAAAACGTTGACCTCGCATTTTTTTCTTGATGCTAGGGAATAGGAAGAAGTCATTGGGTGCCAAATCCGGGCTGTACGGTGGACATCTTGAGTGGTCAAAGAGCTCATCGTTTCAGCTGATGTGTGAGAGCTCGCATTGTCGCGATGCAAAATGATCCGTCTTCTCTTATTATCTTTTCTCATTTCTTCGAACACTGTTGGCAAACAGATGTTTGTATACCACTTAGAACTGAAAGTCCTACGTTAAACTTAAGGCACTGTGGCAACATGGCCGGTTATACCGAAAAAAACGCAATCATATGCTTCGATGTACTTCTTCCACTAACAACTTTTGTTGAATTTGGCTCGTCTTGAAAGACCCATACGGTCGATTGCTGTTTTGTTTCGGGTTCATATGCATAGATCCATGATTCGTCACCTGTGACAATGTTATACACTGCCTTTGATCTACCGCAGTTATACTTTTTTAACATTTCTTTGCACCAGTCCACACGAGCCTTTTTTGAGCATTCGTCAAATTATGTGGGATCCAATTTTGTTCACGGCCAAATGAACATGCAATATCTTATTGCTGCTTGTGATACTAATGCCCAAGGATGCCTCAATCCCACGGCATGTCGCATGTTGGTCTTGCTTAATCAGTTCACACACAGCATAGAAGGTTTGTGGCAAAGTGACCGAAGTTGGACGTCCTTCACGAAATTCATTCGAAGAGAACGGCGTCCGAGACTGAACTCTTGGTACCAGCGATCAACAGTGTTTTTTCGCCAAAAGTCGAAACAAGTTGATTTAAACACTCTTGTCTGATAACCCACGCCGAAAATCGAAAACAAACTAACTCTGTTGAAATTGGCTCACGTCGATTCAGGTTTAAATATAGGTCCATACTTAGATCCCACCGGATTTATGTAGATATCTTCATTTACATTGAGTCTAGTATGATATAGTGGGATTTGGTGCACTGTGGTAAATATCTGCCATTGTTTCTATTTTGCTGTGGCTTACAAGGCTCTTCATGCCATTTCGATAAGCAAGTTTTCAAATTAAATCCGTAGATATCCCTCCACTCTCCCCTTCTGACTGATGAACCATGCTAATGGGTGGGTGGCTGTTGGAATTTCATAAAGATTTGTCTAAAAGTCATTAGACATATTAAAAAAGATGTTTCATTGCCCCCCGCAATGGTGTGTGTGTGTGTGTGTCTATGTGTGTGATACTCGTAGTATCTCAAAACCATCACATATGAATAGCAAGAAAAGCAACCAAAAGTTAATACATTTCGATGTCATTAAAAACACATGCTTTCGTTTCTGGGTGGCCATTTGTGATGATTTGAAAATCGCAAAATAAAAGCCATACAAACTAATCCGCAAGAAAAAAGAAACAATAATTACACTAGTTTACAGAAAAAATACAAATTAAGAGCACAGATTTTTAACTTAAAATTAAAATTTTAAACAAATTTTATATCTAATTTAGCTAGATTAAAATAGTTTTGCTAAAGTGAAAATGGCAGCGGTTTGAAATTTTCGGATTGGTGGTCGAAGAGTACTAGGGTAAAATTGCTAAGTTCTGAAGTTCTCGTATGGTTTTTTATGGAGATATATGATAACTACATATGATGTACACCAACGCGTTTAAATTTTTAAATTTATAATAGTTTTCTGCCTAGTCTATTATCTCAACTCAACGAAATTGTTAAAATCCAGATCAGCAGCCAATTACTGAGCACGGACATAAATACTGTTACAACATTGAACAAACCCATTTCAATAGTAGAACTGAACATACCCCGCTAATGTCATATGGGTTTTGAAAGCTAACCTCAATAGTGTAAGTCTGTAACGGAATTTTAAAATTGTTTCAACATTCATCATGGAGTGGTCAGATAATGAGAACCGTATCGCAGCAATAGCGTTTTTCAAGTGTGTAATTAAAAAAAAACGATATTTTCAAAACGCTCCGGCCACTAGGGATTAGCCGCATGTTCGTCTACCGACGCATAAAACTGTTTGAATAGACTGGAGATGTAAAAGACCGCCACCGGTCGGGCCGTCCACGCTCTGATCGAACACCGCAAGTCATCAAAGCCGTTAAATCAAGAATTCACAGAAATCCGCTCCGAAAACAGAAAATCATGGCCCGTGAGATGAATATCATGCAAAATTCCATGAGTCGAACCATTAAAAAAGACGTGGGACTTGGGGTTTTCAAGCGACGTACAGGACATTTATTGACTGCAGCTTTAAAAAAAAATAGGATTGAAAAATGCAAACGCCTTTTGGTAAAGCACGCTGGTAATTTGCACAGAAAAATTTTGTTCACCGATGAAAAAATGTTTACCGTTCAGGAAAAATATAACAAGCGAAATGATAGAGTGTATGCGCGGTCATCTAAGGAAGCATCTATCTGAACTGATCCCAAGGGTGGAAGCTTCAGTCATGGGGTGTCTCTTACGATGGGGTCACTGACCTGCATTTCTGCGAACAAGGAGTCAAAACATCGGCCAAAGTTTACCAAGAAACCGTTTTGGAAGCTGTTGTGTAGCCTCTTAACAATTCCCTGTTCCAAAACCAGCCATGGACTTTCCAGCAGGATTCTGCGCCGGCCCATAAGGCTAAAACGTCCCAGGCCTGGCTTCGAAACAATTTGCCAGCAATCATTTCCTCTGAAGAATGGCCCTCAGGCAGTCCTGATTTAAACCCATTGGATTACAAATTGTGGACGGTTGTAAGGACAAGGTTTGTCACAAAAGATACCCCAACATTGGATCTCTTAAGTATGCTTTGGTTCGAGCTGCGGCCAATTTTCCAATGGACGAGGTTCGTGCAGGTACTGGCGATTGGCCAGTGCGACTTAAGGCGTGTGTAAAGGCAAAAGGCGGACATTTTTAATAGGTAGACTCTTTTTGGATACAATATACATCAATAAATATATTAAAAAATATTTGGTCCAAAAACATTTAATACTTTTTATTTTACGTATGATGTACAGCAACAAGTTTAAATTTTTAAATTTATAATATAATTATTCTTTTGCCTAGTTTAGTATCTCAACTCAACGAAATTGTCGTCGTCATTTTAAAGTCAGATCAGCAGTCAATTATAACATGATTAGGAACATGATCTCCCGTTGTGAAGAACAGGGATCAGTGTCAGAATCCTAGGGTATTACATCAGCGGTGTAATGGTTGATAAAGTTATCGGTCCATATTTTGTGAACCGGAGAACATTTAGAGGGCTCTATATAGAACTATTATTGAACATATTTTGCGCCCGCCAGCTGAGAATAATCCTAACATGTGATTGCAGCAAGAAGAAGCCACTGCACATACAGTCAGAGCCACAATGGGACTTCTGCGTAACCTTTGTGGTGAACCCTTTAGTCTTATTTGGGCGACCCAGTAGCAACAACTATCATCATAGCTGAAATAGTTCACGATATGTAGTCTTTCAAAGTTCAGGTATATATAGGCAGGCCAACCCCTTTTGTCCACTTTTAGTATAGATTACATTCTAATCAATAGCCTTAAGGGTCAGTACATTACTTTTGCGATTATATTACGAAAAAATGAGACGAGGTAGCGTGGCAGAGCCCACTTTTTCTCCAGGATGTGTTTCAATCCATGCCAACATTATATGTTCAACATATCTCATTTAGTTCATGAGATATTGTCTTTTTAAGTTCAGGGTTATGTGGGAGGCGCCACGCCCCTTGTCGAATCTGGTCATAATACATTCTGCAATAATTACCTAGTCTTTGATTTCATTTTGTTGAAATTTTAGTACGATCGGCCCATTAGTTTGGTCTTTAACGCTTTCTTCATCGTATCTTCCAAATAGCATCGTCATATCAGTAATAGTTCATGAGATATTGTGTTTTTAAGTTTAGAATTGTCGATTTTTCCGGAGGTTGACACAGTCGTTGTGAGGAAAAAACTTTCCTCCTGACATATCTGGCCCATTTTCAATACCAACACATGTTTCTGAAAAATTTCAGCCAACAAATTTCAATACTGCGAATTGTAGTTTGCTTTCCACAGACGGACAGACTTACATCGCTAAATCTTTTTGGAATTTTACGATCATACAGAATTTTTATACTTTGTGGGCTCTTTGTCCAGTATTTTGATGTTTTGCAAACGCGTCCTTAAAAATACTTTATATAAAATGCAGCATCTGCCCCTTCTTCAATCTTTTATCGATTAGACTGAGATACCTTGCAATGGGTCCAAACCCCACACCTCCTGTTAGGAAAAAGAAAAGTTGGAATTTTTGTAAAGTCAAACACTGGGGGGGGGCTAAAATTAGCACAAATTACCTATCGCTCTAAGTAGCCTAGAGTGTGCAGCCACTCTGAGTCTCAATGCCCCTCTTGCCGTCACCCCTAGGCGAGTAGTTAATGGCATAAATATTGATTTAAAACAAAACCAGAATAGATTTGATATCTCACATCGTTGTTGTTAAAACTAAGAGATGTTCTTACGTGCTTAAACTTAATATGGTGCTCGGAGCGAAGGACCCAAGGAACAGGTCCTTCAAACATGGCCGTTTGGGAACTTGAAATAAAGATAATAATGAAATAAGCCTCACAGAACATAAGAGGCACTTTAATTTAAACTTAACTCAAAGCCTTTTCGGACTTTTAAAAACTGGTATTTTCTCTCGTTGTTTTGTCTGATTAAAAACCAGCAAATTTCTAGAATTTTCGTCACTATGGACTGGATCGCAACTCATGGTTGTCTACTTGTATGTCTGCAAACTAGTGTAAACGTAATCATAATCAAATTATTAGAATATCTAGCCATTTCTATTCGTAGACAAATTTACATACAAAGTATATTCGTAGGTCCGTCCGTCCATTCGTCTGTCCATTAGTTTTCATTTGATTAGGAATTATCGTGCGTACGTACCACTTTTGCCAACACCAGGCGCCCCAACAACCGCAATTTTCAGTTCGGTTAAAGTGGATTTCTTGCGTCTGATGCCACGGGTCGTCATTGCGGCGTCGGTGAGGGATGGCGATTATTTTGGCGTTTCAGGTTGTTTTCGATTTAGGGTGATTACGATGGAAAACTATGCGAAATATGTTCAGTTTTGTTTATTTCGCTTTTATTTATTTTAATTTAGGTGCTGCTGGCATGGGTGTGGGAAACGTGTGTTGCTGTCCGTATGTTTAGAGATAATTTTCACAATGATGAAGTGTAAAATAACACGCACTTGCCCACGAAAATTTACAAGACTACAGGAATTCTTTTTTTTTCTTAAATTTGACTTTGAAAATTAATTCCTTTCTTTAAATGTCTCGCGTGGTTACTTGAATTCCTTTACACCAAGAACTGATTACATTGAAAATATTTCAAAATCGTTTTATTTTTTAAATATTTTAGTTTCAAAACAACACACGGCACTTGAAGGTATAGAACATTTACAAACGTATTTTTGTATAACTCGAAAACATTAAAATTAATGCCCCGCAGCGAATGAAAAAAAAAATGGAAAACACAACACTTTGAAATTCTTTATTTCATGCTTTTGTTTCAAAAAAATTTTCAATGTCAAAATATTTGTGGAACCAGCGCCAACCAGTCAGCAGAAATCAGTCTAGACGACAATGAAGAAATCTTCAATTTTCAGTTCAGTTTTCAAAAAAATTCAAACATACACGCAATTTTTCATTAATATCCATCAGAAATTTTTTAAAAACCATTTTTTTCTGGCTAAAAAACAAAAACGTTTTGTTAATTGCTTTTATGTGGAATTATTTTTAAAACAATTATTTTCCGTGCTAAACGTTTTCGGCAATTTGTGTTTTTAATCTTTTTTAATATTTAAAAGATCTTTTTTAATATTTTCTTAAATATTTATTTTATTTTCTTTATCAAATTTATAATATTTGCAATTGAAATTTTCTTCACAACTCGTTTTTTTCGTTTTGCATTTTTTAATTCCGATTTATTATTTTCAAATCTTTTACGAAACAACGATTTTGTGTATGTGTTTCACCGTTTGCACTCTTGTACTAAAACTGATCGCAGAGATTTTTATTAAGCAAAAAAACCTCACATCCATAAGATACCAGAACTTTGATTTTCTTGTAGTAGCTGTTCGTGTTGTCTGTGTTTGTTCTATCTGGTATCTTTGGCTTTTCAATACAAACACCTTAAAAATAGATTTGAATTTTAAGAGAATGCAAAAAAACACAAAGAATTTGCTACCTATGTACTCTCTTAATTATTTTTCTTATGCTTTTTAGAAAAAAAAAGTTAAATTAATTGAAGAGATCGAAAATATGGAAAAATAAAAAAACAAACTTAAGCTATTTGAATTAAATAAATATTTTTTTGTTTTTAATTGAATTATCCAAAGAGTAAGTAATCATTTCTAAAGAGATTTTGTTTCTTAATGGCAATCTCCCAAAACACTTGTTTACACATTGCAAGCAGAGTTGCCAAATTCGTGTGAATGTTAAATAAAAAATGCTTAATCGAAAATATCTACCTATTATAACTAGTCAAAGTGCCAATACACACAGAAGAAAAAAGTTGGAAATCGGTCCAATCTACAAATATTCGTTTGGATAAACATACTTTCTGTTGCAATCACCTATATTCCATGATATTGATGGTTACATGGTTTACCACTAGAAAGTAGCTACAATAATATTACTAACCGAAAAGCTAATAAGTCGGTTATACCAACCGAATTCAGTGAATCTCTTGGTTTCCATAGCTGGTGGTTTAATTCGCTGTAGTCACATTTACACTAAGCAACAAAAGTTCGGATGTGAATGACTACTTCTAGAAATTAAAAACTTGGTAATTATAGTAAATTCTTATAAGGACAGCCCTCACATGTCCAAGCTATTTTGTATGGACCAAGGAAATTATTATTTTGCAATGCAACACCGTATAAATGTTTTTAAAAATTATTGTTTTTGCTTTAAAATGTGTTAACAATTATCATTTTACTGTACACGCAAAAAAAAATAGTATGGTTATTGTGACAATATTCGAAGAGGATAATACTATTGTTGGGTGTATGGATGTGGTACAACAATATTATGGTCCTCACAATAATAGTATGATTCAACTACATCCATACTATGATCCTCAAGACCATACTTTGATCCTCACAACAATAGTATGATTCACACATAACCATGCTATGATCCCCAGAACCATATTATGATTGACACTCAACCACACTATGATCTCCACAACCACATTATGATCCTCAGAACCATAGTATGTTTCACATACAACCATGTTATGATCCCTACAGCCATAGTATTATCACACACAATTACACTATGATCCAAAATATTATTTATTAGAATTGTGTTAAGTTGTCAACAATAGATTTGATTTGTGAAAATTATTTAAAAATACAATAAATTTAAACTTATAGAAGTAATTTATTTAACAGTATTAAACGTAAGCGTTTTTATAAAAAATATTTTAGTTAAACAGAGCCAAAGCAGTTTGTTTGAAAAGTGTTTATTTCTATATAAAAAAGTACTACTCGTATTTCGCATTAAATCCGTAACAATAATGCTCTAAAAAGAATTTTTAAATGCTCAGTACAGTATGATTGCCGTAATCATATTATTATTCACATAAAACCCAAAAAACAATATTTTTGTCGCACCAACCATATTTATTTAGTTGCTGCAACCATATTTTCATTATTAAATTTGCCAATAATACTATTGTTACATTTCAACAATATTAATATTGCGACAATCATACTATTGTCAAAATTAAATTCAATGAGCAATGCTATGGTTGCGACGAACATACTTTTATTGCGGAGAACATATTATAATTGCCGTGACCATATAGTAACCATGTTTTTTCTCTGCGTCTCGCTCTGGTGAACTGGACTCAAAAACACCAACGGATTCTACATATTGTTACCTGTTCGTCCGTCCGTCTGTCTGTCCGTCCGTCCGTCCGTCCGTCCGTCACGCTGTTCAAACTGAAGAAAGCAGTTCAGATTTAGATTTAGTTCTTGTAACTAACTCTAGTAACGTTAACTCTTGATAAAATTTGGAATAATTAAGTTTTTTTTGGCCAAGGATGAGCGCTATTAAAATTGAATAGATCGGATTATATTTCGATTTAGCTCCCATTCATATGTTTATTCGATTAGGATCCACATATTTAATCTTATCTTGAAGAAATATGGTACTGCTCATTACGGCCGATCAGTAGCCAACTTAGAAAAAAATAGGTCATATCGTTCCAGGTTTTAATATAGCCCCTTTACAAAGGTCATTCCCGATTTCACATAAAACCGCTCTACACGCAGAGAAAAGATATGGTTACACTATGGTCACCGCAACAATACTATGTTCTCTACAATAAAAGCATGTTCGTCGCAACCATAGTATTGTTTTTTGAATCTCATTTTGACAATAGTATGATTGCGACAATATTGCTATTGTTGAAATGTAACAATAGTATTATTGCCAAATTTAGATATGAAAACATGGTTGTGGCAACCATATAAACATGGTTGGTGCAACATTAGTATTGTTGTTTAAAATTTACGTTAACAATAATTTGATTACGGCAATCATACAGTATGGTTGCGACTATGAACATAACAAAACAGGTTTTATAGAGCATACATGTATGTGTGTGCGTATGTTTTTTTTGGTATACAAAAAAAAACATACACACGATGCAGTAAATGGTTGTTGTCCATTAAAAAAACGACGAGAATCGGATGGTAGTTCGAGGGATTTTTATTGTGTTTACTTTGTTCGGTGAAATACTTAAATCGACTGGTTCTCGTTTATTTAAAATCTGCCTGCACTTAAGTATATAGCCTTCGATCATTGGGTTTAATCACATTCTTTACTTGGTGTCTACGGATGGTGAAGTAGCATTCATCCCTGCTGGCAACTAAAAGTATTTTTGACCGTTGAAATATATATTTTTGTTTCTTGAATGAAATGTTTAATAAAAACATGACCTCAAATCTGGCTATGAACTAATAGTAATGCAATTTAAAATAACAAACTTAATAAAAATCTCTATTATTGAATAACAACAAAACCAATCCTAATAAATAATTTTGGGGATAATAGTATGGTTGAGTGAGAATCATTCTATGGTTGTGGGGATCATAGTATGGTTGCGTGTGAATTATACTATGGTTGTGAGGATCATACTATGGTTGTATGAGAAACATACTATTGTTGTGAGGACCATAGTATGGTTGCGGAGATCATAGTATGGTTGAGTGTGAATCATACTATGTTTGTGGGGATCATATTATGGTTATGTGTGAATCATACTATTGTTGTGAGGATCATAATATTGTTGTGTCACAACCATATACCCAACAATAGTATGATCCTCTTCGAATATTGTCACCCCAACCATACTTTTTTTCTGCGTGTAGAACAACCATATCAAGTCAGTATTAATTTTGTATAGTATAAGTATGTATATCGTATAACTATGGAAAAACAACCATTTTTGGACCATAAAGGGCCGGTTTTTGATCTAATCTCCATAAAAATTATGTGTACGCCTAAAAACGGCTTCCACAATACATGGACATGTGGATATCACATGAAAATAAAAAAAAAATAAAAATAAAATAAAACCACATATAAAATTGTTATTGCTATTTGGCCACATTTGGGTGGCCGAAAATACAATCCTTGAGAAAATTTTTGCTACAAAAATATGTTTTTTTTTCACAAATTCAAATGTGATATTATTTTTCAATCTTGGTAAATATTTGTAAATATTAAATAGAGGGTGCAATTTTATCACAAATTCAAATATGACATTTCTTCAAACCTGTGTTAATTTAAAGCTCGGATATGCGGTTTAAAAAACTGTTTTCAATTAGCTTTTCTGCACTTTTAGAAGGGCAAATATAATAAAGACGATTATAGCTTTTTTCAAAATTATTTTCAAATGAAAATCAAACCGCTAAAAATGGGGTCAAACACTTCGCTTCTGAATGGGAAAATATTTTCCATTCTTAGGCTAAAGCCGAAATATCGGTTAATGCCATTTTTTACTAAAATAAAACCCAACAGGCTGTTTTCTAAAACACGGTTTTGGAAAATAAAACGGAAATGATGGTTTTCTGAAGTCCCGGGTTTTTGGAAAATCTTGGGCGGTAGTGCGAATACCGCCTGTCGGCTGTAAAAAAACGCGTTGGATATAGACCAACGGGTTTTTTACGGATTAATTTCGTAGCAAAATTGAAACTTGTGGCAATCGGTACATTAAACTTTCTTTTAAAATCAAAAAATGAAAGCATTTTTTTTAAATATGAATCCCCATATGTGACGCGCAAAATAGAAAGGGACCTAAGGGTAAAAACCTGTTTTGTTCAGGAGAGCCATTTTTAAGATTTAAATGCGTGTATCTTTGATGTACCATCACTTTCATAAAACGCGCATATCTCTGGGAGGGAACACTTTTAGGGCATGGGATCGGTCTCATTCGATGCTCAGATGTTGTCCACATCAAAAAATAAGTGAAAATTGATTTTTTTTACCCTTAGGTTCCTTTCTCTTTGGTTAGGTCCCTTTCTCAATGTTAAAAGTTCATTTTCATAAAAAAAATTTAAGTTTTTGAACCTTTCATAAAGTTTTGTGAATATGTTCCTAGATCTATGAAATTTTTTCCATCCTTTCTTCACAGTAAGAATGGAATTTTGGACAGTCCATCGATCTATGTATGTTCTTTGCTATTTTTATATTTCCTTAAACAAATTCCAAACCTACCTTAAGTATTAACTCTAAAAAAAGTATTAAAAATAGAAAAATACCAGCAACAAAAAATCAAAATAAATACAATGTTTTATATCTTTCGCACAGTTTCATCATAGAAATGTGAAAATTGTTTACAAATAATTTATGGGAGAAATAAAAATGAACATAAAAATAATAATGCACAATCATGATCGACAGAGGAAGCAAAATATCTTTAAGGTGCAAATTAAATTGAATACAATGTTCGTATATTCGAGTACATACTCGTTTAAGGAAGTTCAAGGGAACTACTCGTACTCGTAGATGCTTAAATAATCAATAATGAGATATGTAAAATATTTAAGAGAAGAGCGAATAACTAAGAGTATATAATTGCAACCAGCATAAGAGATCTAAAAAAGACTATGTTTTTCACATTATTTAAGGTAAGTAAAAATAATGGGGAAATCGTTAGCTGTAGCTGGAAAGTGGATTTCTTCTTACTTTCTGAGTAATCTTAGATATGTCATTAATCGGTCTGTAGAGATGGGGCACATGTCAACCGATCTCTTTATATTTTATCAATTATTTAAATTTAAATGACAATGTCGATTTAGGGGTTTTAACGATCTCTTACTTGTAAAGTCGCCGGCATTTATAAGGTGTTAACCCGAGGCTGACAAATTGTTTAATGTTCTTATCCTGATTTGACCATGGGTTTACTGACATAATAGTCGTGCGAACTCCCACCACACCACGGCGGCCTCTTACAAATCCGAAAACCTAATATAAGATGCAAGTACAATTTAAAATAGAGTAAACGAAAGTTTCCATTGCCAAGTAAAATTGCGATAAAGCAAAATCACACGCAGAGAAAAGACATGGTTACTATATGGTCACGGCAACAATAATATGTTCTCTACAATAAAAGCATGTTCGTCGCAACCATAGAATTGGTTTATGAGTTTTATTTTAACGACAGTATGATTGCGGCAATAATAATATTATTGAAATGTAACAATACTATTATTGCTAAATTTAGAAATGAAACTATGGTTGTAGCAACCATGTAAATATTGTTGGTGTGACAGAAGTATTGTTGTTAAAGATTTATGTTAACAATAATATGATTACGGTAACCATACTGTATGGTTGAGTCTATGAAGAAAGCTTAACAGGTTTTAAAGACTAAGTGTATGTGTGTGTGTTTTTTTTGTATACCAAAAAAAACATACACACACCCGATACAGTGCATGGTTGTTGTTCATTATAAAAAACAACAACAATCGGAAGGCAGTATGAGGGATTTTAATGTGTTTACTTTGTTCGGTGGAATACTCTACTGCAGACTGGCTCCCGATTATTTAAAATCTGCCTGCACTTAAGTATTTAGCCAGTCATAATGGTTTAATCACGTTTATCACTTGAGATTTACAAATGGTAAAGAAGCATTCATCCCCTGTAGTCACCACTGCTTGCAACTAAAAGTCTTCGACTACCTTTCGAATATATTTTGTTTTTGCTATTTGGCTACATTTGGGTGGCCGAAAATACAATCCTTGAAAACATTTTTGCTACAATAAAAATGTTTTTTTTTCACAAATTCAAATGTGATATTATTTTTCATTCTTGGTAAATATTAAATAGAGGATGCAATTTTATCACAAATTCAAATATGACATTTCTTCAAATCTGTGTTAATTTAAAGCTCGGATATGGGGTTTAAAAACTGTTTTCAATTGGCTTTTCTACACTTTTAGAAGGGCATATAAAATAAAGACGACTTTAGCTTTTTTTTAAAATTATTTTCAAATGAAAATCAACCCGCTTTTGAATATATTTTTGTTTTTAAATAATATGTTCAAAGAAACATTGTCTCAAATCTGCCTAGGAGCTAATTTTAAAAAAAGCTTAATAAGAATCTCTAATGTTGAATAATAAAATAACCCAATCCTTAAACAAAATTTTGAGATCATAGTATGGTTGAGTGGAAACATATTATAGTTGTAGGGATCATAATATGGTTGCGTGTGAATCATACTTTGGTTGTGTGAATCATACTTTGGTTGTGAGGATCATACTATGGTTGTATGAGAAAGATAATATTGTTGTGAGAATCATAATATGGTTTTGGGGATAATAGTATGGTTGAGTATGGCTCATAATATGGTTGTGGGGATCATAGTATGGTTATGTGTTAATCATACTATTGTTGTGAGGATCACAATATTGTTGTACCCAACAATAGTATGATCCTCTTCGAATATTGTCACCACAACCATACTTTTTTTTCTGCGTGCAAACGTATTCACTAATTATGCGGATCTGGTTTCCTTGAATTTCGTTACGAGAAAAAGCTAAAAAAAATATAAAAATCCGCTAGAAAAAATCTAAAGACAATATAAGTAGAAAATCTCTGATTTTGATAGACATGCATTATTTTTGTAATGCTTTCAATGAATTTAGCAATACGAAATCTTAACTTTTTTAATTAACATTTGTTAAAGTTAAATAAATAAGATATTACGAAGTTTTTTAAAGCTCGAACGGATAAGAAAATAACACTTAGAGGTCATCTCTTCTGACGGTAAAAATATTCTATGGTTTGTCAACATCTTTCAAAGTTAATCCTTTCAATTAGTTAAAGGACTACAACTGTGTAAGCAATCATTTTTTTCCTCAATTTCCTCTATTGGACATTTGCAAATTTTAAGTTAATACCTTTTTGTTAAACAGTGTGATATAGGTTGTACCCACACACATCAAGTACAGGTTTTACAGTTAAAAGTATAGGGTGGGCCATTTATGGTAGTCATATGATTGATATTGTGCACCATTATTTAATGACAAAGTTCAACCGTTCTAATAAAACTAGAAATCTAAAAAAATAATCATTGCTGTTTTTACAGCCGATTCTATTTTAAAATTTTAAATGGCCCGCCCTATGTGGTTCAACCACATTGCAAAAAAAACTTTTATTTTTAATACAATTTGAAGGGAGCAATTAAAAGTGTGGACTGAAAATGTTTTTAATCTTCGAATTTAATGACGTTATTGGACATAAGTTAGGCATTCGAAAATAATTTGCTTTAGACACTGCCCTAAACCGTTTAAGGTTTAAAGCAACAAGCTGTTGTTTCCTTGAATAGAACTTGCTGAATAAGAACGTATCTGCAAGCATACATGGAGTTTAATAATAACGTTGACGGCAGAGTGCGCGCTCAACGCGGAGCCGGGCCGAGCCGAACTTATTTCATGCTTATATGAAATTTGGAGTGAATGCTGAAATCGGCGCTGAATCTGTTTTTTCTGTTTTTGCTGTGTGATTTGTGTTTTTATACCCTCACCACATTGTGGTATGGGGTATAAAGGCTTAGTGCTTGCGTGATAGATACAGATAGAAATAGCGACGAGTGCTTTCGATTAACAGGAGACTTAATCACATTTATAGTGGTGCGGGTATCATAGAGTCGGCCACGCCCGACTATAGCACTTACTTACTTGTTTTTATTTATGAATGTTATTATGTAGTGGATATTTGTAAGTCAAAATTTAGTTTAATCAATAATGTGTTTAATTAATTAATCTAATAATACAAATTTCTGATTAATCTGAACTATGAAGTATCAGATAATTATAAATATGATTGATCAAATTTAAATAATTTTGTTCAATATTCGAACATTTGTCAAACAAAACAGAGAGAATTATTTCAACAGTATCAAAACGTCAAGAACCGTTCACAAATTACAAACAACTTAAATCTTTACACATACAATCAAAGATCAGCATCAATCAGCACGAAAAAACGCTTCAAAACGGTTTTCTTTTATTAAATCAGCTTTCAGCTTGTCTCAGATCCGCTCGGCTTTGAGCGCTCACTCTGCCATCACCCTAAGATGTTATTTGTAAGTATAAAACAACTTGTTTACAAGATTAACCTAGCATTACTTATAATTCTCAGAATCTATGTACACTATGGACCCACAACAAACAAGGACATATAACGGGTGAACAATCTAGAGGTATTTTTTTAAAATAAAAAAATACAAACATTTAAATCAAGTGTGGAATCTTTATTGTTCTACGAAATAGCATTTTATGCCATTTATATTTTGAATATATTTTCTTTCAAATGTTGCCCACAACTACGCCTTAGGGTGCCCATTCTGAGGGTCAAATTTTGGATGACTTGTTCGAGCATTTGACCGGTATGCCGTTAATGACACGCGTAATGCTGACTTCCAAAACCAGAATCATAGCTGGTTTGTCAGCATAGACTTGGGACTTTACGTATCCCCAAAGAAAACAGCTTAAAGTGTGATATCACACGATCTAGGCGGCTAATTCACCGGTCCAAAACGTGAAATAAGCTGCACTTCAAAATGACCTCTCAAAAGATCCATTGTTTGAGCAGCTGTGTGGCAAGTGGCACTGTCCCGTTGAAACCAAATGACAATATTACGGGCTTAAATAACAGGTAGCAAAAAGTCCGATATCATAGCGCGATCATCATAATTGAATAAATATGAACCGATTATTCCACCAGCCCATACGTAGAAAAAAGTATGCTTGGCCTAACAATATTCGAAGAGCATCATAGTATGATGCAAAAACAACCATAATATGATCCTCACACTATGATCTCCACTACCATATTATGATCCTGACAACCATACCATGTTTCGTATACAATCATAGTATGATCTATGATATTATGATCCTTACAACCATAGCATGTGTCGCATACAACCATAGTATGATCCTCACAACCATAGTATGATTTACACGCAACCATTTTATGATCCCCACAACCATAGTATGAACTCACATAATTATACTATGATCCACAACATTATTTATTAAAATTGGGATAAGTTGTCAACAATAGATTTGAATTATGAAAATAATTGAAAAATACATTAAATTCAAAATAATAGAAGTGTTTTATTTAACAGTAGAATATTATTATTAACAGTAGTATATTACTGTTAGCATAAAAACCTTATTTTAATTTTTAAATTTGGCAATAATACTATTGTTACATATCCGCAATATTAATATTGCGGCAATCATACTATTGTCAAAATTAAATTTAATAAACAATACTATGGTTGCGACGAACATACTTTTATTGCGGAGAACATATTATTTTTCTGTATGTGCATAAACCGCACCATACCGTGGTTTTTGCGTTGTAAGTCTTTCCGTGATGAAATGGCAAACAATACTGAAAAGAACAAAAAATTAAGTTTAACACAACTCACGCGTAATCTGAGAAAAAAAATTAAAAAAAACCTCTAGATGGATCACCCGTTATGTAGGATCAAGGAAATTTCTTTACAAATACAAATATAAAGTAAAAAAAAACTGAAAAATGAAAGCTCCGACCTTTTATATCCCACGCCCCTGTTTTGTTCTAAACTGTAGCCCTTTTCATCTATAAAAACAAATAATTTACGGAAAGTTACTTACCTATAACTACTTATTAATGTCATTACTTTACAAGTTAGTTAGTTTTTCATGGTTTAAAATAATGCAAATGTTCTGATTTTCCTGGGCATAGGATTCTCAGTTAAATTTTCATTAATTTGAGTGCCTATATTTTCATCTATAAAATTGATCGCTAATTTTGACCATACGGGTCGTATTCTGGGTAGCGTCCGAATTTAAATTTTATTCAGATCTTAATTAAGTTTTGAATTGTAATGCAAATTGATTAACTTTCAATGACAACATGTCTGTGGTTATTAGTTAACGATTGTTCGGACAACAATTAATTAGGATGCCCCTTTTTGAGGGGCATCCTTATTAATCGCCATTTAAACCATGGTTCGTCCACCAAAAGTTATGATAAGTTGAACAAATACTAAAAATAGTGTACTTTTGTCCAAGTACCTTAAGTAGCTTAAAGGAAAACATGCCTTCCATTATGGGTTCCGATCCTATATAAAATATTTTCCAGGGGCAGGCACCTCCATCAATGGAAAAGTGGAGGTGCCATTCTTACCGGCGCTAGTAGAAAGAATGGAGATGCCATTCTTACTACTATCGTCATACCGGCATTAGTTCACGAGATTTGGCTTTACATATTTTCGAGTTAAACGCGTAATGCCACGCCTCTTTTTTTACAATTTTACTATAACATAGTCTATAAATAGTTGCTAGTCATTAATTGCATTCTGTTAAAATTGTATAACCATCGGTCTATTGTTTTCGCACTAAAGGCCTTTTTTTCGAAGAAGAATGATTCCAAACCAATATATGTTCCAAATATTATCATTATATCTCTATTAGATCATAAGTCTTTCTGGATCATATGGGTGGTGCTCCGCCTTCCGGTCAAAACATAAAGTCGAAACATGAATGTACCCTAAAATTATTTTCCTTGCCGAAAGTAACATGATGTGAAAATCGAAACTATCAGAGTTGATAGAGTTGAACTAAAACTGTAAGGAATATAAGTGTCTCCTCCAAACGCTATGGGATTTCTGCGATTTTTTCCGAATTTAGACGACTAATATAAAAACGATTTTAGCTGCCTACTTCTGATCATTAAAAATTTTGCATTTCGATTAGAATCCTACCCTTCTGATTAAACAAATGTATCCATTTAATATGCCACAAAAATGAGCTCATACAAAAATATCCATTTGTAACCCTGTTGATATTTACAACTAACTAATGGGTAACAATAGAGCGATGACCACCTAGTGGGCAGTCTTCCGCCATAAATAATAATTTATTGCCAGACATTTGTCAGATGTGCAACCCCAGCTCCGCAATTGCCAATCCACCAGCCACATCACCCACCTAATGTGTTCATAATTAACAACAATTTATCAAAAGCCTACAACCGCTAATGTTGTAATCCGATGAAAAACACAAAGAATGTTAAAAACAAATTAAAAAAAGAGAAATTCTACGCAGAGTTTAATATCGTATATGGAACCGGAAGCAGAGAGGTAAAATTTTCAATACTACGGTATTTGGAATAATTCTTAGCTGCAATACGGAAAATGCATTTCGATCCAAACATGAAAAGATATAAAATCAAAATAAACAAAATTATTTCAACACTTTCATTTCCGATATTTTTTCTGAATTTTCCATTGTATAATTACAACAATAAGAAAAAAAAACAACGACAAACACAAAATAAAATAAACATTTAGAAAAAGGAGAAAAAAATGACATTGAATCGGAAAAATGTATGCATGTGTTCGATTGATTTCATTGATTGCATTTTAAAAGACATTAAAAATTTGGCTTTAATTCGATAAAACCACCGACACCATAAATAAAATCGAAAGAAAGTGAAAAACCTAAAGAAAATCACGAAAACATTCTTACCTACATATAGGCAGACATATATATCATTGTCTGTCCGTGTATACATTTGAAACTTGTTGGTTTCCTTTGTTTTGAGAACATACGAGTGCCAGTCTGTCCTTCCCATCTGTTTGTACTTTTTCTGTGTCCGTCCAAGCCGTCTGTCTGTGAGTACTGGCAGCTGTATCTATCTGTCTGGTTGTTAACACTGCCACCTTTTGCTTCCACATAAATAATTTCCAACAAACTAGCTGTTGATAGCGACTTGCTAGCACCCTAGCACTGTTTTAATTTGATATTGAATTTTAGCAATTCAAAAAGAAATCGTATTTTTTTTTAATAAAAATGTTAAACATCAGTTGATGTTTGCTGTTCTAAAACGAAAATGCTCAATTTTAAGTGGAAATTCTTAAATTGAAATGAAAATCTTAAACTCAAAAACGATAGCGTTTAAACGAAATTGCTAGAGTGACTCAAAGTTTCTTAACGGGTTGGGACTGCTAAAGGGGTTTTAAGCGAACTTTTCAACGTGCTAAATAAAATAGACCTATTATTATTATGGTACTCATTTTTTTGTTTTTTTGCGCTGAACGTCAAGTTTTCTTCTGCATTTCATTTTATATTTCTCATTTTCAGACTAACTCAATTTCAACCAAGATACACAAGCGAACAACGCTTTAAAGTATTAAGGCTTTAGGCAACAGTGGATGATCCATTTTCGAAGAAAATCATCCTCAGTGATGAGGCACATTTTCACCTCAGTGGATAAGCAAAATTGCCGCATTTGAGCGAATGATAATCCACAAAGAGTGACTGTTTGGTGCGGTTTATGGGCTGGCGGCATCATGAGATGATAACGAACTTTTTTTGGCCCGAATTTGAAGATATGGATGTGGACGATATGTGGTTTCAACAGGACGGTGGCTCTTGTCACACAGCTAAAGAAACAATGGCTCTTTTGCGCGACAAATTCAATGGCCGTGTTATCTCACGTCGTGGCGATGTTAATTGGCCGCCAAGATCATGTGATTTGACACCGTTGGACTTATATCTTTGGGGTTATTTAAGAGATAAGGTGTACGTCGATAAGCCAGCAACAGCTCAAGAGCTAAAGGATGAGATAGTTCGGCACATTAACCTCATAGAACTTCAATTATGCCTCAGCGTCATCGAAAATTCGTTCCATACATAATTGAACCATACCAAATAAAAAATAAAATCAAAATAAAAATAAATGACAATAATTTCCTAAATCAGAATTTGGTAAAATCTACATATGGACACGTGATGTTTTATTTTATTATAAATGCTATATTTGAATTACTTAGGCGCCTAATAATAAGTATGCGAATCGTAAGTATACTTATCTAGGAAACTCCAAAGAGCATAGAAATTAAATGAGCTGATTGATTTGTGGCAAATAGGGAATTGTGATTCAATCCCCAAATAGGATTAGCAGATTATACTGTCTTT